>JAVIAB010000051.1:74506306-75061306 GCA_032433765.1 Megaustenia siamemsis | reverse complement strand
TCTGTTTTCGTGTCTAATGTCCATGTTTCTGCACCGTACAGGAATAGTGAGAAGATATAACATTTAGCGATTCTTAGTTTTAGCCCTAGTGTTATTTGTTTTGATGTTATTTATTCGCAGTAACACACAATCTTGCTTGCTTGCTTACGTTCGCCCGATGACTAAAGTATTCTAGAGTATTCGTAGACTGTAGAATTCCTCTTCGTCATCCGCCCTTAAAATTAAAAGGACGTTAAGTGGACGTGTCTGCGTTGTGTTTTTCAGTATAACTGTTATTATATTGCGCCTTTCGGCCCAACACATCCGACTTTTTTTGTACGACATTTGTGATTACCGGGTTGTCTTCCCTCTTCGACCCCTGCTCGTTTGGCCAAATTAGACAGGTTAGTCTGTTACTGGAGGCACCACGGAGAGGTGGAGCAGGGTCTGGATAGTTTTGGTTCACCGATCCTGGCGCAAGCCATCAGCTGTGGGTCGCTGACAACTTTCAGCTCTGGTGCTGGGAGGCGCGCCTTCTACTTCTCCGCATTAATGTTTGTAAAATATTATAGGAAAAAAAGTCGCAGATACAAAGTAATACACGAGAGCGCATATTCTGTAGTTCAATAAATAAATGTTAAATAACATTACTGTCGTTGGACAGTGTACAGTGACATAGTCGCCCACGCCAGTGGGCTGGCACCTGAGAAAATCTTGTTGACGATAAAACACTTTTGGTAACAGTGTCAGACTTTTATTCCCAGAGTTCCTTTCGTGGCGAAGGTGATGTCATCTCCGTCGAAGTATTCGAGTTGCTATGTATCGCAGTTAAAAAGTTCAATTTGACTCATTTTTATGGTGTTCTTGGTGTAGTTCCTCACAAGAATACAAAATCATTGTTTACTGAGGGATTCTTGTTTATTCGTGTTGCTGGCCGCTTGATAAAACACACATTCTCAGACTACCTGAACTCTGGTGGAGGTTTCCGAAGATGACGTCACTAACGTAAACCTGTGGTCTCGTTAATCTTGTGTTGATAGTTGTGATCAGACGCAGAAATCTTTGTGCTTCGAATGAGATCGCCATCTAGCTCATTCACCTGCAAGCGTATACAAGCTGCTGTTTTTATTTTGATTTCTCCTTGGAATATATAATAATTTGTACTTGTTGTTAAATCTCCGTAATGGATAGTGACGATGGATTCATGGATGGGGCAGAATCTGACGCTGACGGCTCCCATGTCTTGACCGATGACGAAGATGAGTTACCAATTGATATGGAGAACCCAGAGTCATCTGTACATGAAACAAGAGATGAGGATGATTTTACATATGAAGTACTCACAGCTGATCAAATTGTGGAGTTTATGGTTGATTGTATAAAAGAAGTCAATGCAGTTGTTCAGGTAAACTTTTTAAAATAGATTGCCACAAACTCCATCATACTCCATGCAAAGTGTAAAAAGATGAGCGACAGTTTCATGAATTATTTATATTTTATGTTTAAATAGTTAAATAAAATAAAATTAAGTTATTCTTTTCAATGAACAATTATTTATTATATTATTTATGTTGTGATTTTTTAAATTAAACTAATGAGACTAATGATAATAAAACCAATCCTTGTTTGTTAAATGTTTTAGACTGATTCGATTCCTGATTAAATAAAAAAAAAATGGTACCAATTATTAATTAATTAATTGACTTATTAAAATTGTAATTACTAATTACATGTAATTTGTTTATTAAGCTAGCAAAAATATATTAATCTGGAAGTATTCAAGGGTACAACAGTTTGTTGAATCTATTTATATGAGAAAGTTAAAAGTAGAGCTATATATAGTCTATATAGTGGATAGGTCACCCGGAGTGCTACATCATCACATGATACTATATCACCTCAGGCCAATGTAAGAAACAACAAACAAACTGTTAGAGGCCACTTGACATCCTTGGTCTTGATTCTTCCAGCACCGCTAGATATCATATAGGGCTTGTAGTGCTTTTCGTTATCCATCTCTGTTCTGGGTGAAATGTTTGATCTTATCAAATGAGTCAATGCCTGTCAACTTTGCTTCTCTTTATTATTTTATCAGTGTTCTTTTCTGTGCCTCTCTAGGTCTTTCAATTTTTTTTTCTCAATCTTGATGTTTCCTATATAAGAGCCTGTTTTTAAATTCTTTTGTCTCTTCACAACACATGCCCAACATATGACCATCTCCCTCAATTGTAGATGTGATTGTGTGGCCATTTTTCTTATCTCTTGTTAGTCTTGAATTCATTCTAATGTACTTGAAGTATCCTTTTTAGGCATTTGTCAGCGAAAGCATTTAGTTTTTTTCTTAATCTCTTTTGCTGTTTTCCAGCTTACACAGCGTAGGTAAGGGGTGATAATGCATTTGAGTTGAATATTCTAAGTGTAGGTTTCCTGCTTAATATTTTTGATTTCCATATTTTGTCCAAGTTTTAAAATTTGCTGCTACTTTTGTTATCCTACTTTTGATCTCTTTTTTTTTTTTGTTTCACTTTCTTGATCTATATTAATACAAAGATATTAATTTTTTAAATGCCTGACTATTTAGATCTATCTGTCTTTCGTTCGCCTGAAGTATTGTCTATATTTGCAATGTCGTTTCCTGTATAAATTTTCCCATCCATGTACACTTCAAGCTGACATGCATTGATGTTATTCTTTACAAGTGTCAATATCCCACCCTTTTTTCTGTCTTTTCTGTTTGATCAGTAACACTGGTCTCTAATCTTCAAGTATATGTCTTTGTTTAGATGGGTTTCTTGCAGACAGCATACGCTTACTTGCTCTTCATGTAGGATATTTTCTAACTCTATCATTTTGCTGTACTCATCTCTTTTGCTGTTGACGCCTTCAGCATTCCAGTGCATTATTTATATTATAATGAAAATTGCCACACCTGCAGACCTTATTGACTGAACTCTGCAAGTACCACAGGGTTGCCCTGCAGTGTATCCCATCTCACTGTGGAATACCTAGGAAATGAGAAAGCAGATCAGTTGGCAAAGGAAGGTTCAACAGGCACACAACTAGATACACCGGTTACATACCATCATAAGAAACAGATAATCAAATCAGTCAGAGGACCACAAGCCCCAAATCAGGATGCCTTCCATAATATGAATAGATATGAACAAGTTATCATTATACACCTCAGAACAGGACACAATCGACTCCATAGTCACATGTTTACAAAATTCAAGATCGGCACCTCAACTACTTGTACATGTGGACAGGCGCCCCAGACTGCTGAACACATACTTCAAGACTGCACTGAATATAGTAGACTGAGGAAAATCCATTGGCCCATAGATACAACACTACAGACAAAACTATATGGGCCACTGCAAGAATTACAAAAGACAGTAAAATGTATACAGAAAATGACATTTCAGATATAGACAATACTTCGGGCGAACGAAAGATAGATAGATATTATTATAACTAAGTGGTCTTAGTTTTGATTGGCCAGTAGCTCTATTCTCCCACCCCCTGACTCCACTGGGTGGTTGAGGAGGACATCCAGTAATAGTGGTTGGACCCTTTCGAGGCTGAAGGCCAGACACTGCACCTGCCTGAGTGGCCATCACAGGGCCAGTGCCATATTGATTCACAGTTATAGACATACTTCACATTGGCGTGAGTGTGTGGCATCCTGATTGCTGAGGTGCGCCTTTTGGCTGGTTTCCTCTGTCTTCAGCACTTAAAACTTGCTAGAACAGACCGTGGTCTTGCTCGGGTGTAGGAAGGGCTGGCCAGTCTTGTTTTTCAGTTTGTGGTGACTGTTAAGCCCAATTCCCATGACAAGAGCTGGCTTTGTGAGCCACGATAGCTCAGTGGTTAGTGAACTGGACTACAACAGACGAAAGATAAGGTTTGATCCCAACCTACGGTTTCTGGTTCACCCAGCTTTTAATGGGTACTGGATTTTTTCTGGGAAAGTAAAGCAGCATGGGCGTAATACCGACCACATTACTCTAAAAATCATGTGCCGAAGGTCTGTAAAATTTATGGTCACTAACACCATATTCCGTATATGCCACTTGTCATGACGGGGATACTTTACTTTTTTTTTTTTTACCTATTTAGATAAATATGGTGTATTTTTATTTCTGTTTTGTCCCTGTTGATTTTAAGTCCTATTCTTTCTGCCTTGGATGATAGGGTATCAGATCTGTGATATTTTGTATCTTGTTGATATTGTCACTTTGGGGCGCTATGTCTTCTGTCAAATCAAGATCTCCAGGTAATTCTCATTTTGCCAATTTAATACCTTTACAGTAGAATCTGATTATAATGAGATCCTCGGGACCATGGAAACATCATTATAACCGCATCTCCTTATATCTGATTTATGTTTAATGATAGGGAACTGTACTGTGTAAACAAAAATAACTCTCAAACATGTTAAATGTGGATGAACTGAGCAATTGTCCACAATAAGTGTGATACTTCTTCTCTGCACCAATAATTTCCTGTCCAGCTTGCTCCAATATTCAAATATTAACCCTGTCATCCATGGTTGTTTGTTAAACTTATACACTGTCAGCAGTTAACTTATATTTTTGAAACAATGTAATTTCTCAAATTTTTGTGTTGTGAACAGGGGCAGTTTGTCACCATTCATGTTTATAACGATTAAAATATAAATTTTGTCTTTTGGAATTTTGTATCCACTGCACTCTTCACCCTTTTCTTCCAGCATATGGTTTGGGACACTTATAAAAGAGATTCCCTCTAGTCCACATTGTATACATTTTATAGTTCAAATTGTTTGATAATTTCCTGTAGTTTACTTTTGCTTCCATTTGTTAGATGCTTCTTTTGAAACTGACCCAGCCTTACCTGTGACAACTTTCATTGCAATTCCATGGCATATTTTGAACCAGTCAGCCAGCTCATACTTTGGTTAAAGTTTGTATGACCTGGGAGGCCCGTAAACTGTTGTCGTGTTGAGCGATGCTCTTATTGCGCAACAAACATTAAACTCAAATCCTTATGAAGACTCTGAATATAAACCCCGCAGCCTGGGAAGAAATAGCAGCAGATCGCAATCTCTGGAAACACACTCTAAAGGTCCACCTCAAACAAGAAGCAGACAGATTCATAGAAAAAGAGAATACACTGCAAAAGGAAAGAAAAGAAAAAATAACATTTCCAGGGGCGCTGAAAAATCCATAGTCAACTTTGACTGACGGAGGCTATTATGGTCTGACCTAGACTCTCAATCAGCTCTTTTCGTTTTTTATTAAGGATGGGTCCTGAAATTTGGGCATTCTTGCTATTAGCTTGCTGGAATCATGTATGCAAAGTACAATCAGTGTCTTTGTAATCAGTTCAGCTTCCTAAGTTTCTGTCTTTCTGTTGTGCTCAAAACCATCGCTTGTAAGCACAGACATGTTTCTGCCCTTTAGGATTGAATGTAGTTTCTGGCTAAAAATTGACAGTTAAGCAGGAAGTGATTACCGCATCTGATCTCAGTTTCTCGTCTTGGGTAAACACACTGCTGTGCTAGCAAATGTTCAAAGAAAATTTAATTTTCTCAAATGGAAATGTTTAATTTAAGCGGTAGCAATTTTTTCTACGGTATCATAAACTAGTGATCACATAGGTATTATAATTAGGGGTTAAATTGACAGTATATCAGGATTCTCATTATAACCGGTGTCCTTATAAATGAATTCTACTGTATTGCATATGCAACATTAACTCATTATATAATCAATGGTAATTCCAAATAACAAAGATGATGTATACATCCCTGCTTCTCTCCTGTTTCAAGATGAACCCAATCATTAATTCCCTTCTCTCTGTGAAGCATGCAAGTATTGCTATCATATATATCTTTTATGATAATTTTGGTGGTATTCTGTAATGTTTCAAGATACTCCGCAAGAACAATCTTGACATCCTAGAAGAAGAGCTAAATTATATCATATGCCTGTGCCAGGGTGTGCCTCATCTTAATGCTTGTGCATTGGTTCCCTCAACTGTCGGTCAAAAAGATTCACAAAATAAGTAATGCTTGAATGTTTCAGCTATTATTCATTCTTAATGATTCAAAGAATGTTCAGATAAGCTTTTCTTTATACTATGCATGATCTTTTAATGATGAAATTTTAGGCCACAACTTGCTTTCATTTAATTTAAACTGAACATTTACAACACATAACAAGAGGATGAGTTTTTCTATTGACACTTAATCTTGTATTTAAAAAAAAATAAAGAAAACATTTGGTTGTTAGCATCATAAATGTCATACCAACTGGCTTTTGGTAATAATGAGTCACCACAACTCCTTGTCCCAATTACAGTTTATTATTTTTGTTGTTGACCTTGCAAGTTTGACTTTTGGACTGTTAAATATCTTCTCTCTCTATTGGCACCTTTCTTTCCTGTAATATTTTTTTAAATAACAGTTTGCTCTAACCGTTGTCATTGTGTACTGTATTAAAAGATACTATTGCAATTTTTGTGATATTGTGACAAATATTATCTGTTGTGTTTATTGACCTTTTTCATCACATATTAATTAAGTGACTTGACCTTATATGAGAATCTCAATATTTTTCAATAAATTACCCAGGTTGCTTGACATCTATAGTTAGATTAACTAAATAAAACTGAAGAATTAATATAATAATCTATCTGTCTAGTGTTCTTTTAAGCTGAAGTCAGTTCATATCACAGAAATTCTACACTCCATTTCGGACAAGCATTAGGTGTCATACTTTTCGCTCACCAGCATTGTATCATATTACATGTATAAGAATAGCTGAATTAAAAAAAAATATTTAATTCTGAAAATTCATTTATGTTCCTGAAACAAAGATTGTTGACCTGTGTGAAACATAATGCAATATGGAGAAATAAATAAGTTTTTAGAATTCCTTATTTAGGGATTAATTACTGAAAATGTATTTCTAAATCACATAAATTTATGTTATGTTGTTATTATTATTATGATTCATTAGAACTTCTAATACTTTCAGAGTTGATTTAATGATCTAATCAATATTATATAAATTTTCTCAGATTCCTGCCACTGTAACACGTATTTTACTGAACCATTTTAAGTGGGACAAGGAGAAACTGATGGAAAGGTATTGTGCTGTGAAACCCACAAATGTAAACAACAAAATTTAAATGAGAGAATTAGAAACAGACTGTTTAAAACATCCAAATTTAATATAT
Source organism: Megaustenia siamemsis (assembly GCA_032433765.1). NCBI lineage: Eukaryota > Metazoa > Mollusca > Gastropoda > Stylommatophora > Ariophantidae > Megaustenia > Megaustenia siamemsis. The sequence continues at coordinate 75,054,103 of JAVIAB010000051.1, read as the reverse complement.
ACTGCAATACAAGATTAATTTGTATAATATATATGTTTCTATTGGCGGTGATGTATTTTGCGTATAAACATTGAGGTTGTGAAAAGAGGAGAGTACTACTATAAGAGATCTTTTGATAACAGGTTTCTTTGTAATTAAATAAGTTTGTTAACATCTACTGCTTAAACTTTAAAAATAAAAATTCTTGCTGCTTATGAGAAACAAGAAAGGGTCTGGATACTGTGGAGGTTAAGACATCAACCTTTGAAAAATAAAAAAAAAAGGTCCTGGGTTCGAAACCTGTCAGAGATTTGCAGTTACTTCGCGACTTGAGTAAGCCAAACAGCTGCTGCCCTGGCAAAAACTATTAGAAATATACCTAATGAATTATCCTTGAAATAGACTTATTGGATATGGGCCATTGTATATGGTTTCTCTCTCAGTATTTCAGTGAGAAGATCTAATCACATATGAATGTGTGACTGCAGTGATAAAGATCCCAACATGATATAGTTTGAGGAGCTGGATAAAAAAACATAAAAAACCTGCACTTGCAATCAAGTTGCACATAAATTTTAACCATTTGTGACTCATGCAGTTTAAACTTTTATGCAATACAAATACATTAGTCCCTTGTACTTCAAATGACTTTAACTTTTAACATTCCAGAGTTCAAATGCTAATTTAAAGAGAATTTATATTTGAAGTTTGAGTGATGCTTCTAAATTTGAACTCCACAGGCACAGTGAAAAAAATTTCATCCAGAGCATTTTTCAACAAAAATTGAAAACTAGTGTTTCTGGAACCATAACTAAACAACTACTGTATTTATTACTAGCAGTTTGTATCGGTGTCAGATTTGTAATAATGGTAAACTAACCCTGCCCAGGGATCAACACTTGCTGTTGCAGACTGTAATTTTCAGAAATAACTACCAATCATCTCCCTTCCTCCTTGCACATCCTAGCACCATAGACAAAGTTTATTTTCCCTTTAAATTCAAATTATCTGTCGTGTCAGTTTCCCATCATCAAAGAAAATTAGCATCACACATTGAGGTGTGCCACCAACCACACAGGACACCACCACATATATATATGTATATTTATTTATATTTGCTCAAACTAGTGATCATGCGTTTGTTGTTGTTTTGTGCTGTTTGTTATTTCATTCATATATCAATGTAAAATGTAGTCAAGGAACTGTATTATAATTTGAATTTGAACTATACAAGTTTATAATTTTCTTGTATGTTTTAAACACTATAAACTGTAATATATTCTAATTAGGTTTTTAGTTGATTTGTTTTTTATTAGTGTGCTGTGGTTTTATATTAGAAATGTACTAGATACTGTTCACATGAAATGTTTTTGTTTTAATTAAGGTATTATGATGGAGACCAAGACAAGCTATTTTCAGAAGCTCATGTTGTCAGTCCACATCGTCGGGATATGGGCAGGGTAACATGGGTCAGTTTTAAAATATTAATTTTGAAATGTGCTGATTAAACATTTTTGACGTTGTTTCTGCTTTTATTTCTGTTTATGTCTCAGAATCAAATAGATCACTCATCTGTCTATCTACTCTAAGCTTATCTAGTTGTAATTTAATATTTTTGGAGGATTTCTGTGCCTTCTGCAATTTTATTCTCATCTTTCCAACTACTGGTACATGGTCACTATTGTAATCAGCCCCTGGCTCGATGTTAATAATAACAATAATAACATCAATGGAAGATGCACCACAGAAATGAGCAGAATAGCTCAGGCCAAAATAGCATTTCAGAAAATGAAAAACATCTTATGCAATAATTCTATGTCAATAGAAGTGAGAAAGAGAGTACATAGAACCAATGGTTCCGTCTCCAAGATGGCGGATCTAGTTCACGTCCTCTCGATCGCTGCAGAAAGTACACCCAGGGGCTGATTAATTTAGGATCTGCGTTAAACTCAAAATGATGATATACTTAATACATCTGTGTCGCTAAGGCGAGGTCGTAGGCCGACAACAGTCCGTTTTTGACAAATCAAGTGTTGTGAATGAGGCCTTCCACCGTCTAGACTTGATCTGCGCTTTACGTCACACATTGAAGCTGTTCATGACCGTTGTTGGAATTCTTTGATGCAAGTTATTTCCATGTTACACATTAATGTAAACTACTTCGTCAGCCGCAGTTTTGTCTCTTTGGGGAATTTTCTTCGTGATTTGTTCGTCGTAGGCTGCTTACACTAGAGTAATCAGCAATCTAAAGGGAGCGAGAGTATGTTTTCGGCGACATTGTTGTGTGCTACGTCATCATAATGGTTTCCTAAATTGGCAGTGCGCAAATCTTACGGTCTGCTGTTTGATGTGCGACGGGGATAATTTGACAACTGACTGTGTGTCTATATGTTTGGAATTGGAGTCATCAACGATGGCCTAACATCATCAAGTGCAACGACGATCATCATTTTCAAGAGGACGTGACTTACCGTTATATGGGGATAGGCGGCGGGAACAGTTGCAGGCTGTGTGCATGAAAAGTGTTCCTTGTTGCAGTTTCCTCATATTACAAGTCGCATGTCTGTGTTAGTCACCTCTAGTGACTCGAGCAGATGGTGCTCATAAACCTGGGAGGGCCGACCATCTAAGGGCAGAATCCCCTTACAGAAAAGATCATCTGCTGCTTTGCAGGAAGATTGGGGACAATCAAAGGCTAAGGAAAGCAAACCTGAACAAAATGCTGGCTGAAATCGGATGCACTGGGCCACTGGCGCACAGAACAGAGCAACGTTTTACCAGGTATTCAAGCGGAGTGGATCTAACAGGCTTCAACAGACAGCTGCCTTTGTGTGAGAGTCTGGAGTCCTACTCTGAGTCCTGATCGCAGACATGAGAGAGAGAGAACCAATGTATATGTATATGCTATATAGAACCAATTCTGACCTATGGAAGTGAATCATGGACAGTAAACAAACAAATGAAAAGACGATTAGAGACCAAAGAGATGGGATTTCTCAGAAGATTGTTGAAAGTTTCCTGGACAGCTAAACGAGGAAGTTCTCAAAGAGACCAACACAAAAAGGGAGCTCCTAAGAAACATCAGAAAGAAACAATCAACATTTTTTGGGCAATCATAAGAAAAGGAAAGTTGGAATACTTGGTTACAACTGGCAAAATACAGGGAAAGAGAGATTGCGGATGACAAAGAGAGAAAATACTAGATAGCTTGGTGTCATGGCGTGGAAAATAGTCAACTAGAGAATTGATACGATGCACTGTGGATAGAAGATTGTGGAATGACATGATCGCCTATGCCAACCAGTATAGCACATGATGATGATATCAGATAGATATCTCAAGTCTATCATAGGTTGTTTCTGCTCTGTCACAATTTAATTTCAAGTCTGTCACAGTTTTTCTTAAGTTGTTAGTTGTTAGAAGTGCTCTTAAAACCAATGACAATATATTTCTATATGCTGTCACAATTTACATCAAGGTTGTCACAAAACATCACTATTGCTATTTTAATTAATTGCTCTTATCTTCAGTTTCTTTTTCTATTTCTTTTCTGATTGTCTTTAATTCCCTGTTTCTGTTAAGTAATATATTTATCTGCATACATTCACACCAATGATAAATATCATGTTTCTTTTCTGCTTAAGTAACATCTGAGTGATTGTCTGTCATAATCCTCAGAACTACACTAACGCCACTACATTAACCCTAGACTACGATTCATGTACCAGTGACTCATGTTGTCACAATTTCATAGTAAAAATTATGACCACTTTAATGTAACATTTTGAGTTTTGAAAATTAAACTTTCTTTCAACTTTTGCTACATATCAATGTGTTTACACAAGATGAGAAATTGTGAAGATGAGAACATGATTATTTCCTGATTTGCTGTCAATTTTTGGCCTGAAAGTTGACCACACGACCCCCTCAGCCACCTTTGTCTATTCACACGGTCACCATCAGCCATAAATTTAGCTCATTTGTTCGGTGTCCTCTTTCCCTTGTTTGCTGACTTTCCCATGTTATAAAGGTTTCTTTGATGTTGTGCCGATTGCCAAGGAGATTTTCCCCATCTTAAGGAAAAAAAACAAATTTCTTGAAAATTGGCTGATTAAAAAAAAATATGTGCCTGTTTACGATACCATAGTACGTTTTACTAAGTGAATGAAAAACCAATCAATAATAATCAATCTGCTGGAGAAATTAAACATTGATGGCAGGAATCTGAGAATCATAAAAAAACATGTACTGGCAACAAACAGCAGCTATAAGAATTAGCAATCAAACAGGATCATTTCAATATATATAAAAGAAGAAGTCAGACAAGGCTGTGAAAGACAGATTGTAGACGACAAAGAGAGAAGGTGATACTAAGCTTGGTGTCATGGCATGGAAAGCAGTCAACAACAGAATTGATATGATGCACTGTGGATGGAAGATTGTGGAAGGATATGATCACCTGCGCCAACCGGTATGGCACATGATGATGAATGAAAAACAATAATTCAACCTGAAAGAAAAGAAATTAAACACTCAGGGGTCACTGGAAGTGATAATTAGGATGGGGGGGAAATCAATTCCTTTGGAACTTTCAAATAAAAAAAAAATTTACTTTGAGGCTGTCATTTTTAATATGGAATCGTAATTAGGGTTACGGAAAATATTTTTTAAAAATATGTACAGCTTACCATAAATATTATGTCATAGCTTGCTTGCATTCACTCGATGTCTATAGGAATAGTTAGACCTCTTCATCATCTGTCCTTAAAAGAATAATATTAAGTGGACATGGATATGTTGTGGTTTGCAGTAAATTGCTGTAATATTTGCGCCTTTTGCAATATGGCATCGAACTTCAACATGACATTTTTGAGTAACTGGTTGCCTTCCCTCTCATTACCTTCTAACTTGGCCAGCACAATCCATCAGCTCTACGATTAGTTGACAACTTTCAGTGTTGTTGCTGAACAGTGTCTTAGCCCCATTATGTCATCAATAACTGATAGTTACTTAGTGCTAATTAGGGTCTATCAGAAAACCTTAGACTCTTGTGTTGAATGAGAAGAATAAAGTTAGACATTTCTTGTTGACTATATTCATTAAATTTATTAATATAAAACCTGGTCATAGACTATGGAAAGAGCCAAAGCTGAAATATTTAAGAGCACTGTTGGACTTGATTGATCATTTTCTTTGTCTCAAGTAAACCTCAGTTAACATGTTTCTTTAAATGATTTTAGTATTTTAGGACTCAAAAATAAACAAACATGCCAATAGCTATAGATAGCTGAAATAAAGAAAAAAATGTCAGATATTATATATAAATCTTTTTTTTTTCAGACTATTGTTATTTGATTTCATTCCATATGCTGTTTTGGAGACTTGTGGTGGGTGGTGTGTGCATGTGTACAATATTTTGCAAAAATAAAAATGGCATCTTAATGCTGAGCTAAAATATGCTGAAATCTAATTAAATATGCATATTCTGTCCCAATTTGCACTCCACTGAAGTGAGAAAATGTTATCAAAAGTAACAAATCATTAGCATAAAGTCCCTTGATAGTGGAGCAGACAATAATCTTTAAATCTGGTGGCAAAAAAATGTACAAAATCAAAATGTTTGTTGAATTTCACAGCTTTAGAATGAAGGAAATTAATATATTTCCAACATTTTAAACGTTGGACATTCCTGGATAAATGCTCTACAGAGTTGTGAATAAATTAAAAGCAGGTAATGGAATCAAGTAAAAAGCAGAAGGTAGTGTGAGGTCAAGAATTTTGGACCAAAGGACCATCAGCATCTCACCCAAATTCTCTCGTACTAGGTCAATGAAGAGTAGAAAAAATATGGCAGACCATGATTGAGAGAGGATGTGTATTTTCAGAACAATTCTCATAAAAGAAAGATACATATACTTACAAAAGGAACACCTTCTGTCATTTATGCTGTTTATTTATCCTAATTCAAACTTCAATGTGACAAATAACCTAAAGCTTACAATTCATACCATCAAAGCATGGCTTCAAAAGAAGAATGTAACAGCACTGAAGTGGCTCAGCAACAATCCTACCTAAACTCAGATGAAAACTAATGTTTGTGCACTACTCCACTACTCGAAAATCATTTTAAAAAGAGTGGACTCAGAGACATTGAGCAGTTGAAGAAGGTAACTGAAAAGTACTTGAACAGTCTGACTTATAATTACCTGCAACTACTTGTGGGAAGTATGCCTTCTCTTGCTGGACAAGGTAATATTATATTGTACTAAAACCACGGTTAATATGTAGGGGAGATACCAATCTTCATCATAGAAAGAAGTTTCTATTATTATTATTAGTTTGTAAAAGTATGCTGTATTGTGTAAATATAAAAGCCATTTTTAAATGTGCAAAATGCTTTATATAATCCTGTATTTATTGAAGTGTTTAGTTCTTTTGGTTTTTTGCTCTGCAGCGCTATGGGCGTAATAGTATTCAAGATGACAACCTCCTTTGTGAAATATGTTACTTTTCCAAGGCAATAGAAGTGAGTGAACTTATTAGCAGTATTAGCATTATCCCAGAGATGATAGAAAATAGAAGAAATCAGAATGATGTAAATGTGAGTTACGAGTGGCTTTGATCATCCTTTTAGGTTTGATTTGATGAACACATATCAGCTCAGTCTTGGAAATAAGCTTCACTTATTACAGAAATGTGAATGTATGATTAATCTATACTTGTGATGATGATGATGTAGAGTTTATTATTATGCTAACAGTACATTTTGTATTAAAAATTATGAACCTTTCTTCTTTCTCTACCTTCGTTTCTAAGAGTGACACAAATAAGAAGTGAGATGCTGTAGAAACATCCTCTTCATTTCTTATTGGAACTATATTGAAGATGTTCAAAAAAGGTCAGGTAGAACATGGATCACTATGAAGATTTACTGATCATCATGAAGAAAAGTAAATTAAAAGTGCTTTGGCCATGTCTAGCTTTTGCAAATATCACTTATTATGCACTGGTAAATCAGCGAAAAAGTAAAAATAAGAGAATGACAAGGCTTTGACTTCTCCTTCATCAGTTCACAGGGGCAGCTGCAGAGAGAAATAAAGGAAGCAGGCTGCAATCATCAATGTTGCTTCTATGACTTTTCGAGTTTACTTGATAGGATGGAAAGGAAGTGGTATATGAAAGAACTATTGTAAAGGTTGATGTTTATTTTTTTGAGACTGCAGCTAGAACAAATTTTGTATCTCAGATGATGGTCATGAATTGTTGTTAACTTAATTAGAAAATGAAAATACAATTTCAAAATATATATTCAGCAGTAAATGCTACAACCACTAATATCATGAGTAATCAAGAACGAAAATGTTGGACATATATGTTGGACATGTTATGAGAAGAGATAATAACTGAATAGCAAAGCAGACTCTCATGTAGGAAACAACAGGTAGGAGGAAAAGAGGCCAACCTAGAGAAACACTGAGAAGAATATTGATCAGAGAGGTAAAGGCAGCAGGAATCAGCTCCCTCAATGAGATTAAGATGCTTGCACAGAATAGAGACAAATGGCGAGATTTGATAAAAGATCTTTTGCAAGGATTGAGACAGCTAGAAAGAAAATTTAGAAAAAGAGAAATAGTATCTGTGTCTATAGATAGATAGATAGTAAATGCCATCTTAGATATGCCATCAGTTGCTGAACCCTGATTTAGAGTATAACTTTATTTTCTTTTATAATTTTATTTTTACAGGACATGAAAGGTCTGGAGTGTGGCCATCGTTTCTGTTCCCAATGCTGGGCTGAGTACCTCACTTCTAAAATTATGGATGAGGGCATGGGTCAAACCATTTCATGTGCTGCATTTGGCTGTGATATTCTTGTTGATGACAAAAGTGTCATGTGAGTAACCTTGAAACACCAGTTTCTATTACTATAAAAATGCTGATTTTTTGGGTTTTGTTTACATATATATTATTTACAACATTTGCATGATGACAAGGAAAGTATATGTAGTCCAGAAGTGATAAAATTACTATTTGTATCTGGATTTGCTAGACAAGGTGAGTCAGAAAGTAACCTTAATGTGATCACAAAATTTTTAATCATGTTGTAAACTGTTTTTGCACTGAGGTGCTGTGTTTTCTAACATACAGAATTGGTGCACTCAGGTATGATAGTTATCATGTGCACTGTGTCCTCCGCAGACATGCTCTAAAGAGAAGTAGTGTGCAGTGATAAGTTTTTTTGAATAGTGAAGCTGAAAAACTAGTCAATATCATCAATGAAAGCAAAAGCAATACGTGGAAAGTTGTTTACACTACAACAAGTGTATGAGTGGTGAAAACAATTTTCAAAGGGTGTGACTGATACAGCTCATTCTGGCTGGCCTCAGACCAGAATTTGGCTGTCATTGTTGTTGCAGTACAACACAAGCAAGCAAAGAATGGTGACATTCACTCTCACCAAAACCAAAAAAAATGCTCAACTCTTATCAGCAGGCAAAGTAATGCTCACAAATTTCTGAGACCATAAAGGTCCAATTTTGGAATATTACTTGCCTAGAGGTTCAATAGTGAGTCACAATGGATCTGCTTTAGAACCATTTGAAACCCATAAGAGGTCCAAATGTTGTTTGGTCACTTCTGACAAAATATTACAGCATGACATTACATGGCAACTCATATTGTGCACGATAATCATTAAGATCTCAAATCTGCTTTTCCTGTGTCTTTCATATTTACCTTATTTGCTTGACTTTGCACCAAGTGATTATCATATCTTTGAACCCCTTGAGGAGGCACTTTTTCTTTACATTAATTCTGTGGATCATCAGTCTTCAACAAACACTTTCCAGGCTGTCCTGTTTGATGCCATTCTCGTAACATTGCTCCATTGCTCCCCACCTTCTTCACTTCTGCTTCCCCCTGTTTTTCTTAAGTATTTTTTGCCTTCCACTTTTTCTCCTCCCCTGATAATTCTAAAAATGGGCTTGTTGCTATAATACTTTTAACTGGATTCCACAGTGTATGTCCTATCAAGCATCGTTGTCTTTGTCATATCTCTTTATCCACTGCTATTTATCTGGTACTTTCCCTTTAATTCTAATTTATTAGTTTTACTCTTCCATTTCCATCCTTTTATTCTGCACAAGTCTGTCATTTTTGTTCTCTATATTTCACAGCTGTATAATAAAACTGATTTAACATTGGAGTTAAACATTTTTATTTCTGTATTTAACCTAATTTCTTTAGAATTCCATGTTTCCTAGTGCATTGAAGGTTCTTCTTGCTTTTTGTACATTTATTTTAGTATCATTCTCTATTCCTTCTTCTTTGTCTATATTACTGCCCAGATATTTATATAAGATTTTACATCTTGTAAAGATGTTTCTCCTAGTGTTATCTGGGCACTGCCAACTGTATTAATGATATTTTTTTGGGTCTCATCTCTATTTATTTTTAGCCACAGCAGTTTTCACCTCTCGTCAAGTATGCTAAAATTATCTTACATTTGTTTATGATTATGTCAATGTATTAATGAGAGCAATGTCATCGGGCAAAGACTAGATCATCACGTTTAAGGAGGCTTATGGCGGCAAGAAATTTTCTACATACAATGAGGTGAAAATTTCAGTGCATGCACAGTTGTGCAGTCAATCAAAAGACTTTTTTGTCTCACAGAATCAAAGTACAGTTAAAGTGCTGGTGAGCACACATTGAATGTGAAAGAAATTATGCTGAAAAGCACCAAAGCAATTTATTTCATATGTATCTACATTTTGTTGATAAAAAGTAATTAAAGTTACAGTATAACTCACCCTTTTATTTCGTATGCAATTGTTAATAAGTAAAAATAAGTTTTCTTCTGTTCCTTCTGTTATGCATCATTAGAAATTGTGTAAAATTAGGGAAGAAGAAAGACATAAAAATGTTATTGTCATCACAATGTAGTAGAATAGATTATGCAATTTTCATTGTGAAGATTAGACTGTGCCATTTCAATTGTGAAGAATGTCTGTAATAGGGTAGAGTATCCATCAATTGTCTTAACTTTGTGTCATAATTTGAGACACCTTACCCCAATTTTTACATTTTTGCTTTCCTCTTGAGCTACACCTACTTGTATGTTTGTCTTATATCTCTTTGTTTTCAAATGTTGATTATCAGATTTTTTCCCATCTTTCTCCTTTCTTAAATCTATGATAACATTTAGAAGATATCTTTATTAGATTGGTTCCTTTATATTAGATAAACTGTGTTACTTCTGAAAATATGCATTTTTAGAATTTAATTTCTTGTCTCACATATACTTGGTTCAAACATACGTCAATACCAGACAATAATGCAGCATATAGAATGTTTGTTTTAATTGCAGAATGGTTGATTATATTCTGACTTATTAAGCATTTTTACATACAAAATATATATCAACAGAATTCGGTTGAATCAGACTTAATAATTTAATTTTCTGCATTGGAATGTTCAATATGATTATCAAATGTTGTTGATTTCTAAATCTAATAAAGTAGGAAATTAATTGTTTTTAGTATTTTTTTCTACAGGGAATTGATAAAAGACCAAAAAGTAAAATTGAAATATCAACAAATTATAACTAATAGTTTTGTACAGGTAAGTGTTAAGTCATATTTGTAACTGATTGTAAGGTCTATGTTGTGTAAGAAAACTATGTGGCTGCTGTATTTTTGTACTGCCCTTAACTAATAGAGCCTTGGTGGCTGAGTGGATAAAGTGCTTGCTTCCTGATCAGAAGAAGAGTGCATGTTTAAATTCCTTAAGTGGAACATTTTTTTGACTGATATAGCTCATAAATTCAACCAGTCTCTAAAAATGGGTACCAGAGATTTTTTCTTGGAAATAAAGTGTGGCCAGGCGTGATACCGACATCACCCAAGATGTGCCATGGTCATAGAAAAATATGGCCACTAACACCAAATTCCCCTTTTGTGAACACAAACTTCCGGGAATATGGCGCCCTGTTCACTGGCTTCTTCAGAGGACTCACATATAAGTGCTGATTTCCAGTGAACTTTTCTGTTTATTTGTTTGTTTTTATTGATATTTTAAGGGATCATGTGATTGTACGCGCTTTCTATTTGATGTAAATCACTTTGCTTCTTTTGATTCATTGTATTTTGTTACAATTTCCTTATTTAATCACTTATACTCATCCTTGTTGTTGATTGCACTATTGAACGCGTAAAAATATGGCGGTTTGTTTACGCCGGTCAGTCGTCAAGGACGCGTAATTCATTTAATTTGTGAAAGGCTCTCAGTGTATCCACGTACTGCAGAGCTATTTACTGGAGTTGGCCAGTTTATAACGTGGAAACGGGTTCTGGACCGTGCGACTAGACCATCCACAGCATCGACGTTCAGCGACAAAAACATCTATGACGACGGTAAGTGTATGTATTCAGATACAGCCCAAACGACATCATCGAAGAAGGAAAACACGACAGGGCAAACGTGGTGGCATTAAACTGTCAAAGTGTGAGAGGCTAGGCCTAATGTATGTGTGCGTTACTTATTGGAATTGTGGGTCCATAAATCAACGACGGCCCATTCTTGATAAGCTACTGTGCTGCGCCAATATAATGGTTTTGCAAGAAACTCTTCTTGGTGACAGGACAGTAAGTACTCCTGGCTTTCATTGTTTTTACAATAGACGATACCTTGGGCAGGCCATCCTTGTGCGCAACAATATGGTGGCAGCTGAGGTTGATATGTCTGCGTGGAACAATGCAGAATTGCAGGTACATGCGGTTAGGGTGCAGACCCCAGTTCATTTCGTGATTGTTAATGTGTACGCCTGTAATGGGAAGGTGAATACACAACAATGGCAGAATCTCTTAGAGTTCGTTGAAGAGAACGTATTTTTCTGCGGAGACTTTAATGCTAGAGGAAACCAGTGGGGTAACGTCATAACCAACAAGCAGGGAGAAGACCTAGAGAACGCACTGGTGTCGGCCGATTTAGTGTGCTTGAATGATGGAAGGGCAAGGCAACAAGAATGGCCACTCGAACAGGGGACTCTGATAGTGTCATAGACCTGGCACTGGTGTCTTCCACCTTCGCACCGGTTTGCAGGTGGAGTGCACTGGGGTTCCACGGAAGTGATCACTATCCATGTGTCCTCCTAATTGAGAAAAGCAGAAATAGAAGTCAGAAAAGAAAGCTCCACACATTCAACTACGAGAAAAAGACCAGGACGTCATTAGCAAAATCAGACATAGGAAACAGAGCGCCCCTCGTAGGAGGCAGGAGAGATGGATGCAGCCACCCTGGTGGAACGTTGAAGTCGAGGAAGCTTGGCGGAGCAAATGACAAACGGCCAAGGCATGGCAGAAAGCCAGAAGGAATGGAAAAACACAACCTGAGCTCTTGAAGCGTCTGATAGTAGAGGTCGACCAAAAAATGATGCACTTTAAACTATGCGCTAAGCAGGCTAAGGATGCCAAATGGGATGATTTCTGTAAAAAAGTGTGCTCAGAAAAATCTCGCCACATTATGGCGCCTTCATCAGAGTATGAATGGCACAACACGACACAAAGGCATATCAGACTTTCAGCGCACAGGCCGGATATGGCACAAATCTGATGAGAGCAAAGGGAAGGCCCTGCTTACCCGCTACATTGAGCAGACGGACCAAAGAAATGAGGCTGTAAGAATGAGGATACGGGGATCGCTGTCAAAATTGTGTAAGGATGTAGGGCTGGAAGAAGATACTCACAATCACAACATCTCATGCATATGCTCTTCAAACTGGCGGTGCACCCCTTCCTCATTAGATGGATCGGCGAGGCACTGTTTCAGAGGAAGGTGATATTCAGATGTGGAAGTTGGTCATCCGAGCCAACATCCATTTGTTCAGGGCTGCCACAAGGCTCACCATTGTCACCAGTTCTGTTTAACGTGTACACAATAACGATCACAGAATAACAGCTGGATGGGAGGGGAAGAACTATGACTTTTGCTGATGATATTCTGGTATGTTGACAGGGAAGAGACAGATGGGGAATCGCCTCCACAATGCAAGACGAACTCGATCGCATTTTTTCCAAGTGTGGAGTTTCAGATGGTTAAATGCCTTGGTTAATCCTAATAAAGCATCAGTTTCATGGTTCTCCCTTAACAATCTTATCGTTAATACGACCACAACGGTAGTACGAATGGGAGCTGATGAGGTGACCAGGGACAAGTTGATGACATACCTCGGAGTTAAGTTTAATCGCACCCTGTGTTTTTTCGGCACCATGTGATAACAAGATCCCGCAAAGGATTAGCCGCCTTGAAGGTCATGGCAGCTGCCAACATCGAGCTGAGGCTACTTACTCTTCTGTTCCAGGGATTAGTCCTCGCACCAATCGAGTATGCCCTGGCAATTCTTACTATCAGTATGACTCAAATTGATAGGCTGGAGAAAATACAAAATGATGCCATGCACATTATCCTGGGATGTAGGAGGGACACTCCCTGTGTAGCAATGAGGTATCTTCTTGTTTTTCCAACCATGGATGACAGAATCAAGATCTGGATAGCACGAGCATACCTGAAGATTAGTACAGATAAAGAGCATCCATTGCACCACGTGCTCAACACAGAGAAAGGTGACAGGCTAAAAAGAGGCAAATCATGGGTGGGCCGAGCAGAAGATGTCATCAAACAGGTCTGTGGGCTTACCAATATCAGCGTTGGTGAGAAGTGGATACCAGTGCCTACGTCATTCAAGGGGACTTTCTCGTGTATTGTCACACTCGACAGGAAAAGTAGGGAACAGAACCTGATTGTGGTTGGTGCTGAGGACAACGGTCTCATCTGCGATAACACCGATGAGAAAGATGCAGTCATCCATACAGACGGATCTGTAATACGACACCAAAGAAGTGCATGGGCATTTACAGCACGCTCGGCAGGCAGAATAGTCAAGGAAGACAGTGGTGCATACGTCATGACCACGAGTAGCATGACAATGGAGGCGATGGCAGTGACCGAGGCATTCAAATGGTTAGAGTCACAAGACTACACCCATGCATGTATACTAAGTGATTTGATGAGCATGATTAAAAAAGTGGAGGCGGGCTCTGTATGCATGCAATGGGTAGAGTTGTTGCAAAAATCCAAAATACGTAAGGTCACCTTTGTCTATGTCCCTGGACATGCGGGAGTACGGGGAAATGAAAGAGCGGACAGGTTGGCTAGCTGCGCTGTCGTTGAGGACGGGCAACCAATGGATCGGGCGGACATCATCAATGCCCTCCGAGATGTGGGAAGAGCACAGGACTTCGACAAACACAGATCCAGGTCACTTCTTCGGATGATGGAAATGGGAGTTAAGATGGGCACAGCCAGAAATGAGAAACTTAGTGGCTGTGTAAGAAGACTTATCAACCAACATAGAACTGGAGTCGTCAGTTGCTGGACACTGAGGGAATTGCTGAGGAGGGGATCTGAGTACCTATGGACATGTTCGGAGTGCAATGATGATGACCCGCAAATAACTCCATAACGAAATTCCCCATATGCCTGGCTTGATATGGATATTAATTTAAATTAGTGATTTTATAGTGTTGGAAATGTATTTTTGAGTGACATGAAATACTATTTGTGTTTAATTAATATTTCAACAAAAACCTATAACAAATATGGTGTCTGAAAATAGCAATATGTCTTCTTCTTTCCTTCCTCATCTGCCTTTCAGCATCGAGGGGAGATATAATTTGCGGTCTTTTGCTCTTCTGTTTGCCTCTGCTGCTGTTATGGTTCCTAGTGCTTCTAATATTCCATCGACCCATCTTTTTCGTGGTCTACCCTTCGTTCTGGTGTTCTCACATTTGTTGAAGGCTCATTGTGTTGTGTTCTGTTCTTTCTGCCTTGTCACGTGGCCAAATCATTTTATCTGTTGTTTCCTTATATATTCTATGGAGGGGGCTATTCCTAGCTTTTTCTCAGTTCTTCATTTCTGATCTTATCTCTCAGACTGTTTCCTGTCATTTTCATCTAACACATTTCATCTCTGTAGAGGTTATTTTTCTTATTGTTCTTGCATCTAGGGTCCAAGTCTGGCATTGGTAGCACAACGGTGGGATGAAGATTGTATTGTATAGTGCTCGTTTTGCCTCCAGAGTTATTTCCTTGTTGGACAATAGTGGTGATAAGCTTTGTTGCATCTTGATTCTATCTCAGCTGTTTAAGAATTATCGTTTGTCATTAGACTTCCTAGGTATTTGAATTCCTCTACTTGTTTTAGTTGTCTGCCTTCTATAGTTATGTTCATGTTCTGTTTTTTTTTTGGCGACATTCATGACTTCTGTTTTGTTGATGTTGATTTTCATGTTGTCTTTGTATTATATTATATCAATATGTGGTAAAATGTAATTTGCATCTAAACTTTTGGGGACCGCTAACATGTCTGGAATGTCTAAATATTACCATTTTATCTACACATTTATAGGAGTGAATGTTAAAAGTGAATATTAATATCTATTTCCCTCTAGTTTTTTCTCTTGTTTTTGTACATTTGACACTTTGGTCAGTTTTCATTTGAATGTAAGAATGTCTTTGTTGGCAGTGTAACAGGTTACTGAGATGGTGTCCAGCCCCAGACTGTGGCCATGTTGTAAAGGTTGTCCACCATGATGCAAAGTCAGTGACCTGTGTATGTGGCCATACATTTTGGTAGGTAACTCACAGTGTCATCACACTGTAGTAGAATCTAATCAATATAAACATTATTGGAATTAACTGTTTTTAATAATAATTTATATTGTTCTCTAGATTGCTGTGCTATTTGGGGACAGTTTAAAACTGCCAGTTGGGGACAGATTGTTCAACATAAATCTATTGTAATCAGTTTTGTAAAAGTGTGGTTACTAGAGGTTGGTTGGTTGGTTGGATATTTATCCAGTAGCCTTTTATCCCCTGTCATTTTAGTGCAGCATTGTTTTGTTATATCTGCAAATATTTGTGAGTTCTTGCTTAATTAATTTGTTCTACTGCGTTTAAATCTTTTGATCATGCAAATTTAATCCCTTACTCTGTTGTCATGTAACAAAAATCTTGCTAAAAGTTATACAAGGAAGGATTCAGAATAAAATAATATTGAGTTAGAACAACAATTTGGATTTAGGAAAAACATTGGAACAAAAGAAGCCATATTCTGTATGAGGACATTAAATGAAAAGTACACAGAGTAAACAAACCAATATATACCTGCTTCATAGGCTACACCAAAGCTTTTGATAGAATACACCATAAACACCTTACAGACTGGTTAAAAAAATATATATTTAGATGGCACAGACATACAACTAATATGTAATTTATACTGGGAGCAAACAGCAATAATAAAATAAAACAACAAGAACTCTACACCTATTGAAATAAAAAGAGGAGTAAGACAGGGATACATCCTATAACCAAGCTTGTTCAATTTATACACTGAGCAAATCTTTAAAAACATCACAGAGATGCCAGGCCTAAACATTAATGGAAAGATAATCAATAACCTAAGATATGCTGATAATACTGTATTACTAGCAGAAAATCCTAAAGATCTACAACACTTATTTAATGAAATAAACTTAAGAAGCTAAAAATATGAATTAGATATGAATTTCAAAAAGACTTAAAATTATGATCATAAACAAAGAAAATACTCAAAACCTACAAGTGAATATCAAAGTTGAAGGAATAGACCTGGAGACAGTTCAGAGCTACAACTACCTTGGACATACTGTAACCAGTGATGGAAAATGTAAAACTGAAATAAACAAAAGAATAGGAGTGACAAAAATTAATGTTAATGCCATGAAAAATATACTAACATCAAAATAAATAACACCAGGGCTAAAACTAAGAATAACAAAATGCTATATCTTCTCAACATTCCTGTAATGTGCAGAAATATGGACATAGACAAGAAAACAGAACAGAAAATTGAAGCCTTTGAAATGTGGGTTTATAGAAGAATAGGAAGAATTGGATGGAAAAAAATAAAACAAAATGATGAATTTTTAAAACAACTAAAAATGAAAAGAGAACTACTAAACACAATTCAAACAAGACAAATGGGATTCTTGGGACATGACACAGTAAGCCTACTAAAATTAATCTTGGAAGGAAAAATACAAGGTAAAAGAGGCAGAGGCAGACCAAGCTAACATGGATGAGTAACATCAAAAAGTCACATATCATGTCTTATGGACAAGTCAGCCTATGACAACATGCACCATGAAAGCAAGAGACAGCGGGATGACACTCCATGGTAGCCAACCTTCGATGCTGAGACGGCACTCAATGATGATGATGATGATGTAGATTTATTGAAGAATTGGGTGGGTCGGAGGAGAAAATTAAGATAGTTTTGAAATAGTTGAAAATTAAGAATTATTCAACACAATTTGAACAAGAAAAGTAACATTTTTAGGGCACATGAAAAAGACAATAACTAAATGTCATCTTGGAGGGGAAATGCAGTTTAAAATGAGACAGAGAATTAAAGTTGACTGAAAACATCGAGAGATGGACAGGAGAAGATGACAGCATACACCATCAAAGCAAGAGATCTTTTATGCAGACATGACATAAGATGTAGGATTCTCATCATGTTGGACAGCTTAAACTAGAAAATTGAGACTATATCTACTGTAAGGAATGCTTTCATGTGAAACATAATTGTTTAAGATTTCTGGAAAATTTATTTTTGTGCCCAAAAAACATATTTTCAGCTCAAATTGCTGTAAATGTAGTATTTTGTGTGGTCTAAATTGAGACTGACATATTTGTCATGATTTCTCAAGAACTAACTAAGATAGCTTAATGTAATTTAGTATGCATATAGAACATTAAGTTATATCATTTCTGAACTAAAAACTTTTGGATTAGATGTATGGTTGAAAAAATATGCTCATTTATGGTAATAAATAATATCAATAATATATAATAAGCAATAACAATTTTTTTTAAAATTAGGGGTAAAGTTATAAAATATCACAAAAAATCATTAAGTTCTTGATCTACGTCATTTTCATTAGTGCTGTTTTGTACAGTGCTATATCCCCACTTATCTGCTAAATTTGGAGACAAAATATTAATAACTTTTTTAGATATTGTGCCAAATGTTACTAAAAATGGAGTAAAAATTGAATTAAGAGAAAATTTCAAAAATGTAACTTACCATGCTGGTTTTAAAACATAAACTTGGTTTAATGAGCTCCTGCTGCATACAAGTCAATTTCAGGATATTCCTCAGATTGCTGAACACTTTTTATAGCTCTTTTTATCTTATTATCCATTTTAATGCTGTCTTCAGCTGCTTTAAGATGTGCTTGATCAAACTTTCAAAATGACAACATGTTGTAGTACCCACAGTGTAATCACCCTAAGTTCTTTAGTATTTTGAGTCTTCCTAGTTCCCTTCATTATAGACAACAACAGCATCATTCACAGCTATTTCTAGTCTATCTCTACCAACAAAAGTAGTTTTAGGGCATCTTTCCCAGATGCTTCATTAGCATTTTGCATTCCACCATGCAAACATTTGTACAATAACTCATATCTTGAAATATCTTTGACCATATTCCTGAATTGAGTTCAAATGGTGATTGAAAAATAAATAATCTTGGTTCTAATTAAAATTTGTTACTGTAGCCTATTTTTGGGTTGTGTTTGTTTTTTGGAAACAAAGTTGATTATGTCTGTAGATATCTGTCTGTACTTTCTAAGTCCATATCTATTCAGCCAACTTTCTCTTTGTATTATTTTAATTAGCTTAATCGTTTTAGTCTTTTTAGTTAATGCAGTTTTTCTCTCATGTAATATAATAATTGAATTGTTCATGTGTTTGCAGTTTTTCATGCGGGGAAAATTGGCATGATCCAGTACGTTGTAAGTGGCTTAAACAATGGATAAAGAAATGTGATGATGATAGTGAGACTTCTAATTGGATAGCAGCAAACACAAAGGTAATAACTTTTGTTAGGAAATGAGAGTATGGGACAGTTTAACAAGTGGTGCAATTAATGTCATTGCTCGCTGTTGCATATTCTCCTCTCATTACACATTTATGGCTTGTGCCATTGCAAGGTGAATTTACCATTGATTTATACAATTTGGTACATTAAAAAAAATAATCTAAATATCTTGCAGACTTTCATTGAATGTTCATATTTCTAAAGACTGTATAACATGCTTCCTAAATCATTCCATTTTCTTTCAAACTTTCTTTTTCTATTATATTCCTTTTCTTCCTCATATTTGGCTTTGAAATGGATATTTGTTGCACTTTGTCAGAATTTATAGCAAAGCTTCAGTATTTCTGTCTTCTAGGTAGATATATCGAAACTCATCACTGGTTACATTTTTGGGGCTAGTTTTGCCTTCAATTACTATTGTTTTAGCAAACTTGAGTAGTCTGCTTTAGGGACAACCACTTGGAGGAGTGAAATTTTGTTCATCTCTAGCCCACTAGTGCCTGGCAATCAACAGCTATCCAGTCAATATTTTCCTTCTTTTATTTTTGTTCATATCTCATGTATTTTATTTTTACTTACAAACCAACCACATGTTTAATATTTGTTCATGAATCAACACGTTTTATATCTCTAGGAGTGCCCCAAGTGCCATGTCACAATAGAGAAAGATGGTGGCTGCAATCACATGGTCTGTAAGAATCAGAATTGTAAAGCAGACTTCTGCTGGGTCTGTCTTGGTCCATGGGAACCCCATGGTTCTTCATGGTAAGCTTTCTGTTTAGACCTCTGATGTTTTTAATAAATATTTGTTTGAAAATACAAGTTCTTTGAAAAAAAATTCACTGCTGTCTAAAATAAAAAGTTTTAACATTGTAGCGGATGAGGAAGTAAAGTTGAAATGAGCACATCAGAAAATGAATTTATAAGGGATGGTGAGTTGGGGGAGGAATAAAAATGAACCAGTCTTAATGATTAAGTGAAACAGGTATATCTGTGGGTGTGTGCAAGGTTGTGTTATGATCTAAGAGAACAAACAAACAAATACAGAGAACTAACTAAATTCAAAAGTGCAGAAATAAATGTTGAAATTTTATCAAATTAAGCTAATCCTAAACTTTAGTAATCAAACTTTTATATGGTAACAAATTTGAAAAAATATGTTTGATATAGTGCCCAGAGGTGAATTGATCCTGGACAAGGCATGCACATAAGTGAGGTGTAAGATTAAAAATAATGAGAAAAATGGCATTGTGGATCTGAGATTTAGAACAAGCTAAAATAGTCTGCTACTTTTAAAAATTCTTTATCAAGAATAGGATGCATGAATACAGTAATCCCTCAGTTATCGCGGTTAATAGGGACCAGAACCGGCCGCGATAAGTTAAAAACCACGATGTAGTGTCACCCTCTCATTTTTAACATATGTACAATTTTTGTGTATGTACAATATCAATAAGTGTATATGAAACCATAGAAGTGCATATGTTATCATTAGAACATTAAAGAATAGTTTTAAACATGTAAATAAAATATTAATAGTATAAATAATAAAAAAAAAAAAAAGTAAAGTACCCCCGTCACGCCAAGTGGTGTATAGGGAATATGGTGTTAGTGACCAAAATTTTTACAGACCAATGTAACTGGTGCTGAAGGCACATGATTTTTGGGGTAATGTGGTCGGTATTACGCCTGTGCCGCTTTACTTTCCCAGAAAAAAAATTCGGTACCCATTTAAGACTGGGTGGACCCGTGGTTGGGATCGAACCCTACCTCTTGTCCTTTGTAGTCCAGTTCACTAACCACTGAGCTATCGCGGCTCCAATAGTATAAATAACATAAATAAAATAATGTATAAATGATATAATATAAGCTTTTCTTTTATAACAAGGTCCGTAACTCACCTCTGACAATAGCTTTTCTTCGCTTAATCTTTATAATTGTCGATGAAACACCTGTGCAGTACGGTGGAGGTGAAGAAGATGAAGATGATTTACTGCACAGGTTAATGAGAACGTTACTGCTCCTCAGATGACGCCTCATCGTCACGTACTAGGGGCGCTGGATCGTCGCGGGCAGCTTTGGATAGAGCTGGGGTAGCTGCAGTAGATGGCATAGATGCAGCAGGAGGCGGTGTAGAGGCAACAGGAGGAGCTTCTGCAGAACAATTTTGAATTGTGTGGGCACTCCCTGCCTTCTGTTGGCGTGCGGGCAACTTTTGCACCATAATTCCTCAATTTTGAATTTTTTAACAATCCGCGATGTACTGAGGCCGCGATAAATGAACCGCGAAGTAGCGAGGGATGACTGTATTCGTTTTGAAACCTTTTTAAGTAGTCTTAGATAACAGCGATGGGTATTGTATTCTCATATTTAGCAGCTAATTTAGCTTACAGTGTTTTACAAAATTGTTTACCATTGTAAATAGAAACATTGTGTTGAAGATTTTTCTAATGGAAAAAAAAAGAGGAATTTACAGAAACATTGTGTTAATTGTTGATTTGCTTTGTTAATATAACATTTTTAGACAAACTTAGATCTTTTTTGTTATTCTAGATGTGGTGGGGGAAACACTTGGATATTGTGAACTGTTTGACAAATTGTATAAATATTGATCTCACCCAGGTACAATTGCAATAGATACAACGAAGATGATGCCAAGAAAGCCAGAGATAGTCAAGAGGTACTTACTTTTTAAAATATGCTTCAAAGTTCAATGTCATTTTTGAAATTAATGTTTATTTGTTCTGTGTTCTGTTCTTTTGTGTGTCACAGTGCTCAGGTAAAATAGAGCAGTCTTAACAAATCTCTTGCTGTATGCATTTTGTATTTCACAAATCTATGTTTATATTTTGGGGGTGAGCATTGTTAGGTGCGTTTTTTTCCCTTTGACATGAATCATGACACATATTAGTTGACATCAAATTAGTATGCCAAAAAATGTTGATACGCCTGTGTGTCAAATTGCTGGCAGAAAATTTGCTAGTTTATGTCAAGAATTTCTGTAGCATAATAATGTACAAAATAATTATCATCAAGTCTGTTTGTTCAGTAACATTTTACATGCATGCCTTTAATGTTTTCAAACTTCCTGATAGTATTATAGCTTGTCAGTTTAATAAACTACAACTATTTAAAGAGAAAATTATTACAAGTTCTCAACTGCATGTGTTGATGTCATATCAATTTTTTTTTTTTTTTACACTTTGCTTTATGGTGGTGATGGCTTTTGCTGGTGATCATTTCAGCCACAACTGCCTGGCAGCAATCTTCATCATACATGTAATAATATTTTTTTTTGTCTTTTACAAATGGCAGCAGTAGCAGTAAAAATAAATCATACAGATGATTCCAATAGGTCAGTGCATATGCACACACCTAAGCTAACATTAAATGTTTTCATGCATCCTTCTTCATTCAAACTGCATTTCTTCTTTTCTGTGTTTGACCAATGACTACCCCATTTCATCTTCCATTCTTAAAAGGGGACTGGTTTTGTATTGTGTTGTAGTTTACAGCAAGATGTGATATTTGCTCCTTTCAACATAACACATCCCACTTGAGCAAGCCAATTTATGGTACTGGGATGCAATTTCCTCTGTGATGCTTACTTGCTTGACGAGACAGCTTAGTCTGCTACCAGTCTACAATTGAGAAGTGGAATTGGATCTTGATAAGTTTTGGTTCGCTAATCTAGCAGTCAACTATGAACCAGTAGCCATGGTGCTGTTAGGCATTTTGGACATGCTGTTTCCAGATGGTAGAATCTCAAGACAGCATTCTCATGAACATCTGTATCAAACATACAGTTGTTGAGAGCCTTTATTCATGTCTTCTATCCCAACCACAGTACCTGTGTAGTTACAATGTCTTCATGACCCGGGCAATATATATATATATACAGTAAAGTCTCGATTATCCGGAATGCTCGGGGAAGAACCCATTCTGGATAATTGAATTTTTCTGGATAATCGAGAGTAAGAAAACCAAACTCAAAATTTATGAAAAAACAACTTATTGAAAAATTGCAATGCTCAGAAATATTTAAATTCGTGTGAAATTCGCGAGCTTTCTCTATCAACATGGGTCCTGATATTGGCATTCCTTTTCTTCTTCTTTCTAAAAACCACACATAAAGGACGTCGTCGAGTTTTTCAAATTTTGGCCGTTTCATACTTCGTCTCTGGTGTATATTGTTGCTGCTTTCAGACTCCGACGCAAACTTAAACAACTCATCTTTTTGATTTCGTATGTCATATAATGTTGAAGAGGCTATGCCAAATTCAGTCATCAAAACGTTGCGATTAACGCCTTTTTCAAGTCTACTAGCGATTTCAATCTTCTGGTTCAGTGTCAATACAGTTCGCTTGCGTTTACCTTTGCGGGAAATTGAGGTGTGGTTTGCACTCGCAGAGGCCATTATTTAACACAAAAATGTATTCCGTTAAAAAGTATGCACACGTGCGTTTATAGCATATCATGTATAATTTATACTGATGGAACGAATTTCAGCTTGCACAAATGTCTGAGACAAACTAACGTCAAACTCTGTATCTTACTCTTTTTGAATTTCCAGTCGGTAATTTTTGAACCCCTCCCCCTTTCTTCTCACCATCTCTATGTCACTGCACGCCGGCTGCTCAACCTTTGATTTATAATCATCAAAGTTATGGGCTCTTCAATTTTCACAAACAATACATCTGCTTCTAATGTTCGGTCAGACTGTCAAACGCCATATTTTTGACAAATTCATGACCAACTTTAGATCTAAAGCAGGCTATGAGAAAATTAAGCAAATTTGTAAAATCATGTAGATAAGTGTTTTTGGCACGACTAAGATTTCCCGACAAAAACATTTAGTCGGGGGAAAAAGTGAAGATATAGACTGTCTGTCGCTTTTACTTGGAATATTTGGAGACACAATGTCTGGATTGAATAAAATATGTTCGCTCCTATTTGAAGTATATTACTGTAAATACACTATTGTAAACGCAATATTGTGTAATGATAGAGCCTGTAGAAGTAAGCGCAGCGCACAAACCGTGTTGTAGCGTTTTCGATTTCCGGATAAAGGCATTTAATTTAACTGAACAAAACATGATTCAAGCTTTCTCCCTATAATAATTAAAAAAAAAAAAAGTCCGTTAAATTGAGAATTCCGGATTATTGAGTACCGCATAATCGAGACTTTACTGTATATATATATTATATTAGCTTTTCAAAGGTTTGAGGCTTCTATATGCCTTACTTGCACTCATGAGAACAAAATTAGCTCACGAGAAAATACATCCATTTGACTACTTTAAGACCCAAAAAAAACTCATCTGTTATAGAGCTCCAGGTTATGATTGAAATTATGTTCATCTCAAAGGTGCTTGTTATGAACAGTTTGTGGAAGTTATGTCAGAAGTGGTTTTATGTTTTCAGTGCATGAGCTTGGATGAAAATAGGGTGAGAAATATTTTTTGCTTAATTTTAAAATTGGAAAAAGATATATTTATAATTAGAATTATTAGAAAATAAAACTTGTCCATTTGCTGCACTTACATTTCTTTTTCTTATATACCTTCCAAATGTTTTTTGGAGGTGAACCTGTACATCGAACCAATAAAAAGGCATGAAAATGGGGGGAAAAAAAAACCGCACACATACAATTTTTACGAGTGTTTAACCCTTTTGCTGCTAATGACATGGATATATGTTTGTATTTTGGCTGCTAAAATTGTATATATCCATTTTTACTTTTGCTGTTAAATGACATATATATCCATTTTGTATTGAATTACTATAGCCCTCTAAGATGGCAGGAAAGCTGTGGCTATTTTTAGATGTTATCCTATTTTCACAAATTAAGAAATGGTTAAGCCCATTGAACTTTTTTTTTTAACTTTGATGTATAGAAATTTTTGTGTAGTGTACCGCTGTGTCTTTGGTTATGTAGCCAGTGTTCACCCAAATTTTTACCATGCTTGTTTTGCATATGACATTGTGTTTAACACTAGATTATGATATCGTCATAATAATTCTATTGACCTTTCGAGCCGTAGCCGGCCCATAGGGTGTAGACCAAGACTCCTTTTCTTATCTGAATTTTTGTTCTAGCAGTTTTCAATTCTTTTAAAGATATTTTATCAAATCTCTTCATTTGTTTCTGTTCTGTGCAAGCAGCTTTATCTCATTGAGTGAGCCGAATCCTGCTGCTCTTGCCTCTCTCATCAATGTTCTTCTCAGTGTCTCTCTGGATCTTCTTCTTTTCCTCTTATCTGTTGTTTCCCATATGGGGGCTTGCTTTGCTATTCGGTTATTATCTCTTCTCATCACATGTCCAACATATGACCATCGTCTTTACTTTATTACTGAAGATATTAGTGGTTGATTGGCGATTTCTCTAATTTCCTCGTTTGTTTTGAATTCGTTCCACGCTATACCAAGTATTTTCCTTAGACATTTATTTTCGAATGCATTCAACTTTGTTTCTATATCTCTTGTTGTTCTCCACCTTTCACATGCATACATAAGGGTTGATAGTACATTTGATTTGAATAGTCTAAGTTTTGTGTTTGTGATGAGTTTTGATTTCCACAACTTTTCAAGGCTTCTGAAAGACATTGCTGCTTTAGCTATTCTGATTCTAATTTCTTTGCTTGTATCCCTTCTCGATCAATGTGACTTCCAAGATAGGTAAAGTAATCGATCTCTTCTACTGGTTTGTTTTCCATGTATATTTTGTCACTTGTTGGAATTAAACTTTTCTTCATGACTTTAGTCTTTACATGATTGACCTCAAGCCCAATTTTGCTGGCTATTGATGATAGTTCATTTGTGTTTTCCTGCATCGTTTTTATCTGACTGCTGATGAGAACTATGTCATCAGCAAAGTCGAGGTCCTCCAAATGGTCTCCTTGTATCCATTCGATGCCTTTATTACCAGTGCAGCATTTCTTATTTATGAAGTCCATAACAATTCCAAATAACAAGGGCGATAAAATACATCCTTGTTTAACCCCAGTTTCTATTGGGAAACATTCGCTCAGTCCTTCCTCTGTTCGAACTGCACATGTGTAACCATCATACATGTCTTTAATAATATTTATGATTTTCGATGGTAAGCCATATTGCTTCAGAATTTTCCACAAAGAATCTCTATGAATACTGTCAAATACTTTTTTGAAGTCGATGAAGTTAAGTACAAAAGGTTTTTGCTTTTCAATGTGTTCCTCCAATATAAGTCGTAGAGTGAAAATGTGGTCAAGACAGCTTCTCCCTTTTCTAAACCCTGCCTGTTCTTCACGCATTACTGTATCTATTGAATCCTTTATCCTATTTAGGATGATTTTACAAAATAACTTAGGTCTATGTTTCATTAACAACATCGTTTTTATGATAGTGGCTTGTTAAACCTCTGATCAACAGTTCTATACCAAGCCGGAGAAAAATAATTCCTCCATTTTGGAAACAACTGGAAACGCATAATAATTACCACTTCAAAATATATTTTTTGGGAATTTGACAATCATCCCCTATCCTTCCTATACCTTTCCTAATTATCAATTCCAGTGACCTCTGAGTTATTGATTTCTTTCATTTCATGTTGGATTTTTTTTTTCAATTACATAGTAAAAAGAACTACCTCACATAAGAGCGCTTCAGTTGTTTAAAAAAATTCTGCCAATTTTCAAGTAATTTGCTATTTTTCCTTTTTTCCCTCATAATGAGAAAATCTCCTGGGCTGTCCTCATGTCATCAAACAAACCATTGTAACATGGAATAGTCAGTGAACTATGCGAGAAGGCAGCCAAATATACTGGTTGAACTGATGGCTTACAGCCGCCTTAGGAATAAACAAATATAACAACTCCGATAGCCACTGTGAGATGTGGTCAATTTCAGGTCATAAGTTGAACGTTAGCCAGGAAATGATTACCGCTTCCAATTCCTGTGTCTCTCCTAGGGTAAACACACATCTGTGTAGCAAAAGTTAAAAGTAAACTTTGAAACGTATTTTTGAAACTTCAAACGTAACATTTAAGTGGTAGTAATTTTGACTATGGGCTTGTAAACACATGAGTCACAGATAACCAACGCTAGGGTTAAAAAAAATTGTTTTATACTGTGGCTAGAAAGTGAACCATATTGATGAAAAATTAATGTAGTTTATTTTAAAGTGTATTAGTGAAGGCTTACTTGAAATGTGTAGTTCTGCTAAAGAACAAGGTGATTTGTTGGTGTCTACCCAGTCATCAACATCAGCTGGAAAGACAGGTGTGAGTAGAAAAATGTTACTTGGGTGTCCAGCATCATTATCATCAGGATGAGAGTTGAACAGTAATGATGAAATACAACCAAAATGTATAAATTTGAACCAATTTCATGACCTTCCAATGATTTGTGACCAGTTGTACATTTTTTTGACAGCTCCAGTTCAGGTTGTTGTGCTGATATTTTCAAAATTGTTCAGTGCTTGATTTTTTTAACACTTTTTTTTTAGCAGTCTGTTAAATTTTACGTATATGTTTTAGGGTTTTCACAAAAAAAAATTGCAGAAAAATCGTTAATAGAAAAAACATCGCGGGCAAATTTCATCACAGGTAAAATTCATTGCAAGAAAAAATCCATTGCAGGAAAATTCCATTCTGGAAAAATTCATCGCAGGATCATATATGTAACAGGCTAATAATGTAAACAGAAGAAATAAGAATGAAAAAGTGAAGATAAATAAGTACAAGTTGAAAGGCATTTTACCAAGGATAGCTGAATTTGCTGAAATAATGAATGATATATTGATTTTTAAAAATTAGAAGTGTGATTGAAAGTTGCATGTTTCGTTTCGAAATGTGTTCTCACTCCTGCTTTTCAAAGGAAGGTTATCATTAAAACAACACATTCCGTCAAAGCGAAGCAAATTTGGTGTGAAAAGTATCTTATTGTTACTCTCTTTTTATTTAATTGCAAACTATTTGTGAAGAAGTGTTGGTACCAGCCATGTAATTATTGCTAAGTGCATGACAATTTAGGTTAACTTATGAGTTACATTTTAAATGTTTTTTTCGGGTAATTAAAAACAGTCTGCGTGTCAAGGTTTTCACTAAGGTCTTAGCAGCAAAATGGTTAATATTATAAATAATTCCCAGAAAGTTCTGATTGGACACAGCATCATCTGATATTTTAAAAATTTAACAATTACATGCATACCTCGACTTATAATTGATAAAGTTATGATATTTCGGGGCTACGATACAAGTACATGAGTGGGAATATTGAGAGGAAATAATATGATGTCATTTTCTGTATTTAGCCTGTACAGTATAATATTAGAATGCAACTTTACATACTCCATAACCTTGCACACAGTACTCAACAGGCTAATATGGGCTATTTCTGACTTTATAATGGCTGCTCATAACCTTGCCTAGGATATCATATGTTACTTTCAGCTTACAAAATTTCCTATGAATTTTTTGGATTGTATCCTCATCATAAGTCGAGACATTTCTGTATATTAATTGTTACATTTAAGTGAGTGATAAATTAAAAACACATTTTTCTACATTAACCAGTAACTTGATTATTAAATATTAAAAATGCAAAGCTGTTGACAGAATTGGGCGATTTAACTGTTAAATATGGAGCTTGCTGAGCAATTTAAATGCTAAATATGCTTGCTATCTTTTTATAAGCTGAGTCTTTATTAAAAAACTTTGTGACTGACAAATCTCTTTTAAATTTTGCACGTTTATTTTTAAATGAGTGCTAAATTAAAAACTATTATAAAATCATCCAGTAAATTATCTATTAAAATATTGCAAAACGCACAACTAGTACATCTAAATGTGATTTAAAAGTTCAAAACATTGGAAAAGAATGTGGTCGTTCATTCAATGTGTAAAAAGTAAATAACATTGTGCTATAATTCGTGGAAATTTCAAACCTATATTAAAAGTGGACAAGATCTGAATTAATAATGATCAGGACTATCTAATTTTGTAAAGTTAAATATATATTTGAATTATTCTCATTGCAAAAAAAAAATAATAAATATAAAATTAGCAACTCAGAGATTTAATAGTTCACACATTTAGTTTTAAATATTAATAATAAAAATAGCAAGATCTTACTTGTATTTTCTGCCCGTAAATGTTTTTAAATCATTGAATTGTCATTTATTGGAAATGTGAGTTTGGTAATTAGTTTGCTGTTAATAGGCAGCAGTTAATTTCAAAATATATTAAAACACTAAATTGTTGCAGCATTTTTGAAAAAGAAAAATTGTAACAAGTTTTTAGAAGCCTTGAAAAGTTGTGGAAAACTCATCAGCACAAACAGAAAATGTAGACTATTCAAATCAAACGTTCTATCAGCCCTTATGTATGCATGTGAGAGCTGGAAAACAACAAGAGACATAGAAACAAACTTCAACGCATTTGAAAATAAATGTCTAAGGAAAGTACTTGGTATAGCGTTCAAAACAAACGAGGAAATTAGAGAAATCGCCAATCAACCACTAATATCTTCAGTAATCAAGAAAAGACGATGGTCATATGTTGGACATGTGATGAGAGCTGAATACCAAAGAAGCCCTCAAGTGGGAAACAGGTAAGAGGAAAAGATGCCCACCCAGAGAGACACTGAGAAGAACATTGATCAGAGAGGCAAGAGCAGCAGGGCTTCCTCATTGAAATAGAGTTGCTTGCACAGAACAGAGACAAATGGCGAGATTTGGTAAAAGATCTTTACAAGGATTGAAAACTGCTAGAATAAAAATTTAGATTAGAGAAAGAGTATCTGGGTCTATGCCTTATGGGCCGGCTACGGCTCGAAAGGTCAATAGGTAGATAGATTGTTTGCAGTTCTGTTGTACATATATGGACCATGTGAGTCATTTCTCTTCTCTGTCATAAGGGGTCATTGTTACTACTATCTCACAATCTGGGAAAGTAAGTAATGGTTCCGTTCATGTCTTGCTAGGCGTATGGGGAATATGGTGTCAGTGAACATATTTTTCTATAAACATGGCACATTTTTAGGTGATGCGGTCGGTATCATGCCAGGCCGCCTTTACTTCCCAGAAAAATCTCTGGTACCCATTTTTAGAGGCTGGGTGAACCCCGGAGCCTTGTCAGTCCAAAAAAGAAACACGCTACTGGGGATCGAATCCGAACCCTTCTGGTCAGGAAGCGAGCACACGAAGCCACCGAGGCTCCTAATCTGGGAAAGCCCAACATATATTTACATACATTTAATTTTTATATTTTTACATCTTCAATGATAGAACTGACATAATTGGTATGTCTGGTCTGTCTATTGTTCTCCGAGCACATGGTTTGTGCGAAGTATAGTTTACCTACACAATTAATGCAAAATGTTCCATGGTCAGTGAACCTACCAAAATACAAAGTCAGACTGGAGCTATTTTTGCAATTCTGCAAGCTTTTTATTTTTAAATAATGTTTAGGTGTATACTAATTTAAAAAAAAATTTTAAAAAAATTGGTATTCCATCAAAATGGTCTTTTTTATGTACAGTTGCTAGTACATTTTTTACTGTACAATTGCTGGTACAGCATGTTAAAAAAAAATTATGTACAATTTATAGCTTTCCCATAACCATATTAAAAGTATGATGCTATAAATAGATTTTTGAAGTAAAATATTTCTATCAAAAAAGGAAAAAGTAAAGATTAAAATGCAAACAAATTTGATAGATTTCACCTGGCCACTGAAAATAGCTACTGTAGATTTGTTTTGGGAAGATAGGATGGTTTGGTATAATTCTGTTGTGATGGTTTGGTACCACATACTATGTAATACGCTGATGGCCATAGAAAAATATAAACATTAACGCCATGTTCTCCCATTATAAATCATGGCTTAATGCTTTACTTATTTGATTAATTAATCCAAGTTTATTCTTTCATTAATCTCTTCTGCTTTTCTAGCATCTTAACGTGTTCCCATAAATGCCACTATTTTATATTTAGTAGTTGATATTGGTATTATACCTGTTAAAGTAACAGCATATCTGAAATTTGTCAATGGAAAAATTATTTATGAAATTGTGCTGTTAGTCCTGCATCAATATTTTATTATTTTAATATCAGTAAAGTAGCTCTCTTTACTAGTGATACAACTTAATGAATTTATATTGTAGAAGTGGTTCTTTGATTAAAGCTTTTATTTAAAAAAAAAAAGTAACCATTTTCAATGCCTGTGTGTGGTTGTGATTCTTTTCAAAATATTAACATCAAATTATGAAACCACTGCTAAAGATTCAAATATAAACAATGGAGAGATGCTAAATTTAGCCATACAGCAGATTATGCCAAGTCAGGTTGTTTGGATGCCATTTCTCAAATTTGTTAAATCTATAGTTGCTCATTTTTATGTGCACATTTGTTTGATACTTTTCTTAAAAGGTAGTTGGATATTTTTAGCCTAAGACAGATTAAATAAAGTATTTTTCTGAGATAAATAGGGGTGGATAATACATTTTATTTGAAAATTCTGAGCTTTCAGAGTAGTAGTACTCTGGGAAGGTGAGGAATGCCGCCTTGCATCGTGAGTTTCGATGCTTAAAGCAGAAGTCTCTGAACACTTCTGGATAGGCGGCCAAGCACATATGGGTGAAAGCTCACGTACTAAGAGGCTGATTCTAGTCACGTACTTTACCATTACCCTACCTTTACCTGAGCTTTATTTTGCTAATTGGCTTAATGAACTAGAGTGCTCCCACCATGGTCATTATGGCCATAAAGTGTTGTACAATTTTCAGTTAAACCCACAATTTATTCTGGAGCCAAGATTTGAGATATAAACTGGAGAAAGGTTGCACATATGTAAGCATAAAATTAACCTTAACAGTGGTCTGCTGTTTGCCAAAATTTTATGTACAGAAACATTTGTAGCCAGGCTGTAAAGATTAACATTTTCAAGCAAAAGCATGCATACATGCATGTATGTGTGCAGTGAAAGCATTTTTAAAATAGAAAAGTTTTTTTTCCCTCTCTGTGAATTAAATATGGAAAAAATAAAAGTAGACTTGTTTTTACATTGAATAAAAGAGGGGAAAAAACAAAAATTCACAAAATTTACATAAATTAGTGACAAGAATTACCATAAAGATGAAATTATGAAGCTCAATTCAAATATGTGAGTCTTGTCACACTGACTAGTTTTGTATTTGTTCATGTTTTTTTTTGTACGTGTGAGTGCATTTTTTTTTTTCCCTTAAGGTTCAGGGGTTTTGGGAGAGGTGATTTAAGGGTTGACCAGGATTCAAACTTGTGTTACGTTAGGAATATTGTTGTGAAGTTGACCGACCAACTTCTTTGCTCACTATGTTCTTTCTAATATTTCTGTTTGATTTCTTTATTGGCACTATTACCGCTGTTCCTAACTTTTGTAATTTTTACGCTCCTACATAGTCTCTGTCTGATTGATATATATCTTGCTGTATGAAAAAAAATACTAATTATATTTACTCTAGTTTATTTTTACATTAAAGTAAATAGGATCTAGGAAGATGAAAACAAATCAAAGAATTGAAATACCTAGGAATGATGTCACTTTAGATGGTAGATGCACAGCAGAGATAGGATGCATGATAGCTCAGGCAAAGGCTGCAAGAGCAATTAAAAAATATTATGCAGCCCATTTATGTTATTGGGAATAAAAAAAAAAAGAGTTCTTTATTGTTATGTGAAGCCAGTTGACATATGGATGCAAATTCTGGGTAATCAGACAACAGCCAAGAAAGTCCTTGGATACAGCAATAATGTAGCTTCACAGAAAAATGTTGAAAATACTGTGAACAGCAAAAAAGATTAATGAAGACGTTCTGAAAGTGGCCAGAGCAAATGGATAGGTTATTTCCAGCCTCAGAAATAAGTCGTCATTTTGTGGCCTGTAATGAAATCGCCCGTGTGTTACCGGGGCCTCATTACGTGGGATGTAAAGAATAGTGACACTGTGACCTTCCAGGCATGTCGTAAGAGGCGACTAAGGAGGTTGATCGATGACTTGACAAGCTGTCATTGTAAAAAGCATTGTTATGGAAACAGACCATAGATTTTAGAAGCAGTGATCTCTGCAATATGTGCCACGCAAGGTTTCTGTTTTTGAGATTGTGGTTCTGCCCTATGTGCCGTCTTCGGCTCAAAAGGACAATAGATAGATACAGGGTGTTTATAAAGTCTCACTACACTTGGTATCTAGGTCAATTTGAAAAAAATGTTTATGACGTCATCACAATATGTGCTCCCACTGTCAATTGTGCAGTGAATGGCTGTCGTCTGCTGGAGTAATTCTTTGCACTCAAAGCAGAATGGTGTTATCAAGAGAAGAACGAATTTTTCTGGTTGAACAAGTGTTTAGAAATGGTGGTCGATACACACGGGTAGTTGTTCAAAGATTTATAGCAAGATTTCCTGATAAACAACCTCCTCATCGCATTACGGTTAGAAATTTGTTGAATAAGTTTATTGCTACTGAAAAGAAGCACTTTGTTGAGCACATAATGTGATGACGTCATAAACATTTTTTTCAAATTGACCTAGATACCAAGTGTAGTGAGACTTTATAAACACCCTGTAGAATGAAAAGGGAGCAATTGGATTATATTGTGACAACAGGAGTTTATATAGTGACAACAGGAGCTGTCAAAAGAAGAAGAGCTAGAAGGAAGCAGAGAGAAAAGACACAATTCAGTTTAAGAGAGGGGTTTGGTAGAAAATCAGCAGAATTAGTAAAGATCTGTGGAGATAGAAAGTTGTGGAAAGACATGATCACCTACGCCAACAGACACTATACTTGACAGTGATGGTGATATTTTTCACTTAATTGAAAATGAATCTACACTGTAATCTTTGGTGGAAGTAACTGCTGTATTGATTGATATTTGTATTTTAAGTATTATTTATTTTTACATTGCCAGAGGTCTCGCGCTGCTTTACAGCGGTACCTTTTCTACTGTAACAGATACATGAACCACATGCAGAGCCTCAAATTTGAACATATGGTATGTTTTTTTCATTATATAAAGTTTATAAGATAAGTTTTCCAGTTTTTTTTTATATTTTATAAATAGCAAGAACAAAAGCTAACATTTTTCCAGAAATATAGATTTGAAGATTTAGCCACATGTCAGTCACTGTTAGCAGGCTCATCATCATCACCATTAGTCTCTTAGCCTTGGTAGTCATTGGGGAACTTTTCACATCTTGACAATTTCCTTCCAACCTTAGTTATTAAGGGCTGCTTTTTGAGATTTGATGAAAGTTAACCCTGTCCAGTGTCTGATGTTTTCCCATCTTTTCCTCTATCAGCCTTTTCTTCTTTTGCCTGATACTGTGCCCTGTAAATGGTCTTAGCAAGGCCTGTAGATCATGTAATGTCCATACAATTTTAATTCTTTTACTAAGTCTTTAATTGGTCTTGTGGATCAATGATTTTTGTTGTGCACTTCCTTATTTGTGTTATGATCTAAATAAGATATGTGCAAGCACTTTCTACACTGTCTCTTTTCCAGGGTCACTATTCTTCTTTCAAGATTAACAGTGAGTGTCATGTTTTACAGGTGTATGGAAATACAGATGCCATAACTGCTCATAGTAATCTGATTTTTGTTCTTAAAGAGATGTCATTGTTTTTCTATATGTGGTTTAGTTTTGTAATGCTACCATTACCTATGCAATTCTAGCCTACATTGTAGGTTCTGAGACTTCACCAGTGGCAATGAGGCCCAGGCATTTGAATTGATGCAAGTGCCTATCATTTTAATATGATTATTCTTTCAATGCCCTTGTTTGTCATTAGTTTTATCATCATTGATCTCCATTCAGTATGCTCTTAATGTCTTGTCTAGGCACTCAACTAGGTCTTCAAGCTGTCATGCCTCAATAGACCCAATAAAGATAATTCTCCAGGTTACAGTCAAGAAAAGAGAAGCAGACCAAAAGAATTAAGGGAAGACAAAATATAAGTAAAAGAAAAAGATGGGGGGGACAAGACAACATATGAGGACAATTTGTGACTTCTTAAGCTAACAAAGTCATGCATTAGAAAGTAGGGAAAATAAAAGAAAGTGATAGACATCATAAACACTGTCCCAATGACCAAAAAAATCAAGGGATGAACTAGAAAAATGTAAAATAACTTTAGTTATTTGTTGTAAGTAAGCAAATGTTAGCATAATATAATTATATGAAATTATATATGAAACTGACAAATGGTGTATCTACAAGATCAGTCAACAGTATTTTTACTTAGACATTGTTAAAGTGAATGGGAATGTTATATACTATGTATCAATGTAAAGACTCACTTTTGTTGAAATTTCCTGTACATGGCTCATTGGTGTTGCTGTATGAAAGACTGATGCAGCTGTTTATTTGTCAGCGTTATTAACAAAACAGAGGTGCACAATTAAATTCCTGTGCCTGCAGGGCAAATCCACAAAGCAAATTAATGATGAGACGATTGCTGTTTATAAAGATGTTTGCAGCTCATATGACACCATGAAGCGTTGGAAAATTCACTTTCAAATGGAACACAACAGCTTTCAAGATGAACTAAGAAGTGATGTGTTTTCAAAAATGAAGAATCCATTTTCATGGATGTTGTTTTTTAAACAACTGGGATTTGATTATTGAACTATAGGCATGATTCAGGCCTAGATGAGTTCTACACCAGGACTTTAGGAAGATGGGAGAAGTGTATTATATTGATGAGGTGAATACATAGAGTGTGACTAAAGTTCATACCAATTTTCAGGTATGTGCCTTGGCTCCTTCATACTTTAAGTGAAAAACTTTCTGAACCACCCTTTTGGTGGGGAAACTTTCATTCACACTATCCTAACTATTATCTAACAGTTGTATCAGTCAATCAAGTCAAAAATGGAAGAGATGCAACAACACAATATGTCCTGGATTGAAGTTCAGTTTCTGAAGAAGGCTGTAGATGTACTGTGTTTATGCAGGCAGACACTTATGTACACCTATGTCTTTGCCTTCTATCTCAAGAAAAATAACCAGTCCATTATATTTGAAGTAAGTGATACCTTATTGTTGTACTTTATAAACACAGTTAAGTACTTGCTAGTTTAAGTCAAACAGTCAAATGTATACTATACAAATATATTTTTGGTACATGTTGAGTATCCCAATTCTAGAAAGTAAGAGACAAGAAGATGGCTTCAAATTTTAGAATATTTGTGTTTACACGAGATACATCAAGAATAGAAAACATTCAAGTACCTATTTTATTTATGTTTTATACAAACCTTATTCACACAGCCTGAGGAATATTTTATACAATATTATCTTGGCGATGTTAAATAAATTGTTTGTGTCAGTGTTTCAACTGTGACACTTGACATAAGTCTGGTGTGGCTTTTTCCACTTGTATACAGTGTCATGTTGATCCTCAAAAAGTATATGATTTTGAAGCATTACAGATTTTTAATTATTTGGATTATGGTTGATTAACTTGTATTACTTTTTATTTTTTATATAAAACCTTATTTCTGTAAATTTTAATGTATATTTCACCATCCTTACCATTAACTTACTATTTATCAGGACAATCAAAAAGATCTGGAAAATGCAACTGAACAGCTGTCTGAGTACTTGGAGAGGGAAATATCTTCAGAGGTTCTTCATGACATCAAACAGAAGGTTCAAGACAAATTCAGGTATTAATGACATGTTTTATAAGAAATCTTAGCATTTGCTCGCTAAGTGGGCATGTATGCATTGTGTTGCTAGTATATGGTGTATTGGTCTGCCCTTGGGCCCCACACATCTGTCTTCAACATGGGTAGATTTGCTTAACACTTTTTGCCAGGGCCACAGCCATTTTATTTTGCTTACTCTTTTCAGCTGGGAGCCGCGATAGCTTAGTGGTTAGTGAACTGGACTACCACGGACAAGGGGTAGGGTTTGATCCCAACCGACGGCTTCCGGGTTCACCCAGCCTTAAATGGGTACCGGATTTTTTTCTGGGAAAGTAAAGCAGCACGGGCGTAATACTGACCACATTACCCCAAAAATCATGTGCTGAAGGTCTGTAAAATATAGGGTCACTAACACCATATTTCCCTATACGCCACTTGGCGTGACGGGGGTACTTTACTTTTTTTTTTTACTCTTTTCAGCTGTTTCTTTAACATACACAAGTGCACACAGTATCTCCACTATCTGAGAGGGCTAGACATTGGATCTCACTACCCAGAGATCATTTAGTAAAAAAAAAAAAAAAAAGTAGTGTCCCGTCACGCTAAGTGGCATATAGAGAATATGTTGTTAGTGACCATAATTTTTATAGACCTTCGGCACATGATTTTTAGGGTAATGCGGTCGGTATTATGCCCGTGCCGCTTTACTTTCCCAGAAAAAATTCAGGTACCCATTTAAGGCAGGATGAACCCGGAAACTGTCGGTTGGGATCGAACCCTACCTCTTGTCCTTTGTAGTCCAGTTCACTAACCACTGAGCTATCGCGGCTCCCTACCCAGAGACCAGGTGAGGGTAAAACCATGAGAGAACCTCAGGTTTGGTTTGTCAAAAATTTCCACTGCTTGTGGGAATCAAACCCATGACCTGCTTGTCCAGAAGTTGATGTCATTTCTCTACACCACCCATTCTCCATTTATAAGAAATTATTTCCCTGTTGAGATTCTTTATAAAATAGAGGTGACAAAACAGTGAATTTTATGTTATTGACTTTGCTGTTTAATTAATTGGATCTTATTGCTAAATTTATACCATTTATAATGAAGCTACAGTGACAGAGTTCTTAGTGCATTTGTCTGATTATTAAGTGATTGAGGTCTTCTGCATCTTTTGATAATGTACATTTTTCTACTGTCCTTTTGCCATGTGTATAGGAACAGCAACACAGTGCAA
This sequence comes from Megaustenia siamemsis, assembly GCA_032433765.1. Taxonomy (NCBI): domain Eukaryota; kingdom Metazoa; phylum Mollusca; class Gastropoda; order Stylommatophora; family Ariophantidae; genus Megaustenia; species Megaustenia siamemsis. The sequence goes on along the minus strand of JAVIAB010000051.1, from coordinate 75,016,240 downwards.
GATGAGTTATTTGCATTATTAATGCTTCTGTTTGTGTGTACAAAGGGCTATTGGAAAGTTTTTGAACTGTAACTACTCTTGCATAGCAACCACTTAACATATTCACACATGCCTGCATCTAATTTTGCATGAAACTTGACAAATTTGCTACCAAGGTGCTTGAAATGCCTTTTCAGGCCTTTGGCGACTTCTTTAAGTTCTTGATTAGTATGCATGTTTCAAGGCTGGTCAAGTGTTTGTTCAAGGTGACATTCTTTTATCAGGAAAATGGCAGAGATTATGGATACAATTTCTTAACTATTCCATGAAGACTTTTACTGAACAATCTATCAGCTCTCACATGGTTGGATTTAGAGGTCTATCGGGAAATTCTGAAGGAAAGCCTGAACATGCATCATGTTGCTGCAAAGTTTGTCCCCAGGCTCTTGACACTCAGTCAGAAATACCAGAAAATATGGTCTTGGGGACTGCAGGCTCTTCCATTGCAATGACTGTTGTTGAATCACAACTGTATATCCCACAATGTTCCAAAGTGCTAAGAGTTGTGTTGTTGTCATCTTACACAATCAGAGCACATACCAAGACATCTCTGTTGTTGATCAAGTGTCCAAGGCCTAGAAATGAACTTAGCAACAACACAATACAGGTTCAGGCTTTCTGTTAAGATTTCCTGACAGACTCTATAACTGTTTTCAACCATATGAGAGAACTGATAAATTGTCTGGTGATGTTCTTTTTGGGTCAATTCACAAATTATTTTCATAATTTTTTTGTATTTTGCTGGTGATCTTGTCCTGAGCGATCATCATCGTAAGCAGTCGCTTGACTTGTCTTTGAAACACAGGTACCAGTCAAAGACTTGTGTTATATCTAATGAATGTTCACTAAAGACCAGAAAAAGCACTTTGATAGTCTCAATAGCAGATTTTCCAAGCCTCATGCAGAATTTGATACAGAGATGTTGCTCAAATCTCTCTAATCTGTCAACTATTGTACTGATCACAGAGTGGCCCATAAACAAGATTGGAAAGTGGCGCTTAGAATGTTTAGACAGCATGATGTTGACTCACAGACTCAGCGCACTTGAGAACATTGGCTGATTCAGATTTTCACACAAATATGTTAAGTGATTAAGTCACAGTAATTACAGTTTAAGAGCTTTCTGTGAACCCCAAGTATATTAATGTTCTGAATTTTTTTCCCCTTTAAGGCTACACCAAGACTGACACGGTCTGTCTTTGGTAGGCTGGATGTTGATTTGACATTATTCTTTTCTTTGGTTGGATGCAGACTAAAATTGTTGAACCCACTCTACCCATAATTGCTGTCCAGGTGTTCTCCTCTTCTCCCATGGTAGCTGCTGCATCGCTGTGTGTTTTTTAAAATAAGATATCCTTCCTGTGGATAGAGCTTTGAATGTGACTCTTACTCTCATTCTTTGCAGTACAGCCATTCTCTGAACTATTTTGTACCTCACCTTGCTGTATGTCTACCATTGTGAAGTTATTAGTGTTTCTAGGTATTTAAATTTATTTGCTTGTTTTAATAAAGTACTGTTTACTTTACTAGTGCATTATCATAGAAGTCTTTTTCTTGTCCATTATTTATCCTTTTACTGTTAAGGCTATGGTCTTTATCTTTTCCTTCTATTATTGTTATGTGAATCATTTTTTTGTCACTCATTTCCACTTAAAACTATATCGTCAGTATATTTCAGGTTTTTTTGTATTATGACCAGGGTCTGATATTCCAGGTTTGACCTCTATGAAACTAAACATGATCTCACCACAGCTAACTGTAGATAAACTTAGGCCTGCATCATTCCCAGAAAACCTCCAACTAGCATGACATTTTCAACTTTGTGACCAGGGTCAGTTGTGGGTAGAGTGATGTCAGCTTTCTATAGCTCCTATAGCTGAAAATGGCATGCTAGTTGGAGGGTTTTCCAGTTTTATTTTATGCCCACAGACCTTAGTAAATTTGTGGCTGGCTGTGACCTCACTATACAGAATACTTAAATCTGATGATAGTACTTAACCCTACCTACCACCTTTTATGAAACATTCCAACTTGTTATTTGTCATTAAAATACTTTCATTATGGCATCTATCCCATTTCTGGAGCATGTAGGGCTGAGGGATTATGGGGCTGGATAATAAAGGCCATATGTCCAGTACAGTTAACCACATGGTGTTCAAGTGTTATCAAGAAGATAATAATAAAATTAACAGAGTTATTAAGAGAAATTAATAGAGTTATTGCCCACAATAGTAAAGGATGTTGAATCTGGAAACAGTACACATTTTTTAAAGTGAATTTATAGACTAGTCACAAGATTTTCATGTTATATATAACCAGATCACATGACTTATGAATCATACAAGCAAATGTGATGAGCCAAATATTAACAAGTATTAAGTGTTCATTAGAGATCCAATTTTCCATCAGAGTGGTCATATTTAGAGTCTCGGCTATAAGAGAATGTTACTACCTAGTGTCGTAGTAGCAAATAGAATAGAAAGAATGCCAATTTTAAGGCATTAATTGATTAATTTAAAGCATTTTTAATTTTAAGAAATTAAATGATTGTCAGTGAAGTTAGAATAGTATAGTCCACTTGGACTTTTATTTAAGCACTGTCCAACCAGTAAAGTCATAGGAGAGAATGTGATGAACATAGAGGTAAGTATACAGATTTATGACATGTTCTTGTCATTAACCCAGTTGTCATTTTGTTATTGACACGAGTCTCTTCAGTTTGTTAACTGAGCTCTGAGAATGTGAGATCAAAGCACAAGAAGGGATGAACAGCCCCAATTTGACATTAAGGAAAATTTTTCAAGCACAGACAGTAAAGTTGTCATATAAAGAATGAGTTTGAATACTGTCTAACAAATAAAAGTCTCCAATTTGAATAATCTGTCCAGGGAACGTTATCTTATAAGGTGGGGAATCCTGTTCTGTGTTGTAGAACGGCTCGTCAAACAATGCCATCAGCTTAGAAATGCTGTTCACAGCTATACTACACAAGAACCGTGAACTTGACTGATTTTTTCATTCAAACATAACAGCTGATCTCAATTCTGGTGATGCGGATCAAACCAGCTTAATCTTGATGTCCCGAACCATGGTACATAATACCATGTCCATGGCACTTAGTTCTGGACCAGTAGTGGAACCGCTACACGAGTCAGTGTTTATAGGAATAACTTTTTTGCCCTTTTCTGAACTGAATTCTCGTCTCATCTAATTTGGAAAATGTAACCACTTTCCAGGTAAGTATAATTTTTTAGTATGGTTGAAATATGGTCAAGAACAAATTTCTTTACATTGTTTTGTCTACAGATACTGTGAAAGCAGAAGAAATGTTCTCCTTGACCATGTGCACGAGGGATACGAGAAAGACCAGTGGGAGTACCTGGAAGTATAACTGACATCCTTTTGAAAAAAAAATGTTTGGGTCATGGAAGCGTTGGATTGGCACACTGGTCTTTTCTAGAGTCATCATTTTCTCAGCTCTGTCATATTCAGAGCTGCTTCATTGCTTCCTTCATTCTGTCCACCACCACTACTATATGTCATGACCCTCCATCTTTTCAGAGATATTAACTTTAAGGTTGTTGTTTACACATGTGTGTGCATTTTTGTTATACAATTTATGATACATATTTATTTGATATGCGGAAGGAAATGTATGATGATGCACTCAGAAGTTATCATGTTAATAATCACACAAAAAAAAAACACATGTGGAAAATGCGTAATAAAATGTTTTTGAAAAAAAAAAGATCCAAAGAACAGTGACCAATATTGCCAGATACAAGCCAGTTTTTTCTCTGCAGTTGGGTAGAATATTTGTATGTTCTCATAAATAATTTGAAATGCAGTTAGAAGTTTACTATTTAAAGCAAGTATTAGAGGGGAAAAAAGAAATCAGAAATTAAATTCATTACTTTGACCATTCTAACACACTTGCTTCTCAATTGTGTTTGTAATTTTCCCCCACAAATATAGGTGTATTTTTCTAAAATCTTCCATGTCCATCCCATCAACATTTTCTCAGGTATTGCAAGGGAAAGTCATTAAACAACAGGACTTTTTATTCTGAAGTGCATGGAAAAGTATGCACAACATAAATGATTATTTCAGGGCACAAAATGGCTCTTTAGCAATACCTCATATAGAGGTTGTGATGGTAGAGTAATATGTGCAGTGAGCTAATATAACAGCTGGTTCACTGTCATTTTGCATGGTGGAATGATGCATTTTTCCTTGTTGTGGTTGTGAATCTTTCCATCCTTTCTTATAATTTCCCCTGTGTCCATAATGCATCTTTGTTCTTCTTTAGATTTCAGAAGCCTTTACACCCCCTTGACCATAAAAGAAAATGGAGAACACACCATTGCTCTTACATAGTGCAAATTGACAGTGAAACAGCCATGTTATGCAAGCTATTTCACTGTGACATCTTGCTTAGTCTACATGATCTCTATGTAGGGCATTGCTTACAGCCAACTTTGGTGGTGGCCTGCATGCAACCTTACCTGCGTGATGTCTAATGTCAAGGTTTACCTTTGTGGGCTATAGATTATGATAGAATCCTACCCACAACCTCACCTGCTCGCAAAGTAAGTTGATCATATCGTGCTAGTAGGGTTGTGTGAAGGCCTTCTCTAAAGTTTGCTGTGGGTAAGGAATCATTATGTGTCCTGAAATATACATTTTCCATCTTGCTTACTTTTCCCATGCACTTTAGAATAAAAGTCCTGATATTTTATGACTTTCCTTTGTATTACTAGTATGGTTATGCAATAAGGATTATTTGGTGAATCTTGTAGCATGTGTGAATACTAGGCATTTATAAGGAAATGATGGACAGTTCACAAAGCAATTAAAGAATAGTTTACTTGCATAACATATAACTGATATTTTGGCATCACCTTATTGTCATTGTAAGATATGTCAAAATTTAAAGTATGGAGTTTTTATGTGCAATCCATGAAGTATTCTTTGGGGCATGTAATGTAATGAGAAATTCATCACAGATGGAAAATGTTCTGTGTCAGTTGATCAGATGGTATATTTATTTATTTGTTTTTATTTTAAAGCAACAGCAGCCGTTATTTAATTATTTTTATCAGAGCAGACAGATTATTAAACAAATAAAATAGGTAATCATTGTGTAAAGGTACATAGCATTTTAATAATGTTAAAGGTTAGTTTATTGCTATTCAGGTCCCTTATTTCCTTGATGACCCATTATAACAGCCTATTTAACTAATATTTGTATGTTCCCTCCTAACTGTTTATAGACTCTTGTTAATGTTGAAGGCTCTTATTTCTTGACACCTTTTAACAATTTTCTTTTTACCCGAATTGTGGGTAAGGAATCATTACACACTCTGTACATTGTGCTCTGTACACACGTATTCACTCACATTTCCTTGAAAACTGTTGAAAGATTCTTAGTCCTTCATATCAAACACAGTTTTATTCTCGTTATCATTAGTTACATTCTGTTCAACGTTGTCCATTTTCTCCCATCATTTTGTTCTCTGAATTAGAGAGTTTATGTGTTGATTTTATTCATTTTCTCATTGTCTAATCTGTTATTTGTTTTGGCCATCTCCTTTTATGCTTAGATCTTATGCTCTTTCTGTATCCCACTCTCTCATTCAAATATGTTTTAATATATACACATTTTTTAATAGTAAGTTTGTTCATTATATTGTGTATATTGTTTGTTTTTAGCATATCATTTTCAACCTTTGAAGTCCTAAGCAAAAAAGAATTGTTTCTTCTTTAATCTCTTGATCTCACTCTCTTGTATTGTGGGCTCCAACATTATTGTTGTTTTAAAAACTTAATTATCAATTTCTCCATGTGCTCTATCCCTGTATGGTCCACATTATATATGTTTGTCTTTGTCAAGTCGTCAACACAAATAGTTTTGTTTTTATACATTAGTTTTGTAGTATATTTTTGTGTAGGTTTTATATTTTGCTTGATTGCTTTCCCATCATGTCTAGACCAGTATAATATTGTCAATTCTGTCCTGTGTTGTGTAAGGTCTGTCTTTATAATTGTAAAGGTAAAAATATTAGAGCAACTTTGTATCTGTGATTTGTGTAGTAATATAATAGGCCATATAGTGCAAATATGTGAATTTGTTGCAGTGACAATCACATTTACCACTTCAGCCATCTATAAAGATCATAACTTGGTGTGATTTTATAGTGCTTCTTTACTAAAACTAAATACTGTTGTGAAAATTGTCATGATTGTAATGACGTAGAATTAGCTATCTAGTAATAAATGCAGGGTAACAAAGGTTTAAAAATAATGGTGCAGGACAATGTCACAGCCAACTCTTATTATTTTTGTATTAGGCTATTTCTTGAAGACTTACCTTTTATTACTTCTATGGTGTATTGTATGACTTAGATTTGGTTTTTCTCCTCCACATGAGAATACCCTTTTGCTTTTGAATATTGGTTCACAGTACAGTCCACAGAAGTTAAGCTCTTTTTAGTCATTAATTCCATCAATAATCTGATACTTTGATCTCACAAGTGAAACAGTCGTTGTGTTTACTTGTTTCTATTATTAGTATAAAGCCTTTTGCATTAGCAGCACACACACTGTACAAAAATAACCCCTTTTAATTCTGTTAAGTGAAGTCACTGATGTAAGTGACAAACATTACATATTAGATGACAAAACATTTAACAGGATTTTCTGTTATAAATTTGGTTAGATCAATATAAGTTGGACATCAAAATACTAGTCTGTGTTCAGTTGTTTCCTTGTAGCACAGATTATTCTTATTGATGTAAGTACGTAGATGTTTTTAAATGTCTCCACACAACACGGTTTAATTATTGATGGATGTATGTTAAGTGCAAAATGCGTATCATCTTGACTTTTATTGTTTTATTATGTATTTTTTCTCCGCTTTTTAATAAATGAGATATTGATCTTATCTACCATCTTTTTTGTTGTTAGTTTACTAATAAATTGTAAGTCTCTGTTCATTTAGGAATGTGGATGTCTTTGAGTTGCTTATTATTATTGGTTGTAGAATACATTAATCAAATTTATTATCATAATTATACATGTACATATAGTTATACAAGTTTGACAGAGCAAGCAACACAAATTTGTGTATGAAAATTAGAATCATTGAAACAAAACTAAAGAATATTGCCTAAGAAAGACATAGTATGAATATAAACACTAGAACAAGTAAATGAATTAAATAATGGATATATGACAACAAACAATCAGTGAAAACAAGCTCATGCAGTAAAGCAAGCCATTTTTTAAAATGATGCCATTATTGAAAAACAAATCACTAATGAACTCTCCTCAACACAATTTTCATCTTAACTTTGTACTATCGACAATGGTAACAACACCATCAACTCCTGATTGGTGTCATGTTCAGCATGAAGCGATGTTGACATTCCTAACCATCCCAGAGCATGAACCCAGGGTTTTATTTTCTTGGTGGCTGAGCAGACCACAGAAAATGTATTTTATAATAAGAAGGTGCTGGACCTCCTTACAACTACTCTACCAAGAGACACTAATGATGATTATGTTCTAGACACAGTTGTTTAAAAAATATTGCTTAAAGAAAAAATGAATAATGCTGGCCAAAAGTCTGACACTGTAATTCTCTCGTCATGTTATCCTTAGTTTCAGGTCCGTCTGGTTTCTTCAAAATACGAAGAGTGCACACTAATGATTCTTGTAGCTCGATGGTTATGCACATAATTGGCTAGCCAAATATGGTTATCATTTGCTGCACCTCACAGTCTCCAAGACTGCATCTAGCATGATGCATCGTGAGACATCTGTTGGCTAATCGAGGGATGTACCACAGACAGAACTGTATGGCCCACCACAGGAGCCATTTAAGATAACAGGATTGAAAAGATAATTTTGCAGATATAGGCTTTAGAGAACGAAAGAAGAAGGTTCTCTCAGTAATGTATCCTCGTTAAATATCATGTCGATATCTAACAACATGCAACCTTTGAGTGACTTTCAAATGTTGTCTTTGTGCTATGTCTTTGACCCCACCACAGGTGAACTAGGAGTCAGCCTATCAACTTTTTCGAGGTACATATCCCCTTGGGACAAAAGAAAATATTTCTAAATGAGTTTTTCCAAAGATCATTATTATTTTATATGCCAACCACTCATGTCAAATATTTAATTAAAGTTTGGCTCTTTCGAACTGTCCATCACGATTATTTTCACGAGGTCTTGGAACTCCACTTGAGAACAACAGTAATGTTTCAGTCACCATTCTCATAGAAGAAGTTGCGGCAAAGCAAAACCTAGATCCATAATAACAGAAGTTTCCTGTTGCTCTGTAATATTTATGTCTTTGACTCTAACCGAGAAAACACATCCTTACTTCTTATCTCACAGCACAGACCTGTACATGACAACATCATTTAACACACAACTGCCAGCTGTTAACTGTTTAATTCAAGTTCTGTACACCCCTTTTACAAATCTCTACACTGTTTGTTAAGAGCAGTTGCGACTAACATTTGTTGATTTTTTTCTATATTTTTCTTTCCTTCCTCGTTTGCCTTTCAGCGTTGTGGGGAGATATAATTTACGGTCTTTTGCTCTTTCTTTTTGGCCCCTTTTGCTGGTATATTTCTTGGTGTTTCTAATTCCATCATTCGTACAAGGAACTTTGTGACTTCTTGATGGCTCAGCTTCATGCATTCGCTATCAACCCAGTCCTCCTTAACTAGATAACAGTGGTCCTTTCTCAACAGAAGGTCATTTTAAAGTGCGATATGTGGACTTACGAATCTACAACCTTCCATCCCGGCCCACCATAGGGTTCACCTGTCTCCAGTACTTTCTAACGCCTACATTATGAGAGTAACGGGTGAGCCAACAGCGGGTCTAGGGAGGACACTGCCTAGCGCTGATCACGTTTTGGTATATTGCCAAGGTAAAAATAAGGCGCAGGTTACTGAAGAACTCCAGATTGAATTTACCTTCTTTGAGCAGGTAGTACTGCGAGGCATGAGCACTGGTAAACCCGGCGACGGCAGCTGCGAGACATGGGTCTCCCGAAAGAACCGTCAACACACCCACCAAAAGTGAACATGGGTTCACAAGTTTTGTGAGGACCCACACCTTGAAGTAACTGGGAATATAGGTTGATCGAAGTCTTGCTTTCACCCAGCACATAGATAAAGTGTTAATGAGGGACAAAGAAGACATTGCCAAGTTTGTTCTTAATTCCTTAAGAGAAGAGGAAGAGAATGGGTGGAGCTACGATTTATATTGAGAGACTGAGGAGTATTAAAAAGGGACCTGGTCGATCCGAAGTGTTCAATAGGAAAAGTAGAATATCTGCAATATCTTAATGGAACAATCAGTCTGCATGCACTTTGAGAAATGATGAGATGGGCGGTGGAGCAGATATGGGGATGACCCGACTGCAACGCATCTGATTCTATAAATGGAATAGATTAGAATAACATTGGTGATTCTCTCTCAACTGCGATCAAGACTCAATCAGAGTAGGATTCCAGACTCTCTCATGAAGTCAGCTGTCAGTTTAAGCGAATCAATTGCCCCATATAGTTTTTCTTCCAGGGAGGTGGGTGTGGACCACATTGCTCTTCTCAGGTCTGTGCACTGGGGGGCAATCCTGTAGAACATATTTTGTAGTCATATTGTCCAGTGGCATAGGCTGGTTGTACCTATTTTGAATTTGGTGAACATGTGATTTCTCATTCTATTGTGGCCAGTGCGTAGGCAAAGTATGATGACTTGATCCCTCTTTGATAGTTGGTGGTATCCGTCACTCTCGTTATGCTTTGAGTGTTCTCGTTTCCATTTTTCATGGAACTGACCTTTGAGGATGGATTTGGCTTCATCATAACTGAGATGATGGTTCGCTTGTGGTAATTTCCCTCCTTCTTTAGCTAAATTGTCTGCGCGTTCGTTCCCGTGTATATTACAGTGTAATGGTATCCACTGGATGACTACTCTCTGGAAGTTATTGCATAGTTGGTCTGTGGTTGTTCTCAAGTCATCTAGTTCATTGTTCTTGGGGCTTTTTAGAGCTGATAGTACTGACAGTGCATCAGTCAGAATCATCAATTTATTGTGCATGTTATTTTTGTGTTGAGTAGCCAGTGTTGCAGCATCACTGATGGCCTCAGTTTTTGCTTTAAAGTTGTTTGAGAATTTTCCAGTAGCTATTGACTTGGTGATCTCGTCCTGATTATTCAGCGTCAAAAACACACTTCCCCCTCCACTTCTGGTGGCATTTGTAGCAGAGCCATCTGTGTATATGTGAGACCAAGAGTCCTATGGGTAGGTGTCGTGTATGTGTTTTTCTGCTACGTGTTTTCTTTCTGTGTCTGATTGGGTGCCTTTTTTCTTGATTCCTGTTACATTTTCCATAAGTTCTGGTATTTTATGTATTCCATGAGGAGACATATCAGATGGGCCCAAGGGTTTCGATATTGTTTGGGAAAGTACTGGGTATCCAGTAGTTAGTTCATTGGCAATTGCAGCGAAGCTGCTCCTCTTTAGTCGTACAATTCCGGAACCAGTTATTCTTTGGTGCATGGGGTGGCTGAGGAGCCTTCTATATTTCTCCGCTTGTTGCAATACTTTAGTGACCCGTCTGTCATCTAAGGGTTGTAAACCTGTTACTGTTTCTAGAGTCTTGATAGGTCTAGATTTCATAGCACCAGTGATGATACGGGCAGCTTGGTTCTGTCTTCTGTTAATTTTGCTAAGGTGTGATTTGAAGCCATAGCCCAGGCTGTGACTCCATACTGTAGAACTGGTCTGACTCTTCCTACGTATAGTCTTTTCAAAATATTGATGTCTGCCCCCAGTCCGTTCCTGCCAATTTCTTCATAATATTTGTTCGTTTTCTGGCTTTCTTCCTTGCTCTGTCTATCTGATTTTTCCAAGTCATTCTGCGATTCATGGTGACGCCAAGATATGGTGGGTTTTGGTCAATAGGGAGTGTATGGTCATTTATCTTTAAATTTGCAGAGAGTGTGTTTCTTGATAGGCTGAAAATTGTATATGTAGTTTTTTTTTCGTTGATTGGTAAGAACCAGGTGTTCGTCCATTTTTCAAGTTCACTTAGGGCATCTTGCATCCTGGGTCCAGCCACCGACATACTTTCCACGCGAGCCCATAACGCCAGATCATCTGCGTATATTGCTGAGTGTATTCTGGGTGGAATGTCCATTACGATGTCATTTATGAAAATTAAAAAGAGTTGGGGACAAGACCTCCGCCTTGTGGGACACCTTGTTCGATAGAGACCTTCTTACTTAGTTGACATTGAACTTGTACTCTGGCCGTTCTATCCTGAAGGTATTGAGAGACCCAATTGAATAAACGACCCTGGATGCCAAGTCTAAAAAGCTTGTTCTTTAAACCCTCTCGCCAAACTCTATCAAAAGCCTTCTTCATGTCGACCAACACTGCCAGTGTGTGTTTCTTTTCTTGTAGAGCATCCTCTATTTCCTGTGCAATGTAGGTGACCAGGTCTTCAGTTGATCTGTGCTGACGGAAGCCACTTTGCTGTGGTACGATTTGTTGTTTTGTCTCCAAATGCCACATAAGTCTTCTGTTAACTAGCCTTTCCATGAGTTTACTCAGGCAACTCAGTAAGCTAATTGGTCTATAGCTAATTGGGTCTAGTGGGTCTTTTACACGCTTGACGATGGGCACCATAATGGCTTCTTTCCAGATTGCCGGCACATGACTTCTCTTCTAGCTAGCATTTATTATCCTTAGAAGTTGGCTCTTGGCTTTCTGTCCCAGATTTAGGAGCATTTCGTTGGAGATTCCATCTTTACCAGGGGAACTTTTGAGCTTCAATCCTTTGAGGGCAACATCTAATTCAGTTGGGGGTAAAGATGGTCGTCTGATGCTCTTCTGGTGTTAAAGGCATGTGTTTTGCATCTTGGTTTTCCCGTCTTGCAGCTTTCTATTTGTCTATTTTAATGTATATGCTACTAGTGTATTTGTAAGTCTCTATCAGTAGATTTGCTGCCCTTTTGCCTGTGAGGATGTTCTGATTGTGTGATTGGAGGTCGACAGTTGTTTTCGTCGCTCAGAGCTTTCACAAGTTTCCATAGTTTATGACCATTTTTGTCTAGATTAAGGCTGTCTGTTTTGTCTATCCAGCTCTATCTTGCTGATATCATGACCTCACGTCTGTATTTGGCCGAGGCTGCTTTGTAGGTAATGTTGTTCTCGGTGCTGTGTGATGTTTCAGCTAGTTCTCTGGCAGAGTCCAGTTCCTCTTCTTGTCTTTGTATTTCCTTGCTCCAGTATGGCTTGTAGTTTCTTCTTGCTCCTCTAGGAATGGATTGAAAGAAGAACGAATACAAGCCATGCGCACTATTCTTGGATGCACGAAGGCTACACCTTGCAGTGAGATGCGGTACCTCTTTGATTTTCGCACTGTTGCAGGCAGAATAAATATGCCCCGAACAAGTGCTTACCTCTGAGTCAGTGCTGATATACTACATCCACTACACAGTGAGATTAGCATGAGAAAGGGCATCAGGCTGAAAAAAGGACGGTCATAGATGGTGCGAACTGAGGACATTGTTCAACAGATTTGTTCACTTGGGGACATGGAACCACGGGAAGGGTGGAAATAGGTGTCCGTAGAGTGCTCTTTTCGATGTGCACATTTTAAACAGAGAATGCAGGCACCAAAACCCTGTAATTGTGGAGACGGAGGCGCAAGCCTTGATTTATAAAAATGCACCTGATGATGCGGCAGCCATTTACACTACATAAAGATTTCAAACTACATGAACATCAAGTTAAAACTGGGGATGTCAGATAGGAGCACTGCGCGGGAAAACACAGACGAATAACACATCAACACAGAACTGGAGTCATATCAGTCTCCACAAACTGAGGGATATACTGCGGTGAAGATCTGAGCACTTATGGGCATGTTCGACGTACAATGATGATGACCCGTCGATTAAACTAAAGTAAATTAGGCTACAAACTAATTCCACCAATCTATCTTTTTCGCGGTCGACTCTTAAATCTGGTGTTCTTGTAACGGTTATTAACGGCTTGTTCTGTTGTGTTTTGGTATATCTGTCTTACCATGTGCCAAAATAATTTTATCCGTTGTTTCTTTATGTATTAAATCATCATCATGTGCCATACCGTTTGGCGTAGGCGGTCATGTCTTTCCACAATCTTCTATTTGCCGTGCATCGTATCCGTTCTATTAGTTTTCCATGCCATGAAGCAAAAACAAAAAAGTAAAAAAAGTAAAGTGCCGCCGTCACGCCAAGTGGCGTATAGGGAATATGGTGTTAGTGACCATACATTTTACAGACCTTCGGCACATGATTTTTGTGGTAATGTGGTCAGTATTACGCCCGTGCCGCTTAACTTTCCCATAAAAAAATTCAGGTACCCATTAAAGGCTGGGTGAATCCGGAAGCCGTCGGTTGGGATCGAACCCTACCCCTTGTCTTTTGTAGTCCAGTTCACTAACCACTGAGCTATCGCGGCTCCCTGCCATGAAACCAAACTATCCAGCATTTTCTCTCTCCGTCGTCTGCGATCTCTCTTTCCTTGTATTTTGCCAGTTGTAACCAAGTATTCCAAATTTCCTCTTCTCATGATGTGCCCGAAAAAATATTGATTGTTTCTTTCTGATGATTCTTATGAGCTCCCATTTTGTGTTGGCCTCTTTGAGAGTTTCCTCGTTGGTCTTTTTAGCTATCCAGGGAACTTTCAGCATTCTTCTGAGAAAGCTCATCTCCGTGGCCTCTAATCGTCTTTTCATTTGTTTGTTTACTGTCCATGATTCGCTTCCTTAGGTCAGAATTGGCTCTATATGGCACCGATGAACTCTCTTTCTCACTTTCATTGACATAGATTTGTTGATAAAATGTTTTTCATTGTTTGAAATGCTATTATGGCCTGAGCTATTCTGCTTTTTATTTCTGTGATGCATCTTTCATTTGATGTTATTATTGTGCCCAAGCATTTGAAACGTTGCACTTGTTTCTATAAAAATATACTTTGTCTATAAAACATAAATATAGATTAACTTTACCTCTATAGCTACTTCTATCAATATTCTCAGGATATATATTGCATTACTGGTGCCCTTTCCTTTCACAAATCCACATTGTTCCTCACTTATTTCTGGTTTTATTTTGTTCCTTAAACGTCTCATGATGATTCTTATTAATATTTTCGTCAAATGGCTCATGAGACTAATAGTGCGATGGTCTTCACAATCAGTGGCGCCTGACTTCTTCGGTATGGCTACAAATATAGATTTTAGTAGATCTTCATGTATGTGTCCAGTGTTATATATGTCATTGAGTAGTTTTGTTATGACTTGTACTCCCAGCTCTCCTAATGCGTTTATCTCTTCGATTGTTATATTGTCGAGATCTGGTGCTTTGCCTTTTTTCTTGTGTTAAATTACCTTCTCCACTTCACTCTGCATTATTGGTGGTCCTGTGTCTTTTGCATCCAATGGCGGGAATTATTCATAGCTTTTTTCTCACTTTTTCATTTCTGATCTTGTTTCTCAAGCTTTTTTTCTGTCATTTGTCTAACACATTTAATTTCGGTAGTAGTTATTTTTATTCTTGTCTTGAGTTTAGCGTCCAGGTCTGGCATTGGTAGCACAAAGTTGGGATGAAGATTGTTCTGTACAGTGCCCGTTTTACCTCTCGTGCTATTTCTTTGTTGGACAGCAGTGGTGATAGTTGTCTGATGGTTTGACAAGTGTTATTGCTTCAGGAGTATATTTCTGCTCCTGTGAAGTGTCGTGTGTCACTAGACTTCCTACATATTTAAATACCCCCACTTGTTTTAATTGTTTTTTGTTCGTTATTGGTCGATATTTTTTATTACCATTTCTTCAACATCTGTCACCTACCTATTTGTTTTTTGTTCAATCTATTAAACTCTTACCAGGCAGCTTAAGAGAATGGCTTAGCAGAAGGTCAACAACAAAAATGATAAATAATTGTCGAGATTGAAAGTTGTGGAGAGGCATGATCACCAGTAGGCATGGTACTTGCTGATGATTAAACTCTTGATTCGAGTTTCCTTTATATTTTGCATGTGTCTCTTCCAGGTAAGTGAACTCACGAAAAGTCAGAAACGTAATTAATAGAACCTATACTGAAAGTGGTCATCAACTTACACCTGACTACTTGTGCCATGATCACCTGCAACAGCTGATCAAGATCAGACTAAATCTCACCGCGGTGCCAATGGCAACAAAATATACCGCCGCAGTCAAGCGAGTTGAGAACACACTAGAAAGTCGAAGCCAAGCGAGCAAAGAACAAACTAACCAGTCATAGCCAAACGAACAGAGAACAAACTAACCAGTCATAGCCAAGAGAGCAGAGAACAAACTAACCAGCATAGCCAAACGAACAGAGAACAAACTAACCTGTCATAGCCAAGAGAGCAGAGAACAAACTAACCAGTCATAGCCAAACGGACAGAGAACAAACTAACCAGTCATAGCCAAACGAACAGAGAACAAACTAACCAGTCATAGCCAAGAGAGTAGAGAACAAACTAACCAGTCATAGCCAACCGAAAAGAGAACAAACTAACCAGTCATAGCCAAACGAAAAGAGAACAAACTAACCAGTCATAACCAAACGAACAGAGAACAAACTAACCAGTCATAGCCAAACGAACAGAGAACAAACTAACCAGTCATAGCCAAACGAACAGAGAACAAACTAACCGGTCATAGCCAAACGAACAGAGAACAAACTAACCAGTCATAGCCAAACGAACAGAGAACAAACTAACCAGTCATAGCCAAGAGAGCAGAGAACAAACTAACCAGCATAGCCAAACGAACAGAGAACAAACTAACCTGTCATAGCCAAGAGAGCAGAGAACAAACTAACCAGTCATAGCCAAACGGACAGAGAACAAACTAACCAGTCATAGCCAAACGAACAGAGAACAAACTAACCAGTCATAGCCAAGAGAGTAGAGAACAAACTAACCAGTCATAGCCAACCGAAAAGAGAACAAACTAACCAGTCATAGCCAAACGAAAAGAGAACAAACTAACCAGTCATAACCAAACGAACAGAGAACAAACTAACCAGTCATAGCCAAACGAACAGAGAACAAACTAACCAGTCATAGCCAAACGAACAGAGAACAAACTAACCGGTCATAGCCAAGAGAGCAGAGAACAAACTAACCAGTCATAGCCAAACGGACAGAGAACAAACTAACCCGTCATAGCTAAACGAACAGAGAATAAACTAACCGGTCATAGCCAAACGAACAGAGAACAAAGTAACCAGTTATAGCCAAACGAACAGAGAACAAAGTACCCAATTATAGCCAAACGAACAGAGAACAAAATAACCAGTCATAGTCAAACGAACAGAGAACAAAGTAACCAGTCATAGCCAAGGGATCAGAGAACAAACTAACCAGTCATAGCCAAACGAACAGAGAACAAAGTAATCAGTCATAGACAAACGAACAGAGAACAAACTAACCAGTCATTGCCAATGGAGCAGAGAAGAAAATAACCAATCGTAGCGAAAAGATCCGGAGAACAAACTAACCAGTCATAGTCAAGCAAGTTGAGGACAGAACGAAGGCAAGTTGCTGCACAAAATTGTCGAGCTGAAGTCCGAGTTATTGATCTCAATGGGGGCAGATATCACAAAATGTTGTAAAGCACAACACAACGTATCTACGCCAAGTCCGTCTAATGTGGGAAGGTGTTGAAAAAACAGTAGAGGAAGAAAACATTTGATCTTTTTGTGACTGTGTGTGCGTCCCGTTTGGGTACAATCTCGGCTTGTTAGAAACATCAGGTAACTTTGTACATATGACTAAATTTTGTACAATGTATCTCCCAGGTAGGTGAACTTAAGATTTGTTAGAAACATCAAGTAACTTTGTACATATGACTAAATTTTGTACAATGTACATCCCAGGTAGGTGAACTTAAGATTTGTTAGAAACATCAAGTAACTTTGTACATATGACTAAATTTTGGACAATGTATCTCCCAGGTAGGTGAAGGTGAACTTAAGATCTGTTATAAACATCAAGTAACTTTGTCCATATGACTAAATTTTGGACAATGTATCTCCCAGGTAGGTGAACTTAAGATCTGTTTGAAACATCAAGTAACTTTGTACATATGACTAAATTTTGTACAATGTACATCCCAGGTAGGTGAACTTAAGATTTGTTTGAAACATCAAGTAACTTTGTACATATGTCTAAATTTTGTACAATGTACATCCCAGGTAGGTGAACTTAAGATTTGTTTGAAACATCAAGTAACTTTGTACATATGACTAAATTTTGTACAATGTACATCCCAGGTAGGTGAACTTAAGATTTGTTTGAAACATCAAGTAACTTTGTACATATGTCTAAATTTTGTACAATGTACCTCTCAGGTAGGTGAACTTAAGATCTGTATGAAACATCAAGGGGGCCTCGGTAGCCTAGTTGGGAAAACCACCCGACTAGACTACCGACGTTCGGACAACCCGTGTTCGATTCCCGCTGGGAGCAGTGTGAATTGTACTCGTGGTTGGAAATAAAAAAAAAATTACCCCCACGGTCGACCCAGCCGTTGGCAGAAATGGGTACCAGGGTATTATCCTGGGAAGGTGAGGAATGTCGCTTCGCATCTGAGTTTCGATGCTTGAGGCGACACTATACAGAAATATCCGAACATTTCTGGATAGGCGGCCGAGCATATATGGGTGTAAACTCGCGTGCTAAGACGCCGGTTCATGTCTCGTACTTTACCTTTATGAAACATCAAGTAACTTTATACATATGACTAAATTTTGTACAATGTACCTCTCAGGTAGGTGAACTTAAGATCTGTATGAAACATCAGGTAACTTTGTACATATGGCACAATTATGTACGACGTGTCTCCCAGGAAGAAGAGTTCACGACTTACTTACAAAATCTACTGCGAGCAAATGAAAAAAAAATTATACAAATGTTTGTTTATGAATACAACCTTCAGTTGTATAAGCACGTAAGAAAACTGTAAGGGGAAACTACTCCTCTAACGGGTTATGCAAATGCATAAAATAATTGGAACAGGAAATACCTCTTAATAGTTTATGTTGGCGCTTAACTCTTTAATAAAATTTACGCGTTCTCTGCGAGAAAAAAATAATAAAAACAAAATCTTGATTAAGCTGAAAGCACGAAGAACAATAAAAGTAGAGAACACTATCACTAAAACCGTTTTCATGGAAGCATAACCACGACACCAGAATTAACTTCAGTAAACGAAAATTAACTGAATTTCGCTTGAGCGTAGCGACAGTTGCACGAATCGTTCTTTCGATAACTGATAACAGCAAATGCAGATATTTAAATAGAGCAGCTGGCATGCAAGAAATGTATTGTGATGAAGGAGACCGATGGCAGAAAACAAGCGGAAAGAGAAAGTAGACACGATGGAAATTAAAATCAAAGAAACAGACAGGTTAGTGTCAACATATAATAAAAATGCATAGTAGAATTTGTATAAACTAACACAATAATTACACCAAACAACAAAAGAATGATAAAAAAATATGTACATAACAGTCAAACATACAAGCTGAAGTTCTACAGCGTCATATAAATAAGACGGATGTCATATGTGAACAGAACACAGTCAAATAATACCAACACCAAAATAAAGACAGAAAGAACAAGCAAGACGCACAGAAGAATCGGTCTACGATGACGTCCAAAGAATTAAAGGGAGAAAAAGGAGGGAAGTGGTAGGATCAACGGTGTACTCAGTAAATTGTCCACCAAAACATTTCCCTAGCTTCAATAAGAGTAACTGTTTCTAAATACCGGATGATTCTCATGACGAGAAAACCGCGGGAGCCACTTGTGTTTCTGATTATCCTAAACATGTGGCTAGACTTCTGAGGGAACATCGGTCTGTAAACACCGCACACACATGATGGATCAGGAAGACGGCTTTAACTTATTATTATGTTTGTTCTTTGCTATTATTGAGAACAAAAAAAAAAAAAAAAGGGGACTTGATATAATTCGTTGGAGTATATAGTCACATGCTGTTCTTGTTCACTTGACAACTATGCGGGGTCCATGTGTATAAGCAAGTTTGAATATGCAAGCGCGAGACAATGAGTAATTAAAGATAAACAAACATACTAGGTAGAAATTAAATGTTGCGGAGAGACATGATCACATACGTCAGCAAGCACTGCATCTGAGGACATTTGCTCTGAGATTTGAACTGTTTGCTATGAGATTTGAACTGTTTGCTCTGAGATTTGAACTGTTTGCTCTGAGATTTGAACTGGACACGATGTATAATACACGATGTGGGGGGGGGGGGATTTACTAGCTGAAAGGGTAAAAGGGGGAGGGGTACTATTTTCTATTTTTTTTCTCGTTTGTCAACCCCGTGTGCCCTATCTTCAACAGATACTGTGCCAGCTGGCTTAGGTGATCATGTCTCTCCACAACTTTCTATCTCTACAGTTGTTTATATGTTCTATTGTTTACTTCATACATTATAATACATTCTCTTTAACTTTCTTGAATCTTTTCTCTCCGTTTCTCTCTATCTCATTCTCCCTCAGTTTTCCCAGTTGCCACATTCTCGCTGTTCCCTTATCACTTTATGGTAATAAAAATATAATTTCCAATTTTGCTTTTTCCTCTCTCCGAGCATCTACGTTATCTTTTATCTGTCTATGGCATTCGCAACATTCCTCTGTAAAACCACATTTTTCTGTTTTAGGGCATTGAATTTGTTAACAAGTATGTCACCTATTGTCTGCTGTTTTCTTCTTATCTGAATACGCATGTGGCATTTGACATTCGGTTGAACAATTTTTTAAAACTTGATTTTCAACTTTAGCTGTTTGTATCTTGTTGCTAATGTTTGTTGCAGGGTTCTGTTTATTGGTAGCCTTGTTTTATGTTGAGCTGGTTCTATCTAAAAGCAGCTTAAAGTTAGTACCACATCTATTTGTCTTCTAATATCCTCGTTTCCGATCCTGTCACTGCTTGTTACATTAACTTTTCTCATATCAATAGTTACGATCTTTCTCTGAATTTAAATGTTGCTGTTAATATTGAGCTACGGAAAGAATGAAATCAATTATTATGTAATTATTCTTTCTTTATTTCAATCGAAGAGAGTTTAAATAAAGTTTATTACAGATTTTGACAGAGCGGTACCTACGTCATCTTTAATCAAGTCACGAATGTCTTGTCTCACGTGTAGATGTTCAACATTTCATGATGTGGGATCATTGTATAACTCACATATTGATTTTGAGAATTAGATACCCCAACTATGTTATATTCCTCACAAGAAGAACTGATCATTGTAGACACGAATCCCTTTATGATTAACAGTCGCATTGCTAAGACCAATCTTTCTTCATTTTATTTATGTTAGGCCTTTCAGCGTCGAGGAAATATGAAATGTTTGGATAGACGTTATGGATGGTGCACATCGTGATGTTTGCTGTTGTAGCGATATTCTGTCTTTTCACCTTTTCCTGTTGATTCAGTGTTAATGTTATCCGGGGAGTGTGTTCAGGGGGTGGAGGTGGTATCATATGATCTATGTTACCTAATAAATGTTGTGATATTGTAAACTGTTTACTCAAATGTTGATTGATTTCATGTGAGGATAATCTAAGTTCTAATTTATTCTTAAATATCCATTCATAATATATAAAGTACACAGCCCTGGCAAAAGCAAAACAAGTCAATAGGGTTCACTTTAGTCTACCCAACTGTTACAAAAAGGGAGGTAATGTAAAGAAGGTTGTATTATCCAGTGATTTCACGTGCTGCGACTGAAAGATTGAAACACTTTACGCAACCTACGTGTTCCCAGCAGTTGTGGGGTCTGTTGATATGGAAACCCTAGTACTGCAGTACCGTCAGGCTTCAACTTTTCCTACAAAACCACGGAACACAAGAAAGCGACCGCAGTCTGTCCCTTCACCATAGTGGAGCAAGCTATGGACCCGTATTAGTCATTCAAGTTAACATCACTTAGCCTACGTCATAATAGACCATGAGGCCACGTTCACTTCTGTACTTGGTGCATTGGCAAAACAGCATTATAGTCAGAATGTAGAGAATGAGCTTATATCAGTCCAAATTCCACAGCTGATTATTGGCGTCAGGTTATGACTAAAGCCATATCTCACCCCCACGCTGTGGTATGGTTAAACAAGCTATACATCCTTGCTATGGGCCAGTATGACCTAAAGAGGCAAGGCGAACCTAGTTTAAAAAACTTGTCATTACGAAGTCTTCTTCTTCTTTCCTTCCTCATTTGCCTTTCAGCGTCGAGGGGAGATATAATTTGCGGTCTTTCGCTCTTCTTTTCGCCTCTGTTGCTGTTATGTTTCCTAGTGCTTCTAATATTCTCCATCCACCCGTCTTTATCGTGGTCAACCATTGGGTCTGGTATTCTCACAGCGTTAGTTTGAAAACTCGTTGTGTCGTGTTTTGATCTTTCTGCCTTGTCACGTAGCAAACCATTTTATCTGTTGTTTCTTTATATCTTCTATGACGGGGGCTATTCCTACAATTTTTCTCAGTTCTTCATTTCTGATTTTATCTCTTACGCTGTAACGAAGTCGGGTGTATCAAGTCCAAAGGTGCGAATTTAGAAGCTTCGCCCACAGATATAGGCATAACACAAATAACCCTTTTCAGGACAATAAAAAAAAAAAAAAAGTAAAGTACCCCTGTCACGCCAAATGGCGTATAGGGAATATGGTGTTAGTGACCATAAATTTTACAGACCTTCGGCACATGATTTTTGGGGTAATGTGGTCGGTATTATAAAAAAATCCGGTACCCGTTAAAGGCTGGGTGAACCCGGAAGCCGTCGGTTGGGATCGAACCCTACCTCTTGTCCTTTGTAGTCCAGTTCACTAACCACTGAGCTATCGCGACTCTTCTGTTTTTCTTTCGGACGAGGACGACTCTTTCGCTCGCTCGGGGGAGGGAGACAGCGCTCTGTGCAGAACGGATCCCTTCGAGGGCAATTAAGGTCGAAGATAAACCGAAGAAGGAGCAGAAGAAAAGACTTTTCTAGCACATACATTCGTGCTTGTCTGTTTAAATAGCACAGTTTATTGTTTGTGCCAAAATGTTTTATTTGCACTTTCGGGCTCAGGCGCAAGGCTGCACCAGGGCTGAAAGCGGGCAGAATCTCATAGGGTACTCTTGCGTCAGAATCTGTGAACGGGAATTATCCGGATTATACTCCACCTCTTCGCACTGTCCTAGAGATAGACTAACTAGTCTAGTCTGATCCAGTGGGTAGGGATCGAGCTACCAGGCACTTAAAAATGGCATGTTGGAGTCGGATGTGTTGGGCCGAAATGTGCAATTATAGCTTTGCTTCAAACACAGCACAACGCATATACGCCCACTTCAAGTCCTTTTAAGGACGGATGGCAAAGATGGCTTTACATTCCTTTAGTCGAAGGGCGAAAGAAATTATAACTGCAGCTGAGGCTACCAGGAGAACACGATCTAGAGCTTAGTTTTCCTCGACACCCGAAAAGGATTTAGAGGAAGTAGAGAAGATGGGAAAATGCGATGTAATAAAATAGAGAGAAGGCATAGTCTGTGTTTGATCAAAATTAAGAGAAAGAATAGTCTATGGTTGAACAAAATAGAGAGAAAGAATAGTCTGTGGTTGAACAAAATAGAGAGAAAGAATAGTCCGTGGTTGATCAAAATTAAGAGAAAGCATAGTCTGTGGTTGAACAAAAGTGAGAGAACATAGCATGATCTGTGGTTGAATGATTGCGCTAAGGTGACCATTCGTCCCGGATTGTCCGGGACAGTCCCGGAATTTGACATTTTTTTAACCGTTGTCCCGGATTAGCTGCCGTACCGGTTTTGTCCCGATTTTGGCATATTTTTTAGCTTTTGTCCCGGATTTGATAAAAAATAATTTGGGACACAAACGTTTACCAATTTTGCCATTTTGGTATACGGCGTACATTTCTTCAATTAAAAAAATATTATTCCGTTGCTGTGTAGACAATTTTGTTTAATATCAAAACAGCAGAATGCGCTCCTAGTTTTAAATCTCGTATATATTCGTTGTGTTACTAACTTTCACTTTCACTTTCGCAAAAAATGGCACCGAAGCGAAATTGTAGTTTTAATCAAGATTTACAAAAGGAATACCCTTTTATAAAAAAAATCTACATCGTCATCAGACTTCACTGTAAGATGTAATATATGTTCATCCGGGTTTACTATTAACCATAGTGGACGTGGTGATATTAAGAGCCACATAAATAGTGATAAACATAAGAGAGCCATCGCTACTGCTGCATCAAGCTCGTCGTTGACAAATTTTTTTCGAGCTGAACAGGTTGGTGACAAAGAAGAACAGTTAGCTGCTACAGAAGGTGCCTTTGCATATCATACATTGATGCACAATCACACGTTTAGATCTATGGACTGCACATCAAAATTGCTTCAGGTAACTTTAGAACCAAAATTTGCTTGTGCACGTACGAAAACAGAAGCTATTATTCGGAATGTGTTCACACCCCATGCTCTAAACAGGTTGAGATGTGACCTAGAAAACGTAACATTTATCTCCATACTGACAGATGTCTCCAACCACAAAGAAATCAAGATTTTTCCTTTGCTTGTCAGATACTTTGATCGCAATAAGGGACTGAAAGTTAAAATATTAGAGTTGAAGTCATTGCCGGGTGAAACATCTGATATAGTAAGTAGTTTTCTTATTGACTGTCTAACTGAAAATGGTTTAGAACTGAAAGTAGTTGGATTATGTGCAGACAACACAAATTCTAATTTTGGGGGCGCTGAAAGAAAAGGACAGAACAATGTTTCCACAAAACTGAAAGAAAACCTTGGACATAGTTTGATAGGTGTTGGGTGTGCTTGCCATATTTTCCACAACACTGTTCGAGCAGCTGCAGACGTATTGCCTGTTGATGTTGAAATGACTATTGCAAAAATGTATCTGTACTTCAAATCATACACAGTTAGAGTTGCAAGTCTCAAGGAGTTTTGTCAGTTTGTCTTCAGATGATTTTAGGTTATGCACAAACTAGGTGGCTTGCGCTCTTGCCTGCTGTTGAAAGGGTTCTTTACATGTTCTTGCCTCTAAAATCATATTTTCAATCTCAAGACAGATGCCCAGTTTTTATACAGGAATTCTTTGAAAACCCACTGTCTGAGGCATGGCTTATTTTGGTTCACAGTCAGGCATCCTCTTTCCACGAAGCAGTGCAGAAAGTAGAGTGACAGATGGTCACTGTATTTGAAGTCATTGCCAACATCAATAGGTTGAAAGCTATCTTGGAGTCCAAGCTGGAAGACGGCTTCTTACCATCAAAAGTTCAGATAATCCTTAAAAAGCTGGAAATGGAAGGATTTCCACGTGATGATGTGAAAAAGTTTAACGCCAGTGTTTCTTCATTTTATGAAACAACTTTAAGTTATTTGAAGAAATGGGCTGCAAATAATTTTCAAAACCTAGAGTCTTACAGCTGGGTAATGCTGAACAGAACACCAAATTGGGAAGATATTGAGAAGTCTTCATCATTAGTGAGTCAAACAGTGCCTTCAGTCGACTTTCCAGAAAATGAAATGTATGACGAATATGTCTACATGAAACAGTTCGTTACTTCACAAAAAATTAGTGAGTGGAGTCTTAATAAAACATTACCAGGCAGCGTTGGGTTGAACTAGCTTCCCACTTCAGAAACAATCATGTGCCCGTTTCACATATTCTGAAGTTGGCAGAGTTCTTTTTGTGTCTACCTGGAACAAATGCTGCAACAGAACGAATGTTTTCTCTGATGAACAGTTTGTGGACAAATGATAAAACACAACTAGGTGTTGAAACTTTAAAAGCCATGTTGATCACCAAAGTGAACTATGAGGGAACATGTGTCGAATTTTATAAGATGCTGCATACAAAGGACATTTTACAGAAAATTCACTCATCTGAAAAGTACAGCATCTCTGTTTCACCTTCAATCTAAGTGAGTATCACTGTTTTTTTTATATCTCCTGATTATCCTGATAACGTATTGTAGGTCTATATTATTAGATGTTTTAAAATGTATGTATTATTCACTTGAAAATGACAGCAAGAAGAAATGTAATTTTATTGGTGGAAAATTGAAGTAAAATTATTCCGTCCCGGAATGGGATTTCAAAAATATGGTCACCTTAGATTGCGCTCACCAAGGATTTCTTACAACAGCAGCAACAACAACAATAATAATAACAACAACAACAACAATAACAACAACATATTATCAGTGTGAAATATGTGAGCACTGTACGTTTGAGCTTGTGTGTGAAACATAAACTATGCAACAAATTGTCCCTTGCAGATGCCCACATCATTGAGGATGTGAAACCAGTGGGGGCCCGAGCTGAGGAAAATTAGCTTCCATGGATGGAGAATGAACAAACCTCATGCACACGAGGACCAACTTGCTGATGAAGACAAGCGACATTTGCCTGTAGTACTGGCGGAGAACGCCCGGAAATAATTGAAAATACCTGGCAGTTTCAGTGCGGAGTCATTGGGTTAGAAAACAGGAGTAAAAATAGACTTGTATTTTAATTGAACCACACAGAAATGAAGACAAACTTTGATGCTGTTGAAGAGTGGCAGTCCAAGAGTACATGAAATGAAGGCCATGAAGATATTGTGATCTTCCTCGTTAATTTTATCTGCTTTAACCCAGAGGGTCATGTACACGTTTTACAGAGTGACCAGTGCATATCTCATAATAATTAACAAAACAGATACATATTTTTTGTTTGACCTTTAGGCTGCATTTTGGTCTTTATCTGGAGATTTTAACATAATGTAAGACTATACCACAGCTTTGCAAAGAATAACATAACATTAATAAAACATGCAGTTAACAAACATGACAAAACAGCATAACATATTCTAGCAAAGAATAAATTAATACAATATTACATAACAATCACATTACTAAATAACAAAACATTGAAATAGCACAACTTGTTGTCTACTTCTTGGCGAGACACGATCCGTTCAACCTTTGACAAAGTTTTCTAGGTTATATCAGACCTAAATTGCTATCCACAAAAAAAGTAAAAAAAAAAAAATAATAATTAGCATAAGGTAACACAAATAACATTTTATCCTGAAAAACGAATTCCATTTCTTGAGTTAAGAAGCAAATCCAAACTTAGATTGATCATTCCGTGACTGTGAAATATTTTCTAAATAATAAACCACTGATATGACAAGTCATAATGAAGGCACGTTTCGTTGTGACGTTCTCTTCAGCTTTCATTCGTTCGACCTTCTCTTGGCGGAGGTTCGGATTCTTGCTGTGATGTTTGACTAACTCAATGTAGTTCAACTCTTAGTGAACTAAGCTACCAAGGACAAGATGTCGGTTTAGATCCTGATCGACAGCTTCCAGGTTCACCCAGCCCTAAATGCGTACCTGCTTTTTCCTTGAAAAGAAGGACAACACTGGCGTCAAACTGATCATATAACTGAAAATAGAAATGGGTCAAAAACAATATGGGCACTAACAACATATTTTCTATGCGACACCACGAAGCTTCTTTATTTTATCAAGTTCACACAATCTGCATAACTATACATCCCTTATAAAGAAATAGGGCAATGTGATGTTGTGCTGACCACAACGCCTGTAAGTGCGTCGATAATCATAGGAACAAATGTAAACTAGCATCAAATTTCCAATACGAACGGCGGTAAGCCGTTATTGATACAACTATTCCCCCCCACCCCCAATCCTATGTTACTCGTGTAAAAGAAACATGTTTGCTATTTGAGACTCCCACAGATGCATTAACTTTTAGTTCATTTCAGTTAAGAATTAATTTACATCACAGCACTCCAGGCAAAGCTCATGAGTCTAGGTCCCTTCTAGCAAATGAGGAATTGTTTGCATATTGATAATCCCAGTAGCTCGCTGTTTGTGCACACTTTTAGCTCGCCTAATTCAGTTATCATTAACAAGCATGGTATTATTTAGGGGAACACTGTGGCTAATCGCTCACCGTTGGCTGACTTTAGGTGTCGCACTGACCTCATCAACCAACCCCGAACTCTCTTTACCAAAGAACGAAGCGAGCATGGACGGCCATAGACGAATAATAAATATCATTCCTCCTTGTTTTACGATGTTTTCCAAATTGACTGCACTCTCATCAATAACAGTACACAGACACCGGCTAGGTCATCCAAGTAATCTATATATGGAGACTTTATGACCAGACTAGTCTATGAGCTTAGTCATACGGATGTGCTAGATTCACGTACACTTCTTCTGCTTCTACTTCTTGTCCAGCGTTTACACGTTAAGTAGTCGTTGTGTCGTTATGTACGACAAAGCTTCTTTAGGTTCGACACACTCGTCTTCCACGAGGAGAGGTTTTCCGTAACAATTTTTCCCCGGGCAGCGGCAATTTTGTACTTACTATTTTAGAATTTTAACTGCCAAAGGGTCTTTAACATCCCCAAGTGCACATTTTACCTCTTGTCTTTTGCCGTTATCCTAGGAGGTTTAACATCAAATCTTTCACTGTTCATTTGTTTCAAAGTGTGCAACTTAACAAAATTAACAGAACACAAAACCAGGCTGCCCGTATCATTACTGGTGCTATGAAATCCACATCTATAGCGACTCTAGAAACAGTAACAGGTCTACAACCTGTGGAAGACAGACGGAAAAATAAAGTAATGCAACAAGTAGAGAAATACAAAAGGTTGCACAACCACCCCATGCACCAAAGAGTAACCGGCTTCTCAAAAGGAAGACTAAACAGGAGCAACTTCATGGCAATCTCCAAAGAATTGACACTAGCTATCTAGTATTGTGGCAGACAATGCTAAAACCCATATGCCCAAAAACCCATATGCCCATCCAGTATGATTCCACACGGGAAATAAAGAATGCCAGAAATTAAGGAAGACATAATAGGAATCATGAAGAAGGCACCAAGCAGAAAGAGAGAGAAATCACACAGCTCAACGCGACTTCTCTTTTGTATTAAACTTAACAAGGGCCTTGGTCTGGGTGGTTTACTAGTAAGACGTCGGTCTTCTGTATAGGAAGATCCCGGGTTCGAATCTCGCAACAGGCGGTGGAAATTGTTCACTTCGAATTCGTGGTTTTCTCGTGGCTTTATAATTCTTTGGTTTCTGGTAGTGAGATGCGATGTCTAGCCTTCTCTGGGTAGTGAGATGCGGTGTCTATCCCTATCTGGGTAGTGAGATGCGGTGTCTAGCCCTCTCTGGGTAGTGAGATGCGGTGTCTAGCCCTCTCTGGGTAGTGAGATGCGGTGTCTAGCCCTCTCTGGGTAGTGAGATGCGGTGTCTAGTCCTCTCTGGGTAGTGAGATGCGGTGTCTAGCCCTCTCTGGGTAGTAAGATGCGGTGTCTAGTCCTCTCTGGGTAGTGAGACGCGGTGTCTAGTCCTCTCTGGGTAGTGAGATGCGGTGTCTAGCCCTCTCTGGGTAGTAAGATGCGGTGTCTAGCCCTCTCTGGGTAGTGAGATGCGGTGTCTAGCCCTCTCTGGGTAGTAAGATGCGGTGTCTAGCCCTCTCTGGGTAGTGAGATGCGGTGTCTAGCCCTCTCTGGGTAGTCAATTGTGGTGTCTAGCCCTCTCTGGGTAGACAATTGCGATGTCTAGCCCTCTCTGGGTAGTCAATTGCGGTGTCTAGCTCTCTCTGGGTAGTGAGATGCGGTGTCTAGCCCTCTCTGGGTAGTGAGACGCGGTGTCTAGCCCTCTCAGGGTATTGATATGCGGTGTCTAGCCCTCTCTGGGTAGTGAAATGCGGTGTCTAGTCCTCTTTGGGTAGTGAGACGCGGTGTCTAGTCCTCTCCGTGTAGTGATACGCGGTGTCTAGCCCTCTCTGGGTAGTGAGATGCAGTGTCTAGTCCTCTCTGGGTAGAGAGATGCGGTGTCTAGCCCTCTCTGGGTAGTGAGATGCGATATCTAGCCGCCCTCTGGGTAGTGAGAAGCGGTGTCTAGCCCTCTCTGGGTAGTGAGATGTGGTGTCTAGCCCTCTCTGGGTAGTGAGATGCGGTGTCTAGCCCTCTCTGGGTAGTGAGATGCAGTGTCTAGCCCTCTCTGGGTAGTCAATTGCGGTGTCTAGCACTCTCTGGGTAGACAATTGCGATGTCCAGCCCTCTCTGGGTAGTAATTGCGGTGTCTAGCCCTCTCTGGGTAGTGAGATGCGGTGTCTAGCCCTCTCTAGGTAGTGAGATGCGGTGTCTAGCCCTCTCAGGGTATTGATATGCGGTGTCTAGCCCTCTCTGGGTAGTGAGATGCAGTGTCTAGCCCTCTGAAATCACGGCGAAAAATAGAAGGTCTCGTTTGCATTCGCGTATGTTAAAAAACTCCTGGAAATTAAAAGTCTAAAAGAGTAGGAAAACATGGCCACTGCCCGGGTGACGATTATTAAGCAAAACCTACCCATGCCGGAGACGGGCGTGTCGAGCCTGAAGGCGCAGATTTCGGTGTTTTGTCGTACACTAGCTTCACAACGTATCCACACTGACTTAACTGGTGAATGCAAAGGACAAGAACAATGTAAGCGGTAAACGGATTTTTGTAGCATATTTTAAGGTGAAAGATAAAAAAGGTATTAACTTCACCGTACTACGTGATAGCATTTGGAAGTGAATCGGCTCGCGCTTTTCCTTGCTTTTGTTGGCTTCCCCCAACTCACTGACCCAAGTATCCATTTTCTTTTTTCACCTGAATCGATTGCAGTCGAACACATATTCGAAACTGAACAAGGGGTGGAATGAGAGCGAGCGTCATAAAATAATGGGGTGTAAAATGTCAGAGACTTATATCTTGCGCCAAGATCGGTGAACAAGTAGTATCGGTTGTGGTCGGATGTGCTGGGTCGAATGACACAAATATTACAATTCTACTGCAAACCACAAAACACCACACCACATAAATGCCCACTTAACGTCCTTTTTAAGGGCAGACGACAAAAATGGCAGTTTATTCCTTTAATAGTCGTCGGTGGAACTCCAGAAATGAAGAGAACAAGGCTGTTAATTCAAACTTGCCATCAATTTACCACGTGATCTACAATGGCCAATAGTGTTAGAAATGTAGGCAATGTGATTGCTTCTGTGACGGGAATTTTGGAAGCACCCACCATTAGAGACACCCGTTTGCTAAAGCAGGCAGCATTGAACGAAGCTTTTTGACAATGCATGAGCAGTTCGTGATAAATAGTGCGCTCTTGATCTGTGATCGATGTGAATACTTTAACAGCCACCACAACATTATCTTGCCTATTAAAGATTGCACTAGATCGGTTCCTGAAAACGATTAAAGATTGCACCAGATCGGTTCCTGAAAACGACATATTTTGGCGAAAATTATCTTGTAAATTCGCTTGAATGTAACACTGTTCAATCGAAAATGAATATTTATGATTTATATTTTAAATGTGATTTTAAACAATAACCTGATCTAATCGGTTGTAATCCTGGCTAGCAATCATTCGTTGTGTACGTTCACCAGCTTTCACATCTGGCGTAGTCCCTAGAGACTAGGAACTGAATATTGCGTGTTAATACGTTTTTCTCGGGCAGAAGTGCGCACAGGGGTCCCTCGCCGAACAGGCAGATAACT
The DNA here is from genome assembly GCA_032433765.1 of Megaustenia siamemsis. Lineage (NCBI taxonomy): Eukaryota > Metazoa > Mollusca > Gastropoda > Stylommatophora > Ariophantidae > Megaustenia > Megaustenia siamemsis. The sequence continues at coordinate 74,985,471 of JAVIAB010000051.1, read as the reverse complement.
CTGTCACCGGAGGTACTCATATTTTTTTCTGCTGATGAGCAATTAACGTTTTAAGCTGGGTCTCGCTGTTGAGATCAGGGGTGGTTGCCGCAGAGAGAAATCATAAATAACAAATAAAAAATCCCACTGGTACAATCGGGATTTGAACTCACAACCTCTCTGTCTCGAGACCGGCAACTTGTCTCGAGACCGGCAACTTGTCTCGAGACCGGCAACTTGTCTCGAGACCGGCAACTTGTCTCGAGACCGGCAACTTGTCTCGAGACCGGCAACTTGTCTCGAGACCAACCAGTCCCCCAGAGACTCTCTTATAAAGAAGCTGTCTTTTTCAGTGATTCGTTTGCCCCATAAAGTTTCCCTTTCAGAGATGTGGGCGTGGGCCACATTATCCTCCTCAAGCCTGTATACTGGGAGCAATCCCGTAGAACATGTTTTGTTGTCATGTCATTGGCTGTACAGTAACATTGGTTTGTGGTTCCTATTTTGAGTTTGGTGAACATGTGGTTTCCCATTATGTTGTGGCCAGTGTGTAGGCGAGGTATGATGACGTGATTCCTACTGACTTGTATTTTATAATTTATTAAGAAAAATGTGCTTTTAAACAAAAACCTGATCAAATCGGCTGTAATTCTGGCTAGCAATCTTTTTATTTCATCTGGTGACCTTCGTTTAACAAGTGAACAAATTATTGCGTTTGTCTTAATATTGCCTTATAAGCCGATAACAACCTTACAACAGAACGAAATCTTTGTCACTGAAGACAAGCCGAGACTGATAGAATCCTGCTACAGCTGTAATCTGTCGAATGAAAATATGCCATCCACAATAGCTTCAATACTGCCATGATATATCGCAAGAATACTGTCTTAAATTTTGTTAAGATAAATTGTTAGTCAGTCAATATAATTAGTCAGTATAATTAGTCAATGGGAGCCGCGATAGCTCAGTGGTTAGTGAACTGGACTACAAAGGACAAGAGGTAGGGTTCGATCCCAACCCGACGGCTTCCGTTGTCCTAGCCTTAAATGGGTACCGGATTTTTTTTTCTGGAAAGTAAAGCGGCACGGGCGTAATACCGACCACATTACCCCAAAAATCATGTGCCGAAGGTGTGTAAAATTTATGGTCACTAACACCATATTCCCTATACGACACGTGGCGTGATAGGAGTACTTTACTTTTTTAAAAATAATTAGTCAATATAATTAGCCTGAATAGGAATGGCAAAAAGTAATTTTAATGCCATGAAAAGTATACTAACAAGAAAACAAATAACACCAGGGCTAAAATTAAAAATAGCAAAATGTTATATCTTTTCAACATTCCTGTATGGTGCATAAACATGGACATTAGACAAGAAAACAGAACAGAAAATTTAAACATTTGAAATGTGAATTTATAGAAGAATAGAAAGAATTGGATGGAAAGCAAACGATGAAGTCTTAAAACAACTAAACAGGACAAGAGAACGACTAAACACAATTCAAACAAGACAAATGTGACTTTTGGGGCATGTTAAGAGACACAGTAGCCTACTAAAAGTAATCTTGGAAGGGCGAATAAAAGATAAAAGAGGCAGACCAAGACAAACCTGGACGAGTAACATCAAAAGATGGACAAGTCAGCCTATGACAATTTGCACCGTTAAGGCAAGAGACAGAGCCGAATGTCGCTCCATTGAGCCCAACCTTCGATTCTGAGGCAACAGTCATTGAATGAATGATTATGGTTTTATGGTTATGGAAGGCCCCGGTATCACTGCAAACGAAGTAAAATCCATAATTGCTCAACCGCCCGTGCCAGTGGAATCATCCGAATTACTAACTCATCTCCCAAACAAAAAAAGGTAGCTGTAGTCCCCATCATAGCAGTCTCAGCACACGCCAAAAGACATAAGGCGAAACCGCACTGAAGTTAACACAGCCAACTGTTCCCTGTCATACGATATCAGCATTCATCGTAAGCAATTGGGATATCGGAACATGATCAAAACGGATGAAACACACAGCTCACGGTGTGCACAGAGCACTTAACTCAGTAGCTCCTGCAACAAGCCGGACTTGGAATATGAGGAAACTGCAACAAGGAACACTTTTCAGACATAGCCTTCACTGGTTCCTGCCGCCTATCCACCACATTTCCCGGAAGATCACGTCATCCTGAAAATGTTGATCGTCATAGTATTTAAATGTATGGCTCTTGATGATGTTAGGACATCGTGTTTGACTCCAACTACGAACATACAAAACACAGTTCGTCGTCAGATTATCCCCGATGCACACCAAACAACAGATCGCAAGATTAGCGCATGGTCGGTCTTGGAACACACGATGAAACAATATGATGAATGAATGAATAGTTAGTTAATCAATAAATGTTACCTAAAATTTTACATTTTGGTTAGTGTATAAAAGCAGCCATATTTTAATTAAATGTTCTACATTTCTTAAATTAGATAATAATACGTCTTGAACAAATGTTATACAAACTTCTACATTCCTTAAGTTATATACGACTATGTCTAGAACAAAAGTTGTAAAATCTTCTACATTTCTTAAATTATATATGACCACGTCTAGAACAAAAGTTGCAAAATCTTCTACATTTCTTAAATTATATATGACCACGTCTAGAACAAAAGTTGTAAAATCTTCTACATTTCTTAAATTATATATGACCACGGCTAGAACAAAAGTTGTAAAATCTTCTACATTTCTTAAATTATATATGACCACGGCTAGAACAAAAGTTGTAAAATCTTCTACATTTCTTAAATTATATATGACCACGGCTAGAACAAAAGTTGTAAAATCTTCTACATTTCTTAAATTATATATGACCACGTCTAGAACAAAAGATCACTTTATCTATCTTGGAAGTCACATTGATCGAGAAGGGGATACGAGCAAAGAAATTAAAATCAGAATAGCTAAAGCAGCAATGTCTTTCAGAAGCCTTGAAAAGTTGTGGAAATCAAAACTTATCAGCACAAACACAAAACTTAGGCTATTCAAATCAAATGTACTATCAACCCTTACGTATGCGTGTGAAAGCTGGAAAACAACAAGAGATATAGAAACAAAGTTGAACGCATTCGAAAATAAATGTCTAAGGAAAATACTTGGTATAGCATGGAACGAATTCAAAACAAATGAGGAAATTAGAGAAATCGCCAATCAACCACTAATATCTTCAGTAATAAAGAAAAGACGATGGTCATACGTTGGACATGTGATGAGAAGAGATAATAACCGAATAGCAAAGCAAGCCCTCATATGGGAAACAACAGGTAAAAGAAAAAGAGGAAGACCCAGGGAGACACTGAGAAGAACATTGATGAGAGAGGCAAGAGCAGCAGGAGTCGGCTCCCTCAATGAGATAGAACTGCTTGCACAGAACAGAGACAGATGGCGAGATTTGATAAAATATCTTTAAAAGAAAACTGCTAGAACAAAAAAAATCCATATAGGAGAAGGTGTATCTTGGTCTACGCCCTATGGGCCGGTTACGGCTCGAAAGGTCAATAAGATAAGAGAACAAAAGTTGTAAAATCTTCTACATTTCTTAAATTATATATGACCACGGCTAGAACAAAAGTTGTAAAATCTTCTACATTTCTTAAATTATATATGACCACGGCTAGAACAAAAGTTGTAAAATCTTCTACATTTCTTAAATTATATATGACCACGGCTAGAACAAAAGTTGTAAAATCTTCTACATTTCTTAAATTATATATGACCACGGCTAGAACAGATGAAGTAAAATCTTCTACATTTCGTACATTGTGTATGATTACATCTAAAACAAATGCACAAGTCTCTTTCTCTACCTTCTCCACCTTCCTCCTGTTCCTCCCCGTTGTCTTCTTTCTTTCTCTCTTTTATAAAAAAAAAACAAAAAAAAAAACCTCTCTAACAAAATATGTGGTCTATTACGTTTCTCATGTGATATAAAGCTAGTTTCTCCGACATATCCGTAAAAGCCAACACATCACTCTATCCCTGTCGTGAATCAGACACTCCAAAGTTATTACAATCTAGGACTTATTTCAGTGTGAACGAGTCGGAACGCTTTACAGTAAATTTTGTGTGTGTGGAATTAATGAATCCCAACATACAAATTACAAATGTCAAGTAACTGAGACTAGAATTGCTGCAAGTTTACATTCTCACGAGTCGCGGTAGCTCAGTAGTTAGTGAACTAGACAACTGAAGCATAGGAGGTCGCGTTCGATTCTGATGGACGACTTCCAGGTTTTAACCAGACTTAAATAAGTATCGGATTTTTTCCTGGGAAAGGAAGAAAGCACAAAGGAAGAAAATGCTTAAGTTCTATACAATGCTGCTTTACTTTCCCAGCAAAAATCCGGTACCCATTTAAAGCTGGGTGAACACGGAAGCCGTCGATCAGAATCGATCCCGACCTCTTGTCCTTTGTAGTCCAGTTCACTAACTATTGAGCTATCGTGGTCCCCTAGGCATCTATATTTTTGACATGATATTCATACAGTGCTGAAATCCTCTTGAGCTTGTCATTTCGAAGTCTAAGAAATAGCATTAGAAGATAACACAATCCTCAAATATTGTTGTAATAAAAGATAGACTAGTCAACACGAATGTGATTTAATAATTTAAATAAATAATTGTCTCTAACTCTAATAAACATAGAAGAAGCTTATGCAGGTTTTCCGAAATGAACAAGATAACTAAAATACCAATAATAAACAGCCCCGTTTAGGGAAGCACAGTCCAAAGTTGTTAAAATCGAATACAGCACTTGGAAGATTGTTGAGAAAAGAGATGTGTTTTCCTGCTTCCTTCTAACAAAAACACCATCAGCAGAGTTCCAAACACAAACAGCTTTAAACTCATTCACTTAATCTATATCCATCGCGTCTTTATCATTATTTTTTCTTATTTACACGTGCAGATCTTGATTACTTTGTATCTGTAAAGAACCGTTTTCTTTCGAACTTATTTTTGTATTTAGCTACCTTAGTTGGATTTTTTTATCATCTCTTCCCATCTTTTTGTGATTTTAGTGTTTTATTTGTTACTGTTTCACAACTATTTTTAGAACTACCTTCTTTGATTTAGCTGATGTTTGTTCCCCATATGTCATCCATTTCTTTTATTTTGTTACGAGTTATCTCTTTTGCCACTCTACATATCTTTTTTATTATCTTTTTTTATTTTTGTCATCATATTCTTTGATTTTGTTACCATTTATTTTTATTTGGTCACTTCCACCTGTTTATCTAAGTACAATTACTTTGTTGCAGGAGCTACTGAGTTAGGTGCTCTGTGCACATCGTGAGCTGTGTGTTTCATCCGTTTTGATCGTGTTTCGATATTCTGATTGTTTACGATGGGTGATGATATCGTATGACAGGGAACTATTTTCTGTGCGGTTTCGCCTTATGTCTTTGGCGTGTGCTGAGACTGCTATGATGAGGACTACAGCTGCCTTTCTTTGTTTGGGAGATGAGATAGTAATTCGGATGATTCCACTGACACGGGCGGTTGAGCAATTATGGATTATAATTCGTTTGCAGTGATACCCGGGCCTTTCATAACCAAAGAACCAATCTAAGTACCATTTATCTTAATAGCGTCACATCTTTTATTTTATGCATTTTATACACTTTATGTACATATTTTATACACTTTATGTACACTTTCTGCACACATTTTATACACGGGAATAATCTGGAGACAGTTCAGACCAACAATTACCTTAGACATACTATATCAGTGATGGAAAATGTACAACTGAAAGAACAAAAGAATAAGAAGGGCAAAAAAGTCATTTTAATACAATTGAAAAATATACTAACATCAAAATAAATAAAATCAGGGCTAAAACTAAGAATAGAAAAATATTTTATATCTCCTCAACATTCTTTTAGACAAGAAAACAGAACAGAAATTGAAGCCTTTGAAATGTGGATTTATAGAAGAATTGGATGGAAAGAAAATAAAACAAGCGATGAAATCATAAAAATGAAAAGAGACCTACTAAATACAATTCAAACAAGACAAATGAGATTTTTAGGACATGTTAAAAGACACAGCAGCCTAGTAAAAGTAATCTTGGAAGAGGAAATACAAGGTAGAAGTGGGAGAGACAGACCAGGACTAACATGGAAGAGTAACATCAACAGATGGGCAAGTCAGCCTATGACAACCTGCACTATCAAAGCAAGAGACAGAACGGAATGGCGCTCCATGGAAGAAAAACCTTAGATGTGGAGACGGCACTGAATGATGAGGATGATGTTGTTATACAAGGTGACTCACTCGTCACGGAACGCGACATTTTATCAATTATTATTATCCTATTTGGACTCAAATGGTGGTCACTTTCAGCAACATGCTGTGATGTCGTCGCATTTCTGACATAATTAGGCAAGTTTGTTTCATCCCACCACTTGCTTCTTGTAATTATCCTAGCTATTGGTATAACCATTAAATAAATACCATGTTCTGTAGCGAGTGAAACACCTTGGCCTATCACACACTGGCTTAGACTTGAAGGAAATAAGATAACATAAGAATAAATAATAAATAATATAAGATAAAGAGTAAGGACAGAGAGAGACCTTATTCATGGCTCGTGCTTAAACAAAAGGGACTAAAGAGATTTGATTGGTTGTTTTATAGCATATTTTAAGCTTCACTTATATTAACAATTGATAACAATTATTATATTTAAATTGATTAATAGATTATAACAATTGATACAATCTTCATTCCAACGTTGTGCTACCAATGCCAGACCTGGACTCTAGATGCAAGAACAATAAGAAAAATAACCTCTACAGAGATGAAATGTGTTAGACGAATGACAGGAAACAGTCTGAGAGATAAGATCAGAAATGTAGAACTGAGAAAAAAGCTAGGAATAGCCCCAGCCATAGAATATATAAGGAAACAACAGATAAAATGGTTCGGCCACGTGACAAGGCAGAAAGAACAAAACACAACACAACGAGCCTTCAACAAACGTTGTGAGAACAACAGACCCAAGGGTCGACCACGAAAAAGATGGATCGATGGAATATTAGAAGCACTAGGAAACATAACAGCAGCAGAGGCGAACATAAGAGCAAAAGACCGCAAATTATATCTCCCCTCGACGCTGAAAGGCAGATGAGGAAGGAAAGAAGAAGAAGAAGAAGAAGAAGAAGAAGAAGAAGAAGACTTATATTAACGAGGTGCGCGTGGGCGTGCGGCTAAAACCACTGTTCCGCTGGCTGACGTACAGTGTTCGAAGCTCGCGGTAGACAGAAAGGATTTTTTCTATCGGGAGGTGAAATAAAAATCCTGAGTCGCACACGTCGTGGCAATTGCTTGACCAAGCGGCCTTTATCCCACTGGTTCTATTGTGGTCCCCCCCCCCCCGACAAACACCAGCAATGGTACTTATTATGGTAAATATATATATATATTTTAAACTTAATTTTGCTCATTTCCATCAAATTATGTTTTACAGTCACTTACTAGTTTTACAGTTACTTTGTTTATGTCTGCAGTGTTCTGTTTTCTATTTTTGTAACATTCTTATCATTTTAATCTTTTTAGTTTTAGACACCGCCTCCTTACATTATTTGCACACGGTTGATTTTTTTTTTTAACACCATATCTCTTTATTTAGGAGATACATCTTTTATTTTTGTCAACTTTCCTTATTAAGCTTTATTATTATTAAACTCATGTCTTATTTTTTAAAACACCCTTTACATGTAATTTAGCACATCTTACTTTAAAATCTTTTCTCTTTATTTAGACACATCTTATTTTTTTTTCGCCCTTTATCCTTATTTCTGCTGATCTTACTTTTTGCCACCGTTTTCTTTATTTTGGCACATATTACTTTACTTTCGCCACAGTTACTATTATTCTGACATCTTTTTACTTATTTGTCTCATAGTTTTCATTATTTTTCTTTTTCTTTCTTTCTTTCTTTCTTTCCTTCTTTCTTTCTTGTTTCTTTCTTTCTTTCTTACTTACTTATTCTCACTTGTTCTTTGTACACGTCTCATTTTTGGGGAAATAATAAAGAAAAAGAAAAATAATTGTTTATGAAACAAAATAACCAGCCTGGCCCACCAAATAAGCTTAAAAAGGAAGGCAAGTCTGTAACCAAAAAATTCATACAGAAATCGGATGTGTTGGATTAAAAGGCGTTTGTATTACTGTGGACTATTGTTGTAAGGCCACTTTGTAACTATAGACAGCACTCCAAGAAGACTGAAAGAAGCTCCGCGTAGAACAATTAACACAGAGAGAGCTCGTTGATGGGCTTCAGAGTTAAACCAGACCTACAAGAGCTAGCGATAGTCAGGCATGGAGAGCTATCATTTCTGCTCGACGTGCCGTTTTCGGCTCGCAGAGGAACTAACATTTGCTGGTGAACACATGATCAACGATTCTATGCATGTCTCCGAAAGGATTAGACACTCGATCTCATCAACTGAGTTTTTCCTTTCTATGAATTTCCGTTTTCTTTCTTTCTTTCTTTCTTTCTTTCTTTCTTTCTTTCTTTCTTTCTTTCTTTCTTTCTTTCTTTCTTTCTTTCTTTCTTTCTTTCTTTCTTTCTTTCTTTCTTTCTTTCTTTCTTTCTTTCTTCGAAAGTGAGGCAATCATCTAAAGCGTAAGGTTTCAAATGACTCCCTAAAATACCTCTACTATCTATTTATTACTTTTAATTACATTTTTATTTTGGTGGCACAGTTTGACTGGCTTTTACTCTAAATCAGAGATCTTCAAACTTTCTTGAGATTGGGTCCAGAGACCGGTAAGAGGCCGAGGACAGGCCATAAGTTGTCATCTTATTTTAAAACATGAGAACACATACTAAAGAAGAGTAGAAGGGGATCTATTGTTCTGCACTAAATTAACTTCCTGACTTTGTTGTAAATGATGAGGCTATGTGGGAAGGGAGGGGGGGGGGGGAAGGGCTCTGTAGTGTTGTTGGAATAAAGGTCGCCTGTTCAATATAGTTGCTATGTTGCATATAGACTAGTGTTTCTATTTTGTCTTTGATCAACAAGTGATAGAACTAACGTCCAGCTGATTTAACTGAAACGACAGGTTTAAAGCTTCAGCCTGATAACCCTCATTAAAAAATCCTCTTTATATGTGTGAGTATGTGTGTGTGTGTGTGTGTGTGTTTAATGTTTCTTACAAATGTCGAGTGGGAGTAGGGGACACATAAAAATAAAATTGTTTGTTGATCTTGCTTAGAGGAGCTTTTACCACCAACTTTGTTTGTTTATCTATTTTGTATACTAAAACTTTCATATATAAATCAATGAATTGCATTGGTGAGTAATTTTGTCTTTACAAGACACTTCCGTAAACTGACAATAATTTCTCATTAACGTCAGTCAAGGATTACCACAAAGTAATGTACTCCCCAAGCCTCAATAACACTTACCCTGTTTTTCCACATCTTGCCCGTAGCGCACCCGCCTGACCCACGAGACAGCACAACCTGACCGTAGCACTTGCTCCACCCATCTAATCAGCGATGCTCTCTGTACTAGGGAGGCAATGAGTTTTAGCTACTCGCTTTGTCACGAGAATTGTAGAACATCATGAAATCCACCGAACTTGAGATCGAGGGCAGACGGTTTTTGTCGTCTGTGAGTTCAGCGCAGCAGGAAGAGAACAACCGCACGTTGCGCGCGCAGTAGTGAAACTTTTGAACGTCTTAATTCACTGTTTGAAGTATTCTTTTAAGCAAGGCAAACGGAACTATAGTTAAAAACCACTGTGTAACATTTCTGAAAACTACTGCTTGTTTGTTGTGAGGATAGTGCTTTGGTTAATTTAGTATATTAAAGTATATTTGAACAGAAAATATATCTTTCATATATCTACCATCTACAGTATGGTACAATTAAATAAAACGTGTTGTGGTTTAACAAAATTCACATGAATTACCGTTAACGTTATTGTTCGTCATTAATGTTTGCGTTTCATGTCTTAGTGGTGTATCAGTTTCGTGTCTAAGAGAGCACTCAATCTCAAACCCATGTGGAGCATAAAGTCTTCATCAAATACATTCCAAGGCGTCCTGTTTGGTGATATTCTCTAACATCTCTCGATTCTCTCAATGTCCTTCCAACTTTCTTTATCTCTGCTTCAATCTGTTTTCTTCACGTATATTTGATCCTCCCCGTTGTAAAATGTCTTCTTGATTATGCTGTTTTGTTCTCTTTATGACCGTAAATTGTATCATATCACAAACATAAACATATTCATTAGATTATTATTTCACTTATCTCTCTCTGTATCACTCTTCTATTCAAATGCGTTAATTATTTGTCCACTCACATCTAATTTTTAAAATGATCTTTTCATTTGCCTTTCACTTTGTTGGGTTAATGAATCAACCATAGTCAAGAGATTAAGATTCAATACACGATGTTTAAAAGGAAATATTACATTAGTTCACATGCAATGTATAGTTGTTGTAGTTCAGAAATACACTGGGGACACAAGCATACCAGTGTATGCTGTCCAAATTCAATGAGGATGTCCTTTATGCAAGAACTATATATATATATATATATATATATATATATATATATATATATATATATATATACAGTATATACATGCGACTGTCATAACTGTAATTAGACTGTCCATTAGCTCCTCAAACATGTCTAATTAAACAAGATTGTCTCAGAGCACCGCCCACAGACTTCGTGGCACCTGCGATGATCATCAATATAATTTCACAAATTAAAATTGTGTAGGGAGTTAATTTTTTTAAATTTATTGTTACACCGTGACATGAAACCTACTCTTTCAGATTATCAACTTCCAATTATTATAATTTTTTTTTAGTATTCTCATTTTTAACACAGAATCAACGTTTTATAGTGCGTCTGAGATTGGGCGTTAGATGTCACCTACACTGAGATAGGGTTCACTGTTTACAAAACTCCAACCTCTCCACATGAGATTACACTCGCGTATTTATTTATTTATTTTTAAATTTAATTTTAAGCCTCAACTTCAATGTTTATCAATGATTTCTTCTTCATGTTGCTTTCTACATTTGTTTTTCAGTGTCGGGGGAAGAAAAAAAAGGGGGGGGGGGGATTAAGTCAGCGGTGTCTAGCTCTTCTATTGACCTCTCCTACTGTTATGTTTCCTATTGTTTTCAATATTCTATAAATTCATCCTTTTTGTAGCAGGCTCTTTGATCTAGTATTCTCGTTGCGTTTCTTGATACTCGTTGCGCCACAATTAGCTTTTCTGTCTTATCACGTGACCAAATCATTTTATATGATCTCTATATATTCAATAGTGGATATTATCCCTAGTTCTCCCCCCCCCCTTTCCCAGACACCCCCCCTCCCTCTTAATTCTTCACTTTTGATCTTGGCTATCACCACGCTGTTTCCTGTCACGTATCTAGCACATTTAATATCGGCGGTGGTAATTTTTTAAATCAAGATTAATTCGTTCCAGGCCTTGAGCACATTCATATCGCTATTATCTGTGAAAGGCGTACTGCAATTTTGTAATCCTCACATTTGGTAATAATTTTATATAACATCATGAAGACAAATACATAATAATAAAGATAATTTAAAGTTTAGATTTACAAAAGGAGCAGTTCAAATAGTTGTTTCGCTTAACATCTATTATAAAGATTTATAAAGTTATTACTTTCTTTATTGTTTGTTAAAACTGTTTCATAAATATAATTTAGTGCACTACTTTGTGTTTTAAAGAAAATGATAAACAATTATAATTTAAAAAATATTTGCTTTGTGTTTTGAAACATACTAATACAAATACATGTATAATTCAAATATCTGCCGTTCATTATCTGTTACATTTCTACACATGATTAATAAATAGTCCATTAAAAAAAAAATTTTTTATATTAAGCATATGGTTTAAAGGAACTGCAGTAAAATATTGGCTCCAGTTACCAACACCATTATCTAGACGTCATTTCCTAATTTACCGTCGCGTCATTTTACGCCTCATACTTGGATAAACTTTTAGTGATATTTAGCATTTGAATTTAAATTGTTTAATTTAACTATCTCTCCATTTACATTTTGTGATGTTTATTAATTATATTATAGCGACTAGCACTTATATATATATATATATATATATATATATATATATATATATATATATATATACATATATTAGCATCTTATATTGAAGTACTAAAGCGATTAGCACTTATATATTTTTATATATATTTCAGCAACTTGTGTTGAAGTACTATAGCGATTAGCACTTATATATATATTAGCAACTTATGTTGAAGTACTATAGCGATTAGCAATTATATATATATATATTAGCAACTTATGTTGAAGTACTATAGCGATTAGCACTTATATATATATATATATATTAGCAACTTATGTTGAAGTACTATAGCGATTAGCACTTATATATATATATTAGCAACTTATGTTGAAGTACTATAGCGATTAGCACTTATATATATATATATATTAGCAACTTATGTTGAAGTACTATAGCGATTAGCACTTATATATATATTAGCAACTTATGTTGAAGTACTATAGCGATTGAAACGTTGGGAATCAGCCTTAAGTATCATCTTTCAGCGGGAAGCCCTAATGCAACATCAACAAAATGTGTTGGATGATTGGTAGAGCCGTTTTAAACTGACACCAAAGAACGTTTCCTTATTTGTTCTGTTGCCGTGTAAATTGTATACGCAATAAAATGAATGGCACACCAGAGTAATTGGGCTCAGATTTCCGCCTGTTACAAAGCTCGTTTGAGTTTCATAATGTCGATAGTTGGTGGAGTATTCGACATCATTTTAAGCGTCAGCATTTTGGCGGGAGAGCGAATTGCTCTCTTCATCGTTGTTATTAATTATCTCAACTAAGGAATGTAGCAACCAAGGTATTGTTTCACTAATTAATGTTACTAGTGAATTATGTTTAGAAAAAAGCAGAGATCCGTATACATATATTTTTGTATAAACTCAATGCTGGTTCTGACTGACAGTTACTAATCTGGACTAACAAATGCACGTTGTTTTACTTACAATTGTTCTGATCGTGAATCTGTGTAAAAGTCTCTATGTTGTGGTTGATGTTAGAGTTTGTGAGCATTCCATAGACTGTCAACTCATTCTACTGTCTAAATGCAACTAATCCAAAGTTAATGACAAATTGGGTCTAATATAACATTTTCAGTTAGCAAATTCAAAATCTAAATCTAAAAAGTGGCATTTTAAATATAGCCCTAAGAAATGTGCAGTTTATATAAGTAGAGATTTTACGAGTTTGCTACATTAAGTATATTCTTAAAAATGATATTATTTTTTGGGGAGTAGGCCCAGTTTGTGACGTCACACAAAAATGTAAATTGTTTTCTGGACTTATTGTTTCTGTTATTTATATTTTACTAAATTAAAACTTATGATTATTAACATTTTAAAAATTTATAACAAATCAAACACTTTCTAGTGTAAACTATTAAATGCTCAGTCACAAACGTCATTAAAAGGTCATATATAAAGTTCTCCTAATTAACTAGCATGTATCATCAACATTCTTACTGATGTTATATTTTCTTTTCTTTTTAATAAGCAAAATAAGCAAGACCACAGTGCCAAGCGGCTGTGTAATCAGCTATTGAACAATTCAAGAAGAATGAAGAAGAACAAAATAATTGGTTACGGCTTGAGTGGGGCGCGTAATGAATGCGGTGTTAGTGTTCATTTTTTGTTTTGTTTTACCACAGACACATTTTTGGATAATACTGGCAGCAAAACGCCAAGTCGTATTTCTTTACAAGAAAGCATCACCTGCATTAATTTTAAGATTTGGAGATCTCTAGAGCCAGTTTATTGAGGAAATTAACCCGACCTCTTGACCTCGGTAGCATCATTATCATCAAGTGTCGTTGTTGATGACCTAGTTGATCATGTCGCTCTGAAACCAGGCAGTTAACATTTCTATTGTTAACGTCATATTAAACCATTATCTTAAACTGGTACATTTTCTGCTGGTCTATTTTCTTTCGTCTATTTTTTTCCTAAACTTTTCAGGTTGTCTCTATATTTTTTTCCCCTCTCCTCATTACATGGTTTTAAAAAAATCATCAACCCCCCCCCCCTTTCCAATGTCGGTAACGCGTTTTATGTTTGCTTTGACCTTCCATGGTATTCTCAACATTCTTTTGTAAAACCACATCTCCATCTTTATTAGACGGTTCGATCAAAGACAACGTGGAATTGTTACTGAGAAATTATAATTGTAAAATAGGTCTATTATAATCCATATGTTGAGACGGCTAGAAGTTAAGTATAGATTATATCAATCACGACTGTTGACAGTGTTGCTAGTTAAGCAGGTTTAAAGCAAAGTTCAATGAAATTATTATAACATTGCAAGAGTTGGTTACATTTACCGTGTATGATTATCTTGTACCTAAATGTGCATAATTACCTAAGTAAATATTCGTGACGTTAGCAGAGACTTTGATGTTTATTTAGTGCTCTCCTCATGTTCAAAGGTGCCTGGATCGAAACTTGTGAACAGTAAACGAGTCTTTTTTTCCACACTGACCTGTCATCTCAGATTACATCAGGTTAAATGTCTAGCAGTATCGTGGACGTAAAAATAGTAAAAAGACAGAAGTAATGGTAACAACAAAGAAAAAAGACTTTACCGCGTTGCACAATAAATAGAAGTGGAACACTATTAAAACAGGTAAATTAATTTAAATATCTGGGAACAATTTTAACCTCAGATGGTAGATGTACAACAGAGGTAAGATGCAGAATAGCTCAGGAAAAAGCTTTCCAAAAATGAAGAAGATACTATGCAATCCATTTTTGACAATAGAGACAAGTAAAAGAGCTCTTAAATGTTATGTAGAGCCAGGCTTAACATATGGATGTGAATCATGGACAATTGGACAACAGACAAGAAAATCACTGGAGGCTGTAGAAATGTGGTTTTACAAAAGAATGTTGAGACATAGACCATGGACAGACAAGAAGAGTAATGAAAACACTCTGATAGAGGCAAAAGCAAAGAGAGAGCTAATTTCCAATATTAGGAAGAAACAATAATCTTCTTTGGTCATGTAATGAGAAGGGAACAGTTGGAATACATTGTGGCAACTGGAAAAATTGAGGGACGAAGAGATAGAGGGAAGCAAAGAGAAAAGATACCAGACAGCCTAAGAGAATGGCTTGTCAGAAGGTGAACAACAGAAATGAGAAATAATTGTCGAGATCGTAAGTTGTGGAGAGACATGATCACCTACGCCAGAAGGCTTGGTACTTGATGATGGTCGTGGACGACTGATAAGTTGTAGGTCCCATGTTCAAAATTAGCTCGTGAAATAAGTTATTTTGACAAAGTTTAGAATTGTACTTACTAGGCTACACATTGAAGCAAAGCAGTAGTCATTTTAGTATCATCAAAAATGTTAACCATCGTTCCGAAGTTATTGTAGGGCAACTATTACCTGTGGTGTGGAGTTCGTGTACTGTACTGATAACTTCCTGAGTGAACGGGTAGGAGACGTCAGTATAAATGGATACAGTCATAGTGATTTATGATGGTCCTGCGTGCATGAATTGTGTGTGTATATATATGTATATGTGTGTGTATGTATTTCGCAACGGAGCAGAGTGCAGAAAGTTTGTGAATAGACAAACACATAATAGTCAAATATATTAGTGCAGCTTACAAGTCTACAGCTTCAGTAATAATTTTATGTTCACTTTATGATGTTGTGTATAACATTCTCTATTCTATAGTGAACCAACAAGCGGAAATAAATAAAAGTCTCTGATTGGTTGGCTGTGAATGTCTTACACCAGTGATTCTAAGAGTGTACTTCTTAGCGGCCACAACATGAGGAGAACAAAGTAGCCCATTAATTAATTTATGTTTTTAAAAAAAAAAAAAAAAGAAAGAGATATATATCACTCTCTCTGTCCTTGATCAAGGCTCAATCAGAGTAGGATTCCAGGCTCTCTCATGAAGTCAGCTGTCTGTTTAAGCGAATCGATTGCCCCATATAGTTTTTCTTCCAGGGAGGTGGGCGTGGACCACATTGCTCTTCTCAAGTATGTGTACTGGGGGTAATCCTGTAGAACATGTTTTGTAGTCATATTGTCAGTGGCATAGGCTGGTTGTACCTATTTTGAATTTGGTGAACATGTGATTTCTCATTCTATTGCGGCCAGTGCGTAGGCGAAGTATGATGACTTGATCCCTCCTTGATAGTTGGTGGTATCCGTCACTCTCGTTATGCTTTAGGTGTTCTCGTTTCCATTTTTCATGGAACTGACCCTTGAGGATGGATTTGGCTTCATCATAACTGAGCGGATGGTTCTCTTGCGGTAATCTCCCTCCCTCTTCAGCTAATTTGTCTGCGCGTTCGTCCCCGTGTATATTACAGTGTAAAGGTATCCACTGAATGACTACCCTCTGGAAGTTATTGCATAGTTGGTCCAGGGTTGTTCTAAAGTCAACTAGTTCATTGTTCTTGGGGCTTTTTAGATATGATAATACTGATAGTGCATCAGTCAGAATCAGCAATTTATTGTGCATGTTATTTTTGTGTTGAGTAGCCAGTGTTGCAGCATCTCTGATGGCCTCAGTTTCTGCTTTAAAGTTGTTTGAGAATTTTCCAGTAGCTATTGACTTGGTGATCTCGTCCTGATTATTCAGCGTCAAGAACACACCTCCTCCTCCACTTCTGGTGGCATTTGTAGCAGAGCCATCTGTGTATATGTGGGACCAAGAGTCCTGTGGGTAGGTATCGTGTATGTGTTTTTTCTGCTACGTGTTTTCTTTCTGTGTCTGATTGGGTGCCTTTTTTCATGATTCCTGTTATATTTTCCTTAAGTTCTGGTATTTTATGCTTTCCATGAGGAGGCATATCAGATGGGCCCAAGGGTTTCGATATTGTTTGGGAAAGTACTGGGTTTCCAGTAGTTTGTTCATTGGCAATTGAAGCGAAGTTGCTCTTCTTTAGTCGTACAATTCCGGAACCAGTTATTATTTGGTGCATGGGGTGGCTAAGGAGCCTTCTATATTTCTCCGCTTGTTGCAATACTTTAGTGACCCGTCTGTCATCTAAGGGTTGTAAACCTGTTACTGTTTCTAGAGTCTTGATAGGTGACGATTTCATAGCACCAGTGATGATACGGACAGCTTGGTTCTGTGTTCTGTTAATTTTGCTAAGGTGTGATTTGGACGCCATAGCCCAGGCTTTGACTCCGTACTGTAGAACTGGTCTGACTCTTCTTACGTATAGTCTTTTCAAAATATTGCTGTCTGCCCCCAGTCCGTTCCTGCCAATTTCTTCATAATATTTGTTCGTTTTCTAGCTTTTTCCTTTGCTCTGTATATCTGATTTTTCCAAGTCATTCTGCGATTCATGGTGACGCCAAGATATGTTGGGTTTTGGTCAGTAGGGAGTGTATGGTCTTTTATCTTCAAGTTTGCAGAGAGTGTATTACTTGATAGGCTGAAAATTGTATATGTAGTTTTTTTCGTTGATTGGTAAGAATCAGGTGTTCGTCTATTTTTAAGTTCACCTAGGGCATCTTGCATCCTGGGTCCAGCCACACTTTCCTCGCGAGCCCATAACGCCAGATCATCTGCGTATATTGCTGAGTGTATTCTGGGTGGAATGTCCATTACGATATCTTTTATTAAAATTAAAAAGAGTGTTGGGGACAAGACTCCGCCTTGTGGGACACCTTGTTCGATAGAGACCTTCTTACTTAGTTGACCTTGAACTTGTACTCTGGCCGTTCTATCCTGAAGGTATTGAGAGACCCAATTGAATAAACGACCCTGGATGCCAAGTCTAAAAAGCTTGTTCTTTAAACCCTCTCGCCACATTCTATCAAAAGCCTTCTCCATGTGAACCCACACTGCCAGTGTGTGTTTCTTTTCTTGTAGAGAATCCTCTAATTCCTGTGCAATGTAGGTGACCAGGTCTTCAGTTGATCTGTGCTGTCGGAAGCCACTTTGTTGGGGTACGATTTGTTGTTTTGTCTCCAAATGCCACATACGTCTTCTGTTAACCAGCCTTTCCATGAGTTTACTCAGGCAACTCAGTAAGCTAATTGGTCTATAGCTACTTGGGTCTAGTGGGTCTTTTCCACACTTGAAGATGGGCACCATAATAGCTTCTTTCCAGATTGCCGGCACATGACATCTCTTCCAGCTAGCATTTATTATCCTTAGAAGCTGACTCTTGGCTTTCTGTCCCAGATTTAGGAGCATTTCGTTGGAGATTCCATCTTTACCAGGGGAACTTATGAGCTTAAATCCTCTGAGGGCAACATCTAATTCAGTTGGGGTAAAGATGGTCGTCTGATGCTCTTCTGGTGCTAAAGGCATGTGTTTTGCATCTTGGTTTTCCCGTCTTGCAGCTTTCTATTTGTCTATTGGAATGTTTATTCTGCTAATGTTTTTGTAAGTCTCTATCAGTAGATTTGACGCCCTTTTGCCTGCGAGGATGTTCTGATTGTGTGCTAATGATATTGGAGGTCGGTAGTTGTTTCCGTCGCTCAGAGTTTTCGCAAGTTTCCATAATTTATGACCATTTTTGTCTAGATTAAGACTCTCTGTTTTGTCTATCCAGCTCTATCTTGCTGATATCATGACCTCACGTCTGTATTTGGCCGAGGCTGCTTTGTAGGCAATGTTGCTCTCTGTGGTGTGTGATGTTTCAGCTAGTTCTCTGGCAGAGTCCAGTTCCTCTTCTAGTCTTTGTATTTCCTTGCTCCAGTATGGCTTGTAGTTTCTTCTTGCTCCTCTAGGAATGGATTCTTTAGCAGCTCTCAGGATGCCGTTTGTTAACCGCTCTATCATTCTATTGACCTTCTTTTTGTTGGTGTTGATAGGCGCAAAATATGCATCAGTGAGCCTTGCAAACTTTGCCCAATCTGCTTTCTTATAGTTCCAGCGGGGAAGAGGTATTTGCGATTCCTCTTTGTGAGCAATGGCCACTGAAAGTTTTA
The DNA here is from genome assembly GCA_032433765.1 of Megaustenia siamemsis. Taxonomy (NCBI): domain Eukaryota; kingdom Metazoa; phylum Mollusca; class Gastropoda; order Stylommatophora; family Ariophantidae; genus Megaustenia; species Megaustenia siamemsis. The sequence continues at coordinate 74,966,430 of JAVIAB010000051.1, read as the reverse complement.
CTGGTCTATGATCACTATCTCCAAGTTGGTTCAGCACTTTTCTGGTTATTCTGATAGATATGTCTTCAGTTGCAAATGCTAGGTCGGGAGTGGAAGTTGTTTTCCATCTTCTTGAGTAGAAGGTTGGGGGGGGGGGGGGGGTCCCTCCCTACAGTTTATGAGGAATAGGTTGTTGTCTATTTCCCATTCTTCCACTTCTTCACCTCGAACATTGGACTCCTTATATCCCCATCTTTCAGAGTGGCTGTTAAAGTCTCCTACTACCAGACACTTTGATGGTGTTATTTCCATTGACTCCAGCTACAGTAATTTGTCATTTGGACAGTATATATTAAATATCCTTATACTAGCGGAGTTAATGTATAGGTCTGTACCAATGATCTCTGCCTTTCCGTTTGTGACTACATCTATCAGTTTTGCTAGGATGGAATTTTTAATAAGTATAAGAATTCCACCCTTGTGATCTTCCCTGTCTTGTCTAAATGTTTAGTAGCCCCTGATCATAAATCTGTGCTGAGGATTAAGATGAGTTTCCTGGATGCAGGCAACGTCTATCTACTCCTCTGCTAGTCTGATTGTTAGAGCTTGTTTTTTTGTGTGGTATATGCCCTTCGCATTCCAGTGTATTATATTCAGCTGTTTCTTGAAGTCTTTCCGGTCAGCGGTAGATTCTATCATAATTAGAATCTGTTAGATCCTGTCTGATTGATTACTTGTTAAAACGTTGCACTGTGTTCTGCGCCAGTGGCCCAGTGCATCCGATTTAAGCCAGCATTTTTTTCAGGTTTGCTTTCCTTAGCCTTAGATTGTCCCCAATCTTCCTGCAAGGAAGCAGATTGTTTTTTCTGTAGGGGGATGCTACCCTTAGATGGTCGGCCCTCCCAGGCTTACGAGCACCATCTGCCCAAGCTTGATGTTGTAATTAGTTAATCGGAGCTTTCGCAAAGAAGGTGAAAGAAGGTGTTGATCTCCTCCTGTGTTAGTGGACGCATGGTTGTTTATTAATTTAGTTCATTTAAGGTTACAGCTTGTCTGGTGAAACAATCTGTTACAACTAGTCTGATGAAATAATCGGTTACAACTTGTCTGGTGAAAAAATCGGTTACAACTTGTCAGGTGAAAAAAAATCGGTTACAACTTGTCTGCTGAAACAATCGGTTACAAATTGTCTGGTGAAACAATCGGTTACAAATTGTCTGGCAAAACAATCGGTTACAACTTGTCCTGTGAAACATTGTGCTAGTAAAAGCTAAACTATAACGACCGCCGTTGAGAATGAACGAAATTCTGCAAATTTAGATCTTGGCCATTGGGCTTTGTTCAAACGTAAACAAGCGTCCATCTTTAAAAAAAATGAGATATAAGTAAATACTATATAAATATGCTAAATTTAAATGAGATGTAAGTAAATATTATATAAATATGCTAAATTAAAATGAGATGTAAGTAAATATTATATAAATATGCTAAATTAAAATGAGATGTAAGTAAATATTATATAAATATGCTAAATTAAAATGAGATGTAAGTAAATATTATATAAATATGCTAAATTAAAATGAGATGTAAGTAAATATTATATAAATATGCTAAATTAAAATGAGATGTAAGTAAATATTATATAAATATGCTAAATTATTGCCAGATTTAGACAAGGTACTCTACCATTAGGTTCTTGCAGATGTATACCCTTTTAGACATCATCTATTTCTTACATTGTTAGGGTGTATGGTAAGGTCCATTAGCCATTCTCCTAATAATGCATCTCCCAAGCCTATTGCGTTGTTGTCGCTTTGGTCACTCCTCTTAAGCCTTTCTCTACACATACGACCACACTTGAAGAAAAAAAAAAAAAACTCTGGAGCTTATTTGTCATGCGCAGACAAATTGTAAGTTTTTCAAAGCGTGTGAAAGTATTGGCATGAGAGTTTTAAATAAAAAAAATAATTACTTTAGTGATCATGTAGAGTTACTATATATACATCCAGATCATTGTCGCTGAAAGTCGATGTGGGAAGGGCACAGGACTTCGACAACCCAGAGTCCACGTCACTCCTTCGGATGAAAGAGATGGGAGTTCAGATGGGCACAGCCAGAAACGAAAAACTTAGTGGGCGTGGAAGAAGACTTATCAACCATTTCAGAACTTGATGAGTCGTCAGTCGCTGGACACTGCGGTACTTGTTGAGAAGGGGACCTGAGCACCTATGGATATGTTCGGAGTGCAGTGATGATGACCCGCTAATAACTCAATAACTCAATAAACCCATAATATTTTACTTATTTTATTCTTCTTTTTGTCATCTTATTAGTGGATTGCCTTGCACCGGGCGTTGCTCCTTGCAGTCGATTTTATCCCTGTTCGCACTTGTTCAGCACTGCTTCCTAGCTAATGGCTTTCATTGACCTTCTTACAAGGCAGCATTTGCTCCTCGTAGTCATAGCTATCTCTCATGAGAAAGCAAATCTTACAAACTAACGAGTTTTTCCTACCCATGTTTTTATCATCACTTGTTTTATCTTACATCTTTCATCATTTCTCATTTCATTCACAATTTGACTAGAACTGATTTACAGTTTTTAATCTTTCCACGAGGAGTACCAGGTTTATTTGAGGAGTCTCATTTCAGGTGCCACTTTTGTATCACCCATTTCATTTTATGAACTATTTTATGAGCTATTTTATGAGCTATAGCACGAGCTACTTTATGAGCTCTATTATATCATTCATCTTTTTTCAAAAGAGAATCATCTATCATATTTTAAGTGCCTCTTCTACAATGTAAGAGCATCAGACATATCTTTCATCTCATTTATAACTCTCTGCACTATAAAGTTGTACTCAATAATTATAACTCTGTGCACTATAAAGTTGTACTCAACAAATATAACTCTATGCACTAATTATTTTCAACTTGTTCAACATTTGTTTAGATTTACAAGTCAAATATACACAAATAAGCTGTGTCTCGTCATTCTAACTCAATTTGTTTAAAGTAGCCTTTCGAATTCTAAATTGGCCAAAATCTGAATAAATTATTTTCCATTAGAAATAATGAAAAGTTAATTAATCCGGTCCCAGACCTCTAAATAATACTCATTTTATAAATTTAAAAGATAACACTTAATTTAAGGTGAAGATGACACTCTTAAATGCCCTAAATAATATGCCAAGAATGACAACAATAAATAAAATACGCAAAAGCTACATAATACAATGAACATTGCTTTTAGTGGAGTGTAACTTAATGAGGGTTGGTGGTGTCCCGTGTTAGTGTTTGAAAGGGGAATCCCCTTCCAAATAAATACGCTACTGGTGTTCTTTTTCTCTTGTCTGCTTCTTAGTTAACTAATTTGTTGTAATTGTTGAGGGTTCAGTGTCTCTTTCTTTCTTTCTTTCTTTCTTTCTTTCTTTCTTTCTTTCTTTCTTTCTTTCTTTCTTTCTTTTTTGCTTTCCTTCTTTCTTTCTTTCTTTCTTTCTTTCTTTCTTTCTTTCTACGAATTCATCACGTTTTTACTTCGTTCCTCCGTTATGAAAAGTTCTTTCTTTTCTTCAATCGTCGATACTACAATTTTCCTCTTAGACCTCTCTGTCTTCATACTTTCTTCTTCTTCTTCTTGTTCTTTCCTTCCTCATCTGTCTTTCAGGTCGAGGGGAGATACAATTTGCGGTCTTTTGCTCTTCTGTTCGCCTCTCCTGCTGTTATGTTTCCTAGTGCTTCTAATATTCCATCGATCCATATTTTTCGTGTTCGACCCTTGTGTCTGTTGTTCGCACAACGTTTGTTGAATGATCGTTCGATGAAAGTTTTGATCTTTCTGCCTTGTCACGTGGCCAAACCATTTTATCTGTTGTTTCCTTATATATTCAATGGCGGGGGCTATTCCTAGCTTTTTTCTCAGTTCTTCATTTCTGATCTTATCTCTCAGACTGTTTCCCGTCATTCGTCTAATACATTTAATCTCAGTAGAGGTTATCTTTCTTATTGTTCTTGCATCTAGTGTCCAGGTCTGGCATTGGTAGCACAACGTTGAGATGAAGATTGTATTGTATAGTGCTCGTTTTGCCTCCAGAGTTGTTTCCTTGTTGGACAATAGTGGTGATAACTGTCCAATGATTTGACAAGCTTTGTTGCATCTTGATTCTACCTCTACTGTTTGAGAATTATCGTTTGTCACTAAACTTCCTAGGTATTTGAATTCCTCTACTTGTTTTAGTTTGACTGCCTTATATACTCTCCATACTCTTTAGCAAAATCATCGCATGCATTCACAGACGACATTTTGTTTACACTGTGCCAGGACTCCCGCAGTTCGAATGTTGAAGTATCATTAAAACGATCGAAGTCCGAGGCTCCACAACACGTCTGATTGTCAATTAATAATTTTAAACAAAGTAATTAAGATAAGGTAAAGGTAAAGGTAAAGTACGAGACTTGAACCGGCGTCTTAGCACGTGAATTAAGATAAATGTAATAAATGTTCAAAAATAATTTTTACAAGATGTGTTTTCCACTTATTTATATTCAAACTAAAAGAAAACATTGTGAACAAGTCACTTGTGAAACTGAGCCACCGGTTGGTAATACGGTATTTAGTCAGAACGGACTGCCACAGTTAGAATAATGATTTTAATTATAGCTGATAAAATAAAATATATACTGATAAAGACGTTGTTCTCATAAAAGTAAAGAGTAAAGAGCCCCCGTCACGCCAAGTGGCATATAGGGAATATGGTGTTAGTGACCATCAATTTTACAGACCTTCGGCACATGATATTCGGGGATAATGTGTTCGGTATTACGCCCGCGCCGCTTTACTTTCCCAGAAAAAATCCGGTACCCATTTAAGGCTGGGTGAACCCGGACCCGTCGGTTGGGATCGAACCCTACCTCTTGATCTTTGTAGTCCAGTTCACTAACACTGAGCTATGGCGGCTCCCACGATGTTCGCATAGCCAAGGTATTTTAGTTGTGAGAATGTGATATTTCTTGGTCGGGCAGTTCATTATGTTCAGAAGTATTAATACTGAAGTATTTATGTAGTTCAAATGTTGAAGGCGTGACACAGTGACGTTTGTAAATGAAAGGCCAATGATGAAATTCTCAACGAAGTGAACACAAAAATAGAGTTCCTAAAAGAAAAAAAATACAAGCAGAAAAAGAAACATAGAGCACATCATGAGAAGATAAAAATTTGAATATTTTGTTACAACTATACAGAGAGAGATATCGTGGACGACAAAGAGAGAAAATACTAGATAGCTTAGTGTGACACGGTAAATATTCAATAACGTTATTGACACAATGCACTGAGGACAGAGAATGGTGGAGGTACATGTTCGCCTTAGCGCCCCCCCCCCACGCCCCCCCACTCCCCAACCTCGGCATGGAACTTGATTCTAAATAAAAATCGCCTGTCTGTGAAATCTGGGAACCATTGCATTAAAAATTAACAACAGGCAGTTCTGTTATTTTCTACCGGGTCTAAGACATCTTGAAGTCTCAACCGCCTGGAAGGAATGTTTCAGGAAATAAAAATATCTATTTAAGATTTGACAGCGATTTAACATCATTAAATTCTGAAGGGCTAAACAACAGCGATTAGCATTTTTAATCGATGTATCTGTGAAACATACAGATTGAATAAACGAGTAAAGTTCCGAGAAGAATAAGATTTTAACGCGAAAAAAATGATTACGAATGAGCTTGGTCTGATGTAAATTGTTCGCGTTTTAGAACATTCCTGGGAGATTACTGCGAAAATGCATTTGTTTATTCAACAGACAGAAATGTAAACACTGCCTTTGACGAGCGCATTGAGCTGTAGTTTAACTGGTCCAGGAAGTTTATTTAACAAAGGGAATACATTCTTCAAATTGAACATTAACGCATCACATTTTGATTTTTTGTTTCCTTTATAATCCCTGTTATATTTAATTGTACGAATTATACTCCTATCCAATGAAGTAAAACCCCAAATGTTTCCAGTTTTGTCATCCAAATTTGCAATAAATTCACAAACTGGTGTATTTAAATAAAAAAGTACAATTTATGCCAGTAGTGCGGTTTTAATTTCTTTGTTAAATGTTCAATTTCTTTTGTTGCGCTTCTTTTGATTAGTAATATTAATCGTATCCGCTTTCGTTCTACTACGATTTTCTTTCTTTCTTTCTTTCTTTCTTTCTTTCTTTCTTTCTTTCAATCATGATTGACTACTAAAAGTCTAAAAGAATAAAGTCTTTTCTTTATACCACATCTACCGTTCGGAGCAATCTTCTTCTACCTTTCAGCTCCCTCTGGAGCATAGGTCTTCAACAAACACTTTCCAAGCCGTTCTGTTTCTTGCCATTCTTTTAAAATCATTCCATGTCTTCCCCATCATCTTCATCTCTGCTTTCATCTGTCTTCTAAAAAATATAGTTTGGGCTTCTTCCTTGTCCTTTTCCCAGGGGATTCCTAAAAAAGGGTCTGTTGTGTAATACTCTCAGTTGGCTTCATCCGTGTGTGTCCTATCCAGCGCCATCGTCTACGCTGTATCTCTTTATCCACTAGTATTTGACTGGTACATTTCCATAATTCTATGTTAGTGATTTTGTCCTACCATTTCCATCCTTTTATTCTGCGCAAGCATCCATTAATGAAAGTCTGTATCTTCATGATTGTCATTTTAGTTGTTCTCCATGTTTAACAGACATATAATAGGACTAACTTAACATTAGAGTTGACAACTTGTATTTTTGTATTGAACCTAATTTCTTTAGATTTCCATGTTTCCTAGTGCGGCAAATGGTCCTCTTTTTAAAAATATTCTTATTTTGGTATCATTCTCTTCTCCTCGCTCTTTATCTATATTACTGCCCAGATATGTGTAAGATTTTACGTCTAGAAGAGGTATTTCTCCTATTATTTGGTTATTGCCAACTGCATTAATTCTCATAATTTTCGTCTTATCTCTTATCATATCGCTGTCTATTTTCAGTCCCAGCTGTTGTGATCTCTTAACAAGTGTGCTTATTTTTTCTAGCATCTGTTGATGATTATGTGATAGGAGAGCTATGTCACCAACAAAGTATAAGTCATTAAGTTGCTTGGTCAGTGACCACTGCATTCCGTTTCTGTTGTTCTGAGTTATCTTCATAATCCAATCTATGGCCAGGAGAAAGAGAAATGGAGATAGAAGGCATCCCTGCCATACCCCTGTTCTTATTTCAAATGCTTTTGTAAACTGCCCTTCGTGCAAAACACTACATTTCATTTCTTTATACATTGTTCTTATCAGGTTAATAAACTTTATGGGGATTCCGTAATGTCTCAGCAACCTCTAAAGCATGCATATGTCTAAATTAACATCTTGGTAGAGGTGTTTTGATGGTTTCTGAAGGAATTTCATCTGGTCCTGTGGCTTTACCATTTTTTTAATAGCTTGATGACTTTCATTATTTCTTCCTTGCTTGGCTTTCCATACATAGCGTGTAACTCTTCTGCTGGTAGTATATCTGGGTGGTTATTTGACCGGGTCTGTTGAAGAGTTTTTCAAAGTGCTCGTTCCATCTTTTCATTTGTTCCCATATGTTACTAAGCAGCTTTCCTTTCTTATCTTTAATAAAGGCATTAATCGGTTTGTATATTCAGCTTAGTTTCTTTGTGCTGTTGTACAGTTCTTTCATATTTCCTTTATTTGCTGCTTCCTCTGCCTCTTTAGCTAGTTCATCTATATATTTTTTCTTATCCCATTTAATGTATCTTCTCACTTTGTTCACCTCTGTGTAAGTTCCTGTGTCTTGGCTTTAGCACTTCTCATTTTGTCTTTAGTTATGTTTACTTTCTTGTTCTTTCTTTCTTTAAGTTTATCCATTGTCTCTGCTATCATCCACGCCTTATTCTGACGTTCTCTTTTCCCCAGAGTTTCTTCACATGTCGCCTTACATGTATCCTTTACCTGTTTCCAATGATCTTCTATATTTATTGAATTTTCTAGTTGTTGGAGGTCTTGGTATTTTTTTGATACCGTGACTACAAATATATTTTTAATTCCTTGCTCTTTTAGAAACCCTACATTGAAATACTGTCTACCCTTATTTTTAGTAGTATATTTTTTCAATTTAAGTTTAAGTTTGGCTAGTAGAAGTTGATGACTCGAAGCCACATCTGCTTCTCTATATACTTTTGCATCATGTAAGGATGACATAAACGTGTTACTGATATATATGTGGTCAATTTGATTCTCCTTTCTATGACCTGGTGACACCCATGTAGCTTTATGTATTCTTTTATGTTGGAATATTGTTCCTCCTAGGCTGAATTGTTTAAGAGCACAGAAGTTAACGAATATCTCTCCATTCTCATTCATTTCTTCAAGTCCATGTTTTCCCATGATCTCTTCGAAGCCTCGGTTATCTGATCCTACTTTTTCGTTTAGATCTCCCATCAAGATTGTAATATATTTTAATCTTCTTCCATTCATCTGACATTGTAACTGTTGATAACATTCATCTTTAACTAAATCTTCCTTATCATTGGTTGGTAAATAGCATTGGATAATGTGTATTTTTATTTTGTATTTTTGTTGTTTTAAATGTTGCTCTCATTAGTCTTGGCCCTACTGCTTCCCTTTCTATTAGTGTCTTCTGTGCATTCCTTCATAACATTATAGCGACCCCTTCACTATGTTGTGCCCAGGTTCCTGGTGTCCTGATGATAAAATTATCTCTCCTGTGTTTAGTTTTATCCTTTCTGTTCCTAACCATCTTGTTTCCCACATTCCTAGAATATTTATTTTGTAGTTTGCTGTTTCTGCTACTACTTGTGCAGCTTTTTCTTGTTCATTTAGAGTATGTACATTCCAGGTGCCAATTCTGGAGGATTTTCTGGTAGACAAAAGGTGAGTCAGAGACCCGTACTCCTTGCGGTTTTCTCCGGATTGCGTCATACATCTCTTCTTAGACATAGAGCCATTATCTTTCCTGGATTGCGGATTTACATTATTTCTTTTCTTTAACCTGTCCATGTTTGTGAAGTTTTTGGGACTTATTTTTTTTTACAGTACAGGATAGCCAGTGCCATGCCCAACCCTCCTTAATCTCCTCTTACGAACTTGCCTGGTCGGGAACAGTGCTACAATTCTTTACTCCTCGGGCCTCGGCAGCGCACGGGCGTTTTTAACGAAAAAAAAATGATTACGAATGAGCTTGATCTGATGTAAATTGTTCGCGTTTTAGAACATTCCTGGGAGATTACTGCGAAAATGCATTTGTTTATTCAACAGACAGAAGTGTAAACACTACCTTTGACGAGCGCATTGAGCTGTAGTTTAACTGGTCCAGGAAGTTCATTTAACAAAGGGAATACATTCTTCAAATTGAACATTAACGCATCACATTTTGATTTTTTGTTTCCTTTATAATCCCTGTTATATTTAATTGTACGAATTATACTCCTATCAATGAAGTAAAACCCCAAATGTTTCCAGTTTTATCATCCAAATTTGCAATAAATTCACAAACTGGTGTATTTAAATAAAAAAGTACAATTTATGCCAGTAGTACGGTTTTAATTTCATTGTTGAACGTTCAATTTCTTTTGTTGTGCTTCTTTTAGTTAGTAATATTAATCATATTCGCTTTAGTTCTAATACGATTTTCTTTATTCTCTATTCTTTCTTTCTTTCTTTCTTCCTTTTTTAGTTCACAACTCATGATGTTATCTTTATATATGTAGCTTATCAACCGTTCTCAGCAATCTCAGTAAGGGAAACATGAACGCCTTGGACGAATAGATGGATGGAAGAACCAAACGATACAATCTATTTATTTAAAAAAAAAAAGGTTTACCTTATATTATTAATCTTTTTTTTTCTTTGTAATTTTGTTCAATAATATTGCTAATTTTGCTTTTATCAGTTCTAACTCTTCGGAGATACTATCCTTGATGATGATAAGTAGCTTGAATTTAACGCTGATAATTCTGTGAGACTTATACCTCTGTGCTTTTGTGTGCCTTCACCCGATACTCCAGAGAGACAAATTAAAGAAGTTCAGCAATACATGAAATGTTCACTTATGGTGATGGTTTCTGTAGTAAATTTACATATGAGAGTACATGTAGCGCTTTATTTATTTTATTTTGCTACACTTGGCCGAAGAAGTCATACTTAACAATGGAGACTGTTAGAAGATTAGAATGAGACTGGCAATAGAAAAACACACAAGCTAGACGCCATGAAGAACTATTGGCAAAATATTAACAAGACAGTGTAATTAAAACTGAGGGCATGTAACTTTCAACTAGCAACATATGGTTGTAGATCGTGGACAATCTTGTAAAACAACAATGGATAAATTTGGTTCATTCGGAACAAAATGTTTGTTTTCTTTGTTCTCTTTGTTTTGGGCTGTCTGAGTGTAATCATAACCATCTCGTGGCCCGTTTGTCTGTGATATTAGAGATTGTTTTGCTGAAGACTCTTTTCTTGCTCTGTTTCCTCGTTAGTATAAAATCTACTGGTTTCTGCATGCTGTGTCATTCCATTTGAACCAGGTGTGTAATTACGACTCTCTGTGTTTCAAGAATGTGTTGGTGATAAACAAATTATTTTAATTACACATTTTCAACAGTTTGCTTCCATTTTTATTTGTTTCAGCTGTCTTATCACCAAAGGGTCCCATGATATCACTGTTCTCACTGTTGTGTTTCCAAAGCTTTCCATTAAAATCTCGCATCACTAACATGTTGTCGCTTTCGTCAATCTTGTTAATAGTTTCATTCAATGTGTCATGGAATTCTTCGCTGTCTTTTCCCTTGTTGTTGCAAGCTGCATAGGTTATTTTAGGCAGAATAGTCAAGGAAGACAGTGGTGCATACGTCATGACCACGAGTAGGATGACAATGGAGGCGATGGCAGTGACCAAGGCAATCAAATGGTTAGAGTCACAAGACTACATCCACGCATGTATACTGAGTGATTCGATGAGCATGGTAAAAAAAGTGGAGGCGGGCTCTGTACGCATGCAATGGGTAGAGTTGTTGCAGAAATCCAAAATACTTAAGGTCACCTTTGTCTATGTCCCTGGACATGCGGGAGTACGGGGAAATGAAAGAGCGGACAGGTTGGCTAGCTGCGCTGTCGTTGAGGACGGGCAACCAATGGATCGGGCGGACATCATCAATGCCCTCCAAGATGTGGGACGAGCACAGGACTTCGACAAACACAGATCCACGTCACTTCTTCGGATGATAGAAATAGGAGTTAAGATGGGCACAGCCAGAAATGAGAAACTTAGTGGCCGTGTAAGAAGACTTATCAACCAACATAGAACTGGAGTCGTCAGTCGCTGGACACTGAGGTAATTGCTAAGGAGGGGATCTGAGCACCTATGGACATGTTCGGAGTTCAATTATGATGACCCGCAAATAACTCAATGACTCAATAGATTATTTTGTTTGTCAGTTGTTTTACGGTCGTCTTCTAGTACTCTGGTTGTGATAATTCTTTCTGAGTGGTATTTTATTTCTAGAATGTTCTTTGCTACGTGTTCTATATATCAATCATTGATGTTTATAATTAATCTCGACAGTTGATATGCCTTTACGTAGGCAGTCTAGCATTTTATTTTAATTTCTCTATCAACATCATATATATATATATATATATATATATATATATATATATATATATATATATATATACAGAAACTATCTTTAATGTGCTAATTTTATATCAACAAGCATTAATAAGAAATGCTCTATGTGATGTTGCAACTGATCTTCAGTTCCATTATTAAGCTTTAATCGTGCGTAAAATCAGCTATCGATCACCATCACAGCGTATTATGATTGTCCCTATTGCACATATTATATATATATATATATATATATATATATATATATATATATATATATATATATATATATATTTCACAAGGGCCGCTGAACGTTTATAAATAATAAATACACAAACACATGTCAGACAACATATTTTAGTAGAACTGGTCTGTTGAGGTCAGGGTTTGATCCCAATCGACGTTTTCTAGGTTGAATCAACCTTACATGTGTACCAGAGATTTTTTTCTGAAATGAATATGGCACTGGCCTAGTGCTAACCAGACGAGGAGTTACAGGGTTCGTTGCCTTATTTGTCCTTTCTTCTGACTAAAGCAGGGCTTTCAGCTATCGATATCATTGCAGCACGTATCGTACTTTTGGGTTCTGCCGGCGGAAACTGTAGAGCTGGAGAATAAAGGAGATAAAAAATAATAAATGAATATTATTACAGAGGAGACTTCCAAGACGATAGATCATCGAATCTTTTCAGGGGAACAGGTATGTTTACAACACTCGAGAACAAAAAGTTTATATCGGATTGTTGTATACATACTTCTTCCGCTGAAATAATTCGTTGGAGAATAAAGGAGATAAAAAATAATAAATGAATATTATTACAGAGGGAGATTTCCAAGACGATAGATCATCGAATCTTTTCAGGGGAAGAGGTATGTTTACAACACTCGAAAAAAAAAACAGTTTGTGTCGGATTGTTGTATACATACCTCTTCCGCTAAAATAATTCGTTGGAGAATAAAGGTAACATGCCTAGTGTTTTGGCCACGAGGTGTTTGGTCTCAATTATTATTTATTTCCACTCACCCCCTCCTACCACTGAAAAAAAAATATATTGTTTGACTCTATCGTGACTCCAACTCGTGTCAAGGTACTGGGTGGTCTAGTGGTCGGCTTCCAGACAGAAAAGTTCCTGCAGAACTTCCCACCGTTCCATTGCATATTCCACAATATTCGCAAAACCTAGCCTACAACCCCGATGTGTCGCCATGTGAATTTCATTTGTTCGGGCCCTGAACAAAAATCTCCAAAGGGATAACGATTCAACTTAGATACGGACGTCATGGCCTTGATGACGATAATGGTTCAATAAGGAACCAAAGTTATTTTTCTCAGACGGCATCCGCAGTCTATCCGAGCAGTGGGATGCGTGTCTAAAAGCCTATGATGTTTTTTTTTTTCCTAAGGAACCCTGGTGAGTACTTGCTTCGCAGCAGTTGCTTTATTGAATTATTGTACATTTACCTTACATATATTTGTATTAAAGCCACTGGGACAGGTTTCATTTGAACGCATTCATACTTATTCCCGCGTGATGTACGTTTTACACAGAGCTGCCGAGTTGTTCATACTTTGTTATTTTCATATTACTCCAACATGCCACACTTGCTGAAACAAAGAACTCAATTAAAATGATAAAATTCAAATTGGATGTTTAAAGCGTGACGTTTTCAATTGAAAAGGCTTTCAGACGATACGGATGATAATGACGATGATTTAGTCACACACGTGCATCATTTTGATTGTATGAGAACATCTAGATTCAGCTTTTGAGCTGTACTTGACAAGTGGTTCTCGGAGGGCAGTCGTGTTGGGTTTAGCGGGTCGGCGCGTCGTGTTGTTGTCAGAATTAACTAACAAAGCGGTCTTATCTTAGATGTGTGCTTCAAAGCGAAAGGAAGTGAATAATAATTAATCTACAACAGTTTTGAATCTCATTAATGAATATTAAGAATACAGCGTATGACAATGAAACAAATGATTAAATCGATTTCAATTAAGTTATGATTATGATATTGTTTTGATACGAGATACGTCCATTGTTATTTAATTTACACTGGTATGTGGCCAGCAATCCTTGTAAATGCGTTAATATTGATATCACATCCTGAAAGAAGATTCTTCCACATGACCGCCTCATTTGTTTTGAGAGAATAACACAACTTGAAAACAAGGAAGTAAAGAGAGAATGTATTGTTTAAAAAACAACCGGGATGTTCAACTGTATCCGAGCTTAGTCTTTATGGAGTAGTTTTCTGCACTGATTGTATGAAAAGTTAGTCATCATAGGTCTACACACATTTGCCTTCAATGCATGCACTCACATTTAAAGCATTCATTCACCACAAGCTCTCTTCAATGTTGTCAAACGTCATCATTATTTTTATTTCACACATTTATATACAGCGATAGCTCAGTGGTTAGTGAACTGGAATACAAAGGACAAGAGGTAGGGTTCGATCCCAATCGACGGCTTCAGGGTTCAACCAGCCTTAAATCGGTACCGGATTTTGTTCTGGGAAAGTAAATCAGCACGGGCGTAATACCTACCACGTTACCCCAAAAATCATATGCCGAAGTTCTGTAAAATATAGGGTCACTAACATCATATTTCCCTATACACCACTTGGCGTGACGGGGGTACTTTACTTTTTTTTTTTACATTTATATAGAGCAAGAAAAGTCATCAAAGAACACCAGTTGTTAGATTTAGTTCTGTCTTTAGTGTATCTTATAATAGTTTTGCTCCTAATATTGCCTTGAATCGGAGCCGCGATAGTTCAGTGCTTAGTGAATTGGCTACAAAGGACAAGAGCGGGTTCGACCCTGATCGTCGGCTTCTAGGGTCACCCACTCATAAATGAGTACCGGATTTTTTTCTGGGAAAGTAAAGCGGCACGGACGTATTATCCAACGCATGCGCCAAAAAATCATACGCTGAAGGTTTGTAAAATGTTGGTCACTAACACCATATTCCCTATACGCCACTTGGCATGACAGGGCTCTTTACTTTACTATTGTGATGAATCATTAAATGTTTCTTTAATCTCTCTTTTATTCCATTCTTTTGTAAAATTATTTTTCCGAGTTTCTAAATATCATTATCATCAAGTACCGGGCCTACTGGCGTAGGTGATCATGTCTCTCCACAACTTTCGATCTCGGCAGCTATTTATCATTTCTGTTGTTGACCTTCTGCCAAGACAATTCTCTTAAGCTGTCTGTTATTTTTTCTCTTTGCTTCACTCTATCTCTTCGTCCCTCAATTTTTCCAGTTGTTACAATATATTCCAGTTGTTCTCTTCTCATTACATGGCCAAAAAATGATGATTGTTTCTTTAATGATGATATTGGAAATTAGCTCTCTTTTTGCTTTGACCTCTCTCAGAACACCTTCATTACTCTTAACTGTCCGTGGTACTCTCAACATTCTTCTGTAAAACCACATTTCTACAGACTCCAGTGATTTTTTTTGTCTGTTGTCCTATTGTCCATGATTAACATCCATATGTTAAGACTGGCTCTACATAACATTTAAGAACTCTTTTCCTTGTTTCTATTGTCAAAAATGGATTGCATAGTATCTTCCTCATTTTTTGGAAAGCTGCTTTTGTCTGAGCCATTCTGCATCTCACCTCTTTTGTACATTTTCCGTCTGAGGTTAACAAAGTTCCCAAATATTTAAATTCATTTACCTGTTTTAATAATGTTCCACTTGTCTTTATTTTGCACTGAGGTGATGTCTTTTTCTTTGTTGTTACCATTACCTCTGTCTTTTTGCTATTAAGGCTGAGTCCTTTATTTTTGCTTTCTTTCACTATAATGTCCAACATTTCTTGTAACTCATTTTCACTCTTAGCGATTAAGGCTGTATCATAAGTATAACTTAGATTATTTATATTATGACCTCCAATTGTTATTCCAGGCATGTCCCTTATGGTTCTTAAAATAATCTCACTATAAATATTAAACAAATCTGGTGACAG
This sequence comes from Megaustenia siamemsis, assembly GCA_032433765.1. NCBI lineage: Eukaryota > Metazoa > Mollusca > Gastropoda > Stylommatophora > Ariophantidae > Megaustenia > Megaustenia siamemsis. The sequence goes on along the minus strand of JAVIAB010000051.1, from coordinate 74,950,826 downwards.
CACACAACCTTGTCTAACACCCTGTTTTATTTGTTGAAACATTCCCAATTGGTTTCCAGTTCTTATGGCCGCTGTTTGTTGCCAGTACATGTTCTTTATTATTCTTAGATCTTTGCTGTCTACGTTTATGCTTTCTAAAATTTTGATTATTTCCTGGTGCTTTACTTTGTCAAATGCCTTTGTGTAATCTATGAAACATAGGTTTAGATCTGTTTTCACCTCTATGGCTCTTTCTACTAAAGATCTTATGATATAAATGGCATTGCTTGTTCCTTTATCTCTAACAAAACCACACTTTTCATCGCTAATTTCTGGACTGATTTTGTTTCGCACTCTTCGCATGATGATTCTTAGTAATATCTTTGTCATATGACTCATAAGGCTTATTGTGCGATGATCATCGCATTCAATCGCACCCGATTTCTTTGGTAGGGCTATGAATATTGATTTGAGCATGTCGTCTGGTATATATCCGCTGTTGTAGATATCATTCAATAATTTTGTTATTATTTCTATTCCCAAATCACCCATGGCTTCAATCTCTTCATTAGTTATATTATCTGGTCCATGAGCTTTGCCTGCTTTCATATTGCGCAGGGCGTCTTCCATTTCTTCTTTGAGTATTTCTGGTCCTTCACCATTATCCTTTATATTTACTTACGTTCGTTCATAATTATAAAGATCTTTAATGTATTATATCCATCGTTCCCTTATGTTTTCTTGATCAATCAACAGTTCTCCTTCCTTTGATTTTAGACATCTATTTTTTATTGCGTTTTTCTTCCTGTTAATTCCTCAATTTGTTTGTATATAGCTTTAGCATCTCCTTTTTGTTGCATTTCAATCTCTTTGCATCTCTCTTTTAGCCATGCTTCTTTTGCTTCATGGCATTTTACTACAATTTCTTTATTTAATCTCTTATACTCATCTTTATTTTCTTTATTTCTTCTTCTTGTATCCATTAGCTGCAAAATGTCATCTGTCATTCATTTCTTTCTTGAATTTGTCCGCACTGCTGGTATGAACTCTTTTGATGTTTGTGGCATTGATTCTTTTAGCATTTCCCACTGTGCATCAATGCTTTGTATCTTCTCTATTGCATTGTACCGATTCTGAATTGTGATTTTGTATTTGTCTTGCAGCTTCTTGTCTGATTTTAGTAAATCTAGATTTAACTTGATGTTAACTGAGGCTCGTTTTGGTTTTTTTTTTACTTTTACTCTAAGCTTTCCCACAACTGGTACATGATCACTATTGCAATCTGCCCCTGGTCTAGTTTTCACACACACCAGACTGTTTCTAAATCTATTGCTTATTATTATATAATCAATTTGATTACGTGCGTTGTCCCCTGGGCTTTTCCATGTCCACAGACGTCTTGGATGTTGCTTAAACCATGTGTTTCCTATCATCATGTTGTATGTTCTTTCCCATTCAATAAGTTTCTCACCTCTTTCATTCCTCTCTCCTAAGCCATAATGACCAACTACTTCCTCAAATCTTTCCTTTCCTACTTTTGCGTTAATATCCCCTAGAACTATAGTGTTTTCATGTGGTTTGAATTTATGAAGTGGCTCATTTAACTCGTTGTAAAATTTATCAATTGTCTCCTCTTGACTGTCTGCTGTTGGTGCATAAACTTGTATAAGATTTATGTCTATTGGCTTTCCATTCAATTTCACTAAAAGGACTCTGTCAGATATTGGGTAAAAGCCTTTCACTATTCTTACTCTTTCTGCATCCAAGATGATACCTACTCCTCTTTGGTGTTCAGTACCTCCAGAATAGATTATTTTATGTTTATCAGAATACATCTCCCCTGATCCGGTGTATCTCATTTCGCAAAGTCCCAGTAATTGTAAACCCATTCTATTCATTTCTTGTATGATGTTTTCTAGTTTACCCTTCTGCATGAGTGTTTTCACATTCCAAGTACCTATCTTTAGAGTTTGTTTTATCTTTATTTTGCTTACAGTAGCTTGATGACGATCGGGTATCACCTGTAGCCCATGATGTGGAACGATGGTTTTCCATTGGAATCCCTCTTAACGTTTTTGTCGTTATTTCTATTGTTGTAGCAATTCATGATTGTACAAAGAAATTACGACGGTGGTTTTCTGTTGCCTTCCGTCGGTTTGTTTACGGTTGGCTCCGCTAGCCTTTGACTAAAAAGTTTCACCCACAAGGCAGTGGGGTTGTTTTACTTCGGGGTACCCTCCCTTAACCTTTTACTCTCCCGAGCTTACCGGCAAGGCAGCAGGGCTGCCACAGGAAATATATTAATATTCCAAATATAATTCCAAATAGTAATTTCTAAATATAGTATAGTTCTAATCTAACTTCTAATCTATTAACATTTACATAGTTTTTCAGAATATCTAAATGTATTGCCATAATGTCTATTTTCTTTTATTCTTTCTAATACAATTTATAGTTTTTCCAAGTGTCTAAATATATTATATTCTATTCTATTTAAATTGTTTTATGAATGATAACATATGTCGCAGTGGCTTTGTTATATTATTTATTACTGATTACGACGGCTGCTATCTTTTAGTAAAACATACATTACAAAAATTCGTTCCATTAAATTACTCCAATAGAAATCGTAAACATCGAACATTGTTGATATTTGCGGACCGGAAACTATACAACTAGAACTGATGTTAATTAGTTTGTGCCATTTGTGCAGCTGACGTTCTTGAAGCTAAACTCTGCTCATGACTTGGAAAATGTGCTGTCGAACTCTGACTCAGTTCATTTTCAAAGGATTATTGGTTTGTGACGTCTCTTTTGTAGACACATTGTGGCTGATTGCAGTTCTGTACTCACATCTGGGTAAGTTACTAGTGTTGTTGTTCTTACTTAAAATTCTTTCTTTTTTTTTCTCATACGTTCTTACTTAAATGTTGTCTTGAGCACATTGTTTACTTGGGCTGTAGAAGCAAGTTGCTATAATTTGATACAACAAAGACTACAGAAACAGTCCCAAACGAATGATGAAGACGGATGGTAGGATGTAAACAACGATGAAAAGTAATGCGATTATAAATTTGTCGAAGAAGAATGTATTGTCATTAGTTCTGACAGATGAATTCAACACAAGGTTCCGCCGACATTTTTGTTGTTTTGAACTATAATGGGGTTACACATTATCTTTTAAATCTGCATTCAATTCATTATTACTGGTTTCTTTTCCAACTTTTGAAAATCTGAAATAAGTTTTGTCTGTTGAAGATTATATTATTAATGTAAAAAATGCAATAATTTGTTAATGAAATAAGAAACTTTACGTATAAACCTGAATAATTTGAGGCTGGTGAAAACCAGTAAACTTTTGTTATAATTTCACTACGTTTAAAACTAATAATTACACTACGCTTTTATTACGTTGTGCTGCTAATGCCAGTCCTGGACCCTATATGCAAGAAAAATAACCTATACTGAAATGAATGTGTTAGACGAATGTCAGGAAAAAGCCTGAGAGAAAGGATCAGAAATGAGAAAAAAAGCTAGGAATAATCCCCGCTATAGAATATTTAAAGAAGCAACAGATACAATGGTTCGGCCACGTGACAAAGCAGAAAGATCAAAACACAACACAACGAGCCCTCAATAAACGTGGAGAGAATACCAGGCCAAAGGGCCGACCATGAATATGATGAATTGACGGAATATTACAAGCACAAGGAAACATAACGGCAGCATAGGTGACCAGAAGAGTAAAAGACCGTAAATTATATCTGCCCTCGACGTTGCAAAGCAAAAGAGAAAGAAGAAGAAGACGAACTTTAAAACGAAAAGAGTACAGATGTGATGATGTAACCATTTACAGCAGTTTTGTGTGCCTCGTATGATTGTGTGACTGAGATAATTGGATTAACTTAAAATAAATGTATTGTAATTACGTTTTGTAAATTATACTTCATATTTGTACTTTGTTCTTAGCTGTACGGGGAATTATAATTGGTACTGAACAAGCGTATTAGGACACATAACCCGATATTGTCTCAGCTCGCACCTGTTGTTCATTACATTATAGGTTTGAATCCTGCAAGCAGCAGTCTCATTTCTCTCCCCCACCTCATCACATGATCTCTGACCTCAGAGTGAGATCAGATAATTTGTGGAGATAATCGATAATATATTTATTTTATGTTAAGTTGATCACGGAGAGAACTATTATGTAGATCACGGAGAGAACTATTAAGTTGATCATGGAAAGAACTGTTAAGTTGATCACGGAGAGAACTATTAAGTGGATCACGGAGAAAACTGTTAAGTGGATCACGGAGAGAACTGTTAAGTAGATCATGGAGGAAACTATTAAGCAGATCACGGAGAGAACTATTACGTAGATCACGAAGAGAACTATTAAGTAGATCACGAAGAGAACTATTAAGTAGATCACGAAGAGAACTATTAAGTAGATAATGGAGAGAACTATTACGTAGATCACGAAGAGAACTATTAAGTAGATCACGAAGAGAACTATTAAGTAGATCACGAAGAGAACTATTAAGTAGATCACGGAGACAGCTGTTAAGTAGATCACAGAGAGAAGTGTTAACTTATAGACATCAAAAGGAGGACGTTTGTCACTGCCGGGTAAAATTTTCAAAACATTTGCACGATTTAACTATCTTTACGACACATAGTACCATTGCTGATGTATGTCGGGAGGATCACGTTAGAACCAGAGGGATAGAGGCCGTTTGGTCAAAGCAGTGAGACTCAGAATTTTTATTTCACTACCAATAGAAGAAAAAAATCCTTTCTTGCTACCGCGGGTTTCGAACACCGTATACCGGCTTTTCAGCCAGAGAAACAGTGGTTTTAGCCGTACGGCCACACACACCTCGTTAGATTAGTAATAATAATTTAACAGTAGTTAGGAATGTTCAACCGAACTGGACAGATCTGTAGGGTAAAGGTCAGGTGATATCTTTACTTACCGGTCCTCCAGGTTCGAGTGTTCGGCATCTACGGGTGACCATTGGTGCGAAAAACAATTGTTATTCACACTTGCATAAAAACAACAAATCGATTTGAAGGGCTGAACGATGTCTCCGATACCAGCATACACATTGTTGTTATCTTTCCTTTTATTTGATTAACGAGGGAGAAAAAGTGTATCTCAAAGTAAAATCAGTGGAAGAAGTAGACCACTTCGCACCATCTTGGAAACTACATTCATCAAGAAGTAGATACAAGAATGAAAATCCCAACCGTAACAACATAAACAGCAATAAGTTTCAGAAATATTAAAAACATAAAAAATAAAAATCCCATGTATTAAAAACAAAACTTAAAATATTGCCCTCAAATATTTTATCCATTCTTATTTATTCATGTACGAGATGGAAGACAAAAGGAAAAAAAATAGACGCACAGGAAAACAAATGTCCAATGAAACTACTTTGAATGCAGAGGAATGAGATCAAGACAAGTACATAAATAAAAGAAGTGGTTACGGCATAATAATTTCAACTATGCTTATAAACAAAGAGTTCTTAAATGTTATGTAGAGCCTGTCTTAACATATGGATGCGAAGCATGGACAATAGGACAACAGACAAGAAAATCAATGGAGTCTTAGAAATGTGGTTTTACAGAAGAATGTTGAGAGTACCATGGACAGCTAAGAAGAGTAATGAAGATGTTCTGAGAGAGGTCAAAGCAAAAAGAGAGCTAATTTCCAATATCATCATTAAAGAAACAATCATAATTTTTTGGCCATGTAATGAGAAGAGAACAACTGGAATACATTGTAACAACTGGAAAAATTGAGGGACGAAGAGACAGAGTGAAGCAAAGAGAAAAAATAACAGACAGCTTAAGAGAATTGTCTTGGCAGAAGGTCAACAACAGAAATGATAAATAGCTGCCGAGATCGAAAGTTGTGGAGAGACATGATCACCTACGCCAGTAGGCCCGGTACTTGATGATGATGATGATTCTTATAAACAGAAGATACGTAAAAGTCAGCCATGTTATAAGACAAAAATAACAAGAGAATTAAAAAGCAAAGCATTTAAATGGGAAACAGCAGGACATTAAAATGGATCGTCCTTAAGAGACGCTATAAACACTGATAAGAGAAGCAATGATAGTAGGCGTTGACTAGTAAAGTAAAAAAAAAGTAAAGTACCACCGTCACGCCAAGTGGCGTATAGGGAAATATGGTGTTAGTGACCCTATATTTTACAGACCTTCAGCACATGATTTTTGGGGTAATGTGGTCGGTATTACGCCTGTGCTGCTTTACTTTTCCAGAAAAAAATCCGGTACCCATTTAAGGCTGGGTGAACCCGGAAGCCGTCGGTTGAGATCGAACCCTACCCCTTGTCCTTTGTAGTCCAGTTCACTAACCACTGAGCTATCGCGGCTCCCTAGGCATTGACTGCCTTGCTAAAATTAAGAAGCTCGCCAAAACAGGATCTTTTGGCAAGAAACACTATGAACACAATGTATCGCGAGACGACACTGGAGATTTGACGAAGATGATGTGGAAAGTCAAAATTGGGCGGACTTGAAATCCACGGGAAAACAATGGGTAGTATTTCACCAATATATGACACCATGCACAGGCCAAATTTGACATATATATGACATGCAAAAACCAAATTTGACATATATATGACATGCAAAAACCAAATTTGACCAAAGTATGATATGCACAAATCAAATTTGATCAATATATGACATGCAAAGATTAAATTACCCGTAAAAGATCTAAAGAGAGGGAGACAATGTTTTGTAATATTGCATTATTATTACTTTTACACACACACACACACACACACACACACACACACACACACACACACACACACACACATATAACATACACACCAACACGTTGATGGGCGTGCAAGGGCAGGTTCATAAGTAGCTTACACATATATATGGATAGACAGACAGATAAATAGATAGATAGACAGACAGATCAATAGATAGATAGACAGACAGATCAATAGATAGGTAGACAGACAGACAAATAGTCAAGCAGACAGACAGACAGATAAACAAGCAGACAGACAGACAGACAGATAAACAAGCAGACAGACAGACAGACACACAGAGATATAGACATAAACAAACAAACAGGCAGGCAGGCAGAAAGACTAGCAGGCAGGAAGACAGACAAGCAGATAGATAGATAGACAGACAGACAGACAAGCAGGCAGGCTGGCAGGCAGGCAGACAGACAGACAGACAGATAGATAAAAAAAAGAAAGAGATGGATACCACATACCCATAATCCAGAATCCTTATTTTTTTCGTTAAACAATGTTCATTATGTTTGAACTAAAACCAAGTCTTCACTCTTTCATGCATCTCATTTTTAGACTAATCGTCAAATTCCTTCGTAATTTACATTAGACTGCTTTAGAACTTGTTTTTATTTATTTTTATTTCATTGAATCATTGTTTTGAAGTTACAAAATAAGACTTGTATCCAAAAGCTACCCACACATCTCTCCATGCTCGTCTACCCTGTCAGGTAATCTGTTGGAGATTTCTCGCAAATGAAAATGATGCAAAAGAAAGTTTTGGCTTCAACACAGGGACTGTGCCTCCATTAAACTTGAGTAATAAACCTGTCAACACTCTGTAATTACCAGGCGCTATTTTCCTGCTCCTCTGTAATAAATGTTTATTGCTCATTCTTTGGTTTTGGTAAAATCTGGTGCAGGAGGCAGTACTCTCCGTACTCATGTAATAAAAAATGGGCTACTCTCTTTAACTCTTTCAGTACGGAGGTTTTCATTAATTTAGCGGTAGAGATTTCAGAGACAACATTTTTCATGTTTTTAAATATGAATCTACATATTTATATTTATCTAAAACTTAAAATATTATATGATTTTTTTTAGATAATTAAACAAGGAATTATATTTCACCAATACTGAAATGATACAAGATATATAAAAAGAATATGGTTTGATGGCAGTTTACACTAATCAAATTAAGAGTGACGCATTGTGCGACTAAACGTACATGACCAAAATCGGTATGGCACATTGTGCGTCGAAACATAAAGAAAGAGTTAATTTAGAATTTGTGGGATGCTTTGTCCATCCAACCCATGAACTTTGTTTGTCAGATAAACTTGAGATAGACGCAATGAATTAACTTTGTGTTATTGTGTATTATTATTGTGTGAAACTGCAAGAAAGCTAGACATAATAGTAAATTAAAGAAAGGTCTCAAACTGAATAGTAAGAAAACAGAAGTAATGGTCATATCGAAGAAACAATCATAACCATCATGCAGCATAAAAATAAACAGGACAAATCTGAAACAAGTACAATGCGTCAAATACTTGGGCACAATAATAACATCAGATGGTAAGAGTACATCAGAAATAAAAAGCAGAATAGTTCAGGCTAAAATAGCATTTCAGAAAATGAAAAACGCCTTATGCAACAAAAATATGTCAATAGAAGTGAAAAAGAGAGTTTTATCGGTTAAATAGAAGCCAATTTTGACCCGTGGAAGCGAATCATGGACAATAAACAAACAAATGAAAAGACGATTAGAGGCCACAGAGATGGGATTTCTCAGAAGAATGTTGAAAGTTCCATGGACAGCTAAAAAGAACAATGAGGACATTCCCAAAGAGACCAATAAAAAAAAGAAGCTCTTAAAAAACATCAGAAAGAAGCAATCAACATTTCTGGGCACATCATGAACAGAGAAAAGTTGGAATACTCGGTTACAACTGGTGAAATACACGGAAAGAGAGATCGCAGACGACAAAGAAAGAAGATACTAGATAGATTAGTGTCATGGCACGGAAAACAGTCTACAACAGAATTGATACAATGAATTGTAAATAGAAGATTGTAGAAGGACATGATCGCCTACGCCAACCGGTGTGGTACATGATGATGATTATTATTATGTGTGTGTGTGTGTGTGTGTGTGTGTGTGTGTGTGTGTGTGTGTGTGTGCATTTGTGAAATTAATTGGATTGGGGAAGGGGATGGAGTGATGTAAAATATGTAAAAACTGATCTTGAAACAAATTTAATTAAGCCAATTTATTAGCTGTTCAACATTTCCACACATTAGTTGTTCAGTTTTTCTATAGATACAAGTTGCTAATTGTTAACCCTGTCAATATTCATCACCATGTGCCATACCAGTTGGTGCTGGCAGTCATGTCCTTCCACAGTATGGCAGTCAGTCCTTCCACAGTATGGCTGGCAGTCATGTCCTTCCACAGTATGGCTGGCAGTCATGTCCTTCCACAGTATGGCTGGCAGTCATGTCCTTCCACATTATGGCTGGCAGTCATGTCCTTCCACAGTATGGCTGGCAGTCATGTCCTTCCACAGTATGGCTGGCAGTCATGTCCTTCCACCTATCCACAGTAAAAAAAAAGTAATGAGTCCCCGTCACGCCAAGTGGCGTATAGGGAGTATGGTGTTAGTGACCCGTCACAAGTGGCATATAGGGAGTATGGTGTTAGTGACCATAAATTTTACAGACCTTTCATCATCATCATGTACCATGCCGGTTGGCGTAGGCGATCATGTCCCTCACAATCTTCTATCTACAGTGCATCGTATCAGTTCTGTTGTTGACTGTTTTCCATGCCATGACACCAAGCTATTCAGTATTTTCTCTCTTTGTCGTCCGCGATCTCTTTTTCCTTTTATTTTGCCAGTTGTAACCAAGTATTCCAACTTTCCTCTTCTCATGATGTGCCCGAAAAATGTTGATTGCTTCTTTCTGATGTTTTTTAAGAGCTCCCTTTTTGTGTTGGCCTCTTTGAGAACTTCCTCAATGGTCTTTTTAGCTGTCCAGGGAACTTTCAACATTCTTCTGAGAAATACCATCTCTGTGGCCTCTAATCGTCTTTTCATTTGTTTGTCTACTGTCCATGATTCGCTTCCATAGGTCAGAATTGGTTCTATATAGCACAGATGAACTCTCTTTCTCATTTTTATTGACATAGATTTGTTGCATAAGATATTTTTCATTTTCTGAAATGCTATTTTGGTCTGAGCTATTCTACTTTTTATTTCTGTGGTGCATCTCCCATCTGATGTAATTATTGTGCCCAAGTATTTGAAACGCTGTACTTGTTTCAGATTTGTCTCGTTTATTTTTATGCTGCATGATGGTGATGATTGTTTCTTCGATATAACCATTACTTCTGTTTTCTTACTATTCAGACTGAGACCTTTCTTGTTGCTTTCTTCTACTATTATGTCTATCATTTCTTGTAGTTCGTTCTCTGTCTCTGCTATTAAGACTGTGTCATCCGCATATCGCAAATTATTTATGTTGTGACCGTTGACTTCAATTCCTTTTTTTGTCTACTATTGATCTCATAATATATTCGCTGTAAAGTGAAAACATATCCGGTGACAGAACACAGCCTTGTCTGACTCCTTTTTTTATATATTGGAATTGTCCTGTTTGGTTGTTAATTCGTATAGCTGCTGTTTGTTGCCAGTACATGTTTTTTATGATTCGCAGGTCCTTGCCATCAATGTTTAATTTCTCCAGCATATTTATTATTTCCACATGCTTTACTTTGTCAAATGCTTTCTTGTAGTCTATAAATAACATATACAGATCTTTCTTTACCTCTATAGATCTTTCTATCAATGTCCTTAAGATGTATATTGCATTATTGGTGCCCTTTCCTTCCACAAATCCACATTGTTCCTCACTTATTTCTGGTTTTATTTTGTTCCTTACACGTTTCATGATTATTCTTAGTAATATTTTAGTCATATGGCTCATGAGACTAATAGTGCGATGGTCTTCAAAATCAGTGGCGCCTGACTTCTTCGGTATGTCTACAAAGATAGATTTTTACAGACCTTTAGCACATGGTTTTTGGGGTAATGTAGTCGGTATTACGTCCGTGCCGCTTTACTTTCCCAGAAAAAAATACGGTACCATTTAAGGCTGGGTGAACCTGGAAGCCGTCGATTGGGATCGAACCCTACCACTTGTCCTTTGTAGTCCAGTTCACCAACCATTGAGCTATCGCGGCTCCTTTCTATCCACAGTGCATCGTATAAATTCTGTTTTTGACTGCTTTCCATGCGACGGCACCAAGTTACCTAGTATCTTCTCTCTTTGTCGTTCGCGATATCTCTTTCCCTGTATTTTGCTAATTGTAACCAAGTATTCCTCTTTCTTACCGTGTGTTACCGGGGCCTCATTATGAGGGAGGTAAAGAATAGTGACACTGTGACCTTCCAGGCATGTCGTAAGAGGTGACTAAGGAGGTTGATCGATGGCTTGACAAGCTGTCATTGTAAAAAGTATTGTTATGGAAACAGTGCCATAGATTTTAGAGCAGTGATCTCTGCAATATGTGCCATGTTGGCACGCAAGGTTTCTGTTTTTTGAGATTGTGGTTCTGCCCTATGTGCTGTCTTCGGCTCGAAAGGACAATAGATAGATAGATAGATAGATAGATAGATAGATAGATAGATAGATAGATAGATAGATAGATAGATAGATAGATAGATAGATAGATAGATAGATAGATAGATAGATAGATAGATAGATAGATAGATAGATAGATAGATAGATAGATAGATAGATAGATAGATAGATAGATAGATAGATAGATAGATAGATAGATAGATAGATAGATAGATAGATAGATAGATAGATAGATAGATAGATAGATAGATAGATAGATAGATAGATAGATAGATAGATAGATAGATAGATAGATAGATAGATAGATAGATAGATAGATAGATAGATAGATAGATAGATAGATAGATAGATAGATAGATAGATAGATAGATAGATAGATAGATAGATAGATAGATAGATAGATAGATAGATAGATAGATAGATAGATAGATAGATAGATAGATAGATAGATAGATAGATAGATAGATAGATAGATAGATAGATAGATAGATAGATAGATAGATAGATAGATAGATTCCTCTTTCCGATTATCATAATGTGTCCGAAAAATATTCATTGCTTCTTTCTGATGTTTTTTTTTATTATCTTCCTTTTTGTGTTGCGTTCTTTGAAAATGTGATCGTTGGTCTTTTTAACTATCCAGGGAACTCTCAACAATCTTCTGAAAAATCCCATCTCTTTGACCTCTAATCATCTTTTAGTTTGTTTGTTAACCGTCCACGATTCGCTTCCATTGGTCAGAATTGGTTCTATATAACACAGTTGAACTCTCTTTCTCACATATATTGATAGATTTGCTGCACAAGATATTTTTAATTTTATGAAATGCTATTTTGGCTTTTGCTGTTCTGTTTTTTTATTTATATGGTGCATTTTCTATCTGATGTTATTACTGTGCTAAAGTATTTGACGATCTGCACTAGCTTTAGGTTTGTCCCGTTTATTTTTATGCTGCATGATGGTAGTCATGACTACATAACAGTTTTAATATTTCGACATCTACATCGACACTAACGTTGAAGAGATGGAAGTTAACATGGGCACAGCCAGAAACGAGAAACGTAGTGGATGTGCATGAAGACTCATTAACCAACACAGAACTGGAGTCAACAGTCGCTGGACACTGCGAGACTTGCTGAGGACCTATGGACATGTTCGGAGTGCAATGATGATGATCCGCAAATAACCCAATAACGTTTATATCGTTTAATAATTGTATAGATGCAACGGTTCTAGTTGAAATGCTGTCCGTTACTTTAAAAAACAACACATATTGATGATGTCATCTTTATGTGTATTGCATGCATGCACGTCTGAGAGCATTTGTGTATGTATTAATGTAATTATGTGTTTGCTTATGTGTGTGTGAATGAAAAAGCGAATTAGAAAGATAGAGAAAAACATACTAAAGGCAATGGAGATTATGGAATTCACAAGGAAAAAAAAGAAATCTATAGAAAAAAGAAGAGTAAAAAATAAGCAGAAAGCGAGTGAGAGAGAGAGAGAGAGAGAGAGAGAGAGAGAGAGAGAGAGAGAGAGAAAATGAGAGATAAATGATCATATCTGTGAACATCTTAAACGAATAAATATTACCTGCTGGCAGAGCTATTTAACTAGTTAAACAATAGAGAAACAAGTGTGCAATTGATTCAAGTTATCAATGACGTCAACGTATAAAGAGTGTACCGGGTGTTGGAAAAATAATCTACTCTTTTCTTTATTTTTAAAAAATTAGATGATCAAAGTGTGCAGAGACTTGTAGGAAGCACCGATTGTAACGGAAGCATACAAGTTTATGTTGAAATACCAGCTGTACTCATACACACAGATTTTCCAAGATGGCGCCCACAAAACAACAGAATGCATTTTCTGCTGTTAAATACTCGTCGAGTATGGGAGAAAATGGATTATCAACTAGATATCTGCCGTATCACGAACGGTGCCCATATTGAATTTTTTTAACGTAGGTTAAAAAAAAAACGTTGAGATATTACATTAGGGAACAGGCAAATAGTAGATATTACATTAGCTTTGGTATAAAGAGGATCCTCATATCACATTAGGAGGAAAGGGGGGGGGGGGGGAATAGGGGTGACAATAATTTATTGAAAAAGGTACATTCTCTTTCGGACACGCTGTATCTATCAATGCTCCCTGATTTACATACACGATCAAGATACCTTTCTGTCTCTCTCTCTCTCTGGTGTTCATCCGACGACTACTAAAGGAATTAATTGTTCACTTCGTTATCCGCACTTAAGCGGACATTAAATGAACGTAGATGAGTTGTGTTGAGTAAGGTTTGCAGTAAAACTGTGATATTCGCGCCTTTCAGCCCAACACACCAGATGTCAGCACTTCTGTCGATGCAGGCACAATGTAGCCTAGAGCAGTTACACTATGCTGGAGATAACACGGATATTATTCTAGTGTAACTGATAATATAGATAACATTTTAAAATGACTCATTTAAAAGATTGTTATAAGTTGCATTATTCATTCTTAAATATAAGACTTCCAGAACATTTTTGATTCTTGATCCCTCCAGTGACGTTAGACGGCACCCATGGTTCGTAGAGACTCCCGACAATTGTTTACATTTTGGGCCAGCTGTTTGATTATACAGAATGAGTCTATGTCAAACTTTTGTGACAATTCTTTTCAGTGATTCTCGAGGTCGTCCTCTTTTCATCTGACCCGATGCTTCTCATTTGAGAGCTGCTTAGTAATTCTCTGCTCGTTTTTTCTAAAAACATGCCCGACATTTTCATCTTCTTTTCTTAATAGTAGACGAGATAAATGTTTGCATAGGCATGTCTTTTATTTCAACATTGGCCCTGTATTCATTGCATTTAGTGCAAAGTATCTTTCTTAGGCATTTGTGCGTTGAGTTTTGTTTTTTTCTCAATCTCCTTTGTCGTTTTCCAGGTTTCAAGGGCATAAGTGATGGTGGATAATACGTTTGATTTGAAAATTATGTTTTGTTTTCGTGTCGATCATCTTTGATTGTCATATCTTTTCAAGGTTTTTAATACTTAAAGCCGCCATTGCTAGCCTTATTCTGATCTCTTTTCTAATTTCTCCCTCCTGATATATGCTTCTACCAAGGTATATAATGTAACCCACTTCCTGCACCTTCTTCCCATCCAGGTAAATATTGCCTTTTTGGTACAGCCCCTGTTGTCATTATTTTGGTCTTCTCTATGTTAATTTCATGTCTAATTCTGCCAGCCAATGATGATAGAGAATCTGTGGTTTCCAGTATTTTATGCTTGCTATAACTAAGGAGCACAATGTCGTCTGCAAAATCCAGATCGTCCAGTTGAGTTCCATTGAGCCAATTAATACTGTTTTGTCAGTACAACAGTCCCTCATTTTGTAATCAATGGATGCTCCAAATAACAAAGGTTAACACATCCCTGTTCTACAGCAATTAAAAAAAAAGAAACAAAAGTGGTATGGTGACAGCTCTACATGGTAATGGACAAAACAAAAGTCGACTTTTCGGCCAAGTAGGCCTTCTGCTGGAACAACAAACAACAACACAAAAAATATATATAAGGATATGTAAACAAATCTAACTACATGGCGATCATATGCTAGATACTCAAGAAAGGAAATAAAAAAAGGCCACTTCCCTATTTTCCAGAGTGTAGTCAGCTTCTGAATGAACTAAAATGAGAAGGCGGGATGACCAACTATATATCTCACTGACCAATCCCTATTTTACTCCTGTTTCAATCTAGAACCTCTCACTCAAACCGTTCTCTGCACGAACTGCACAGGCATAGTCTTTTGGTAGATCTTTTATAATGAAAATCACTTTCAGTGGTACTCTGTATTGTTCTCTCTCTCTCTCTCTCTCTCTCTCTCTCTCTCTGCGATCAAGACTCTATCAGAGTAGGATTCCAGACTCTCACATGAAGACAGCTGTCTGTTTAAGTGAATTGATCGACCCCACAGACAGAACATCATAATTAGAGTCCGTTAGATCCACTCTGATTGAGTACCTGTTAAAACGTTGCACTGTGTTCTGCGCCAGTGGCCCAGTGCATCCGATTTCAGCCAGCATTTTATTCAGGTTTGCTTTCCTGTATTGTTTCATGGTAAATATTAAGAAAAACATCAGTAAATATCAAAAGTCCAAGTTTCTTTTTTTTTTTGAATGGCAAAGAAAACATAAACCATATATAATGTAAGTCCTTAAAAGACACTGCATGACTTGTTAAACACTGAGACTGAGCCATTAACAACGACAATAAAGCAGAAAGAGCTAAACCTGGTCGACCAAACACAATGAATCGATGTAAACACTAGAAAGCATAATAGCAAGAGATACCAGCAGAAGAGCAAAACACCGAGCACTGCACATTCACTCAACGCTGAAAAGCAAATGAAGAAGGAAAGAAGAAAACTGACGTTATGGTTATATTAGATGTAAATGATGAGATCTGGCTGCTTCTATCAGGCACGTAAGCTCAATTTGCAATAAATCCCAACGTGTACATACCCTAGAAGCAAAACCGGTTCAAGGAAAAGTCCCAGTAAAACCCAGTAAAAATGAAGTAGGTGAAGCAACACATTCCTGTCAAATGTGGAGAGAAGACAACTCGACATTAACAGAGGTAGAAACGACTTGTTATTCTGGTAGGACTGCTTTACTAGGATCGATAACTCTAATATGTATAACTGCTGTCTTGCATAAAGGTCAAACTGCCTTGCAGAAAGCTCCATGTCAAGTTTCCTTGCAGAAAGCTCCATGTCATGCTTTTTTGCAGAAAACTCCATGTCATCTTGTCTTTCAGAAAGTTCCATGTCATGTTGTCTTGCAGAAAGTTGCATGTCATGTTGTCTTGCAGAAAGTTCCATGTCATGTTGTCTTGCAGAAAGTTGCATGTCATGTTGTCTTGCAGAAAGTTCCATGTCATGTTGTCTTGCAGAAAGTTCCATGTCATGTTGTCTTGCAGAAAACTCCAAGGCATGTTGTCTTGCAGAAAGTTCCATGTCATGTTGTCGTGTAGAAAGTTCCATGTCATGTTATCTTCCAGAAAGTTCCATGTCATGTTGTCGTGTAGAAAGTTCCATGTCATGTTATCTTCCAGAAAGTTCCATGTCATGTCGTCTTGCAGAAAGTTGCATGCCATGTTGTCTTGCAGAAAGTTCCCGGTCATGTTGTCTTGCAGAAAGTTGCATTCCATGTTATCTTCCAGAAAGTTGCATGCCATGTTGTCTTGCAGAAAGTTGCATGCCATGTTGTCTTGCAGAAAGTTCCCGGTCATGTTGTCTTGCAGAAAGTGCCATGCAATGTTGTCTTGCAGAGAGGTAGACAATTTTATACGCTGGGGAAACTGATCCCGATGAGTATGGGCAGTAGATGAATTTGACAGGACTGCGAGGTGATACACTCAGTGCACAACAATCTACTAATAATCTCCTATTTCACAACTGATCCAGCACGCGTGGATGCTGTGACATGAACTGGAGTAAATATGGGGAACCCATGACAACGTTTAAACTGATTTCGTTGATAATATAAAATGTATCGGAACAAAACAAGCACAAGACAGAGGGAGAAGAATTTATTTGTGAGATAATGCGTTTCAGTTAATCTCGCCTCGTGACAATTTGTGTATCCTTGTTGCAATACACTAGACTACTCTCTTTTAGTTTATCATAAATTCCAAGTTAAGGTTCATATTGTGGGTGGCTTCCTTGAGTGTGTCTATTCAGCGCAGCTCTGTTTAAGCTTGGCTGTCCTTTGTTTGAAAGACTGTTGACCTGTTCTCCTTTACCTGTTTATAATTTATCTTCTTCAACTGCTTCAACACTCCTTTACCAAACGTGTGTTTACTGATGTCTCATTGCGTACTGGTGGTCCCGATATCGTAGTCATCAGCTTTGTTTACGTTTCGGGATCTGTGATGCGAGCTGATGGCTGCCAGTGATCTATGTCTGGTTGATGGCGTCAGGTTCAGCGAACCAGAGTTGATGAAGACTACTTCCATTTGGTTGTCCCCGAAGTGGAGTACTCAGCGTGGCTGACTGAGTAGGCAGGGATTAAAAAGGAAATGTAAACCAAATTGTAAAACATTAAGGTGACGTGTCATATCAAAGCCGGGTGTGTCGGGATGAAAGGCACATACATCATGGCTTGTCTATAACTAGCGACATAATGTACGTTAGCCAAATTAGGTCCCATTAATGGCGGACGATGAGACGCGTAGTCGCAGGGTAGATGCAATAACAGCAGACAAAATTATGACGTGGGGACGTAGTCCCTGACCCTGATCAAGGGAGAGAAGAATAGGATCCCTGTAATTTGTTATGTTGTATGAGCCGACTAAGAAGGTTGAGGGTAGGCCAA
Organism: Megaustenia siamemsis; assembly: GCA_032433765.1. Taxonomy (NCBI): domain Eukaryota; kingdom Metazoa; phylum Mollusca; class Gastropoda; order Stylommatophora; family Ariophantidae; genus Megaustenia; species Megaustenia siamemsis. The sequence goes on along the minus strand of JAVIAB010000051.1, from coordinate 74,933,039 downwards.
CAACCTGCCACCTGTGGAGAAAAAAAAATCTACACAACAAACAAAAACACAATCAAGAAAACTAAACAATCCATTATTGAAATAAGGATCGAGAAAGCAGACTAATTTGCAATATCAGGTGGGAGCTTTCAAAAGTCCAACCAATTCCAGAGCCCCAAAGAAGTAGAGACAACCCTGAAACAAGTAAAACAGAATAGAGATAGGTTCATGGAAAATATGATCCAGACAGAACATGACTACTTAAACAAGCTCAGCAGACATGAGCAGACCAAGGTATTCAGACTCAGAAAACATCACTACGGCATTAGAGCACACCTACAGCAGATAGAACTCAGTTACTTTGTAAAATGCGACTGTGGAGATCCAGACAAACTCCAGAGCATATACTAGATGATTTTTGCACTTTCAACACCATAAGAACACAATTATATCTTGCATGTCAAGTTATAGGGAATCGGTGAAGACCTCAAACGCATCGTCTTAGTCGTGACCCATGCTGACCTCAAGTCTAAATATAAAATTGTATTTGATCGCTGTAGAAGAAAAAAGAAGAAGAGGAGTAGAAGGAAAAAAAATAAGTCCAGAATAAGGATGGATGGGTGGGTAGAACTTGTTCATAGCATACGCTCTTACACGGCTCGAATGGCTTTGATTGATTGATTGACAAAGTCGGATGTGTCGGGTTAAATTGTTCAAGTATCGCAACATATTTGTTGAATGGAGTGCAACGAAACAAACTTTTCAAGGCGAACAACGGAGAGGGTTAAACAAATAATTCCCAAGATAGCCATTGGGTTATCACTGCATCTGATCTATATCCAAGAACAACCGCGCCTCATTATTTATGATCACCGGCTGTGGCGATTTCTTCTACAACTTGACTGGCAAGCAGCAGTTGTGCTGTGTTTCCTGTGTCTGATGAAGGGCATCAAAGTAATGGCACCTTCGCCCCAGCAGGCATGTCGTAAAACACGAAAGCATGTGCACTGGCCTGGCAACTATGAACGGGAAACAAGTTATTTAAACCATTACTGCAAATGTTCATTATAAACTACGCCGCAGGTCTGCCGGTTGAATATAATTTACAACAGAGGTTCCCACGTTTGTATCGCTTGTGTACCCGTCTTCTTCTGCTTCTTCTTCGTCTATTGCTTCTTCTTCATTGGTACGACGATTACTCCTCTTCCTAGCTCGCGATTACAAAGATTGATAAGTGAGTGTAGTTGCGTTGTGTTTAACATCATCATCATCATCATCATCGTGTGCCCTCTCCGCAACGAAAGTTGGCTATCATGGATTGCCATTCTACTCTGTTTCTTGCTTTGATGGTGCAGGCTGACATAGATTGACTTGTCCATCTTTTGATGTTACTCGTCCATGTTAGTCTTGGTCTGCCTCTGCCTCTTTTGCCTTGTATTTTCCTTCCAATATTACTATTAGTAGGCTGTTGTGTCTTTTAACATGCCCCAAAAATTTCATTTGTCTTGTCTTAATTGTGTTCAGCAGTTCTCTTTTTATTTTCAGTTGTTTTAAAACTTCATCGTTTGTTATCTTTTGTTTCCATCCAATTCTACCTATTCTTCTATAAATCCACATTTCAAAGGCTTCAATTTTCTGTTCTGTTTTCTTGTCTAATGTCCATGTTTCTGCACCATACAGGAATATTGAGAAGATGTAACATTTTGCCATTCTTAGTTTCAGCCCTGCTGATATTTGTTTTGTTGTTAGTATATTTTTCATGGCATTAAAATTACTTTTTGCCATACCTATTCTTTTGTTTATTTCAGTTTTGCATTTTCCATCATTGGTTATAGTATGTCCTAGGTAGTTGTAACTCTGGACTGTCTCCAGATGTGTTCCCTCAAGTGTGATATTTAATTGTAGGTCTTGAGAATTTTCTTTGTTTATAATCATAGTTTTAGTCTTTTTGATATTCATTTCTAGTCCATATTTTTTGCTTGTTGTGTTTATCACATTAAGCAATTGTAAGTCTTTAGGATTTTCTGCTAGTAGAACAGTATCATCAGCATATCTCAGGTTATTGATTATCTTTCCATTAATGTTTAGACCTGGTATCTCTGAGATGTTTTTAAAGATTTGCTCAGTGTATAGATTGAACAAGCTTGGTGATAGGATGCATCCTTGTCTTACTCCTCTTTTTATGTCCATGGGTGTAGAGTTCTCCTTGTTATATCTTATTATTGCTGTTTGCACCCAGTACAAATTACATATTAGTCGTATGTCTGCGTCGTCTAGATTTATATCCTTTGGGCAGTCTATAAGTTGGTTATGGTGTATTCTATCGAAAGCTTTGGTGTAGTTTATAAAGCAGGCATATATTGGTTTGTTTACTTCTGTGTACTTTTCAATCAATGTTCTCATGCTGAATATGGCTTCTTTTGTCCCACTGTTTTTCTTGAATCCAAATTGTTGCTCCTCTAATTCAGTATTGATTTTATTCTGAATCCTTCCCTGTATAACTTTTAGTAAACTTTTTGTTACATGGCTCATTAGGCTTATTGTTCTGAAGTCACTGCATTCAACTGCACCATTCTTTTTAGGCAATGCAATGAAAGTTGATCTTTTTAGATCGTTTGGTATGTATCCTGTATGGTATATGTCATTGCATATGTCTGTGATCACTTCGACGCCAAACTCTTCTAGAGCCTGTATCATCTCTATCTGTATATTGTCAGGCCCTGCTGTTTTTCCCTTTTTCATTGTTTTTATGGCTTTTTCTACTTCGGATTTCAGGATTTTATAGTTGTATGTACATTTTATGTCTGGCTTTTTGTCCCTTTCGTCATGAAATAGTTCTGTTATAAATTCTTGCCATCTATCTATTATATCTTTGTTGTCTGATAGCATTCTTCCCTCTTTGTTTGCAATACATCCGATTCCTGTAGCTTTTTTGTCTTTATTCGTCATTCTCTTTATTTCTGTGTGCATCTTTCTTAGGTTTTGTTTACTTTCCATAGTTTCAATTTCTAGACATCTTTTGTTGAGCCAGTCTTCTTTGCCTTTTTGCACATTCTCCGTATTTCATTGTCTATATCCTTGTATCTGGCATTGTTTTTCGCTTGTCTTCTTTCTTCCATTTTTTCTAATATTTTGTCTGTTCTACATTTTTTATTTTTGTTACTTTCCTTTTTGGGCAAGGTGTTGCAGGATTCTTGCATGCTGTTTTTTATGCATTGCCATTTTGTTGTGACTTTTTCCTTAGGATTTTCTCTTCTGTACTGTTCAATCCCCTCTTCTAGTAGCTTCTGATATGTGTTCTTTACTTGTACAGTATAAAAAGTAAGTAAAGTACCCCCCGTCACGCCAAGTGGCGTATAGGGAAATATGGTGTTAGTGACCCTATATTTTACAGACCTTCAGCATTTTGGGGTAATGTGGTCGGTATTACGCCCGTGCTGCTTTTACTTTCCCAGAAAAAATCCGGTACCCATTTAAGGCTGGGTGAACCGGAGCCGTCGGTTGGGATCGAACCCTACCCCTTGTCCGTAGTAGTCCAGTTCACTAACCACTGAGCTATCGCGGCTCCTACTAATTTTTAGGGAATTAGTAAAACCCAGGTGTCCTCGCCAGGGTACGAACCCCGGCTGTTGCCGTGGTAAGCCAACCGCCTATCGATTGCGCTAACCGGACACCCTTTGTACAGTATAAGTTTCTTGTATATCTTTCTGGTTTAACGCTGTTATATCTATTGGTGTTGCTGCATTAGTTTTTAACAACAAACTACAATATCAGCACCTTTCAAACACATTGGACTTTATACCACTTTAAACAATACTTTCTTCTCAATCCCTTCCCGCTTAGCAAACCGTTCTGTCTGTTACCAGAGTCACAATGTGAAAGTAGGTGAGGATCTGGCTTAGCCGTTGATCCTAACCCAGTTAGCTAACAGTCATTCATAACTTTAAGCCCAGGTATCGTCTGGCCTCTTCGATTCCGTTTTGATTTTCCATAACTTGAACTTTTCACATTAGCGAAATGTTTATATTTAATGTAGCTACTGTATATTTAATGTAAGTAAAAAGTAAAGTGCCACCGTCACGCCAAGTGGCGTATAGGAAATATGGTGTTAGTGACCATACATTTTACAGACCTTCGGCGCATGATTTTTGGGGTAATGTGGTCGGTATTACGCCCGTGCTGCTTTACTTTCCCAGAAAAAAATCCGGTACCCATTAAAGGTGGGTGAACCCGGAAACCGTCGGTTGAGATCGAACCCTACCTCTTGTCCTTTGTAGTCAAGTTCACTAACCACTGAGCTATCGCGGCTCCCAATATTTAATGTAGCTGCTGTATATTTAATGTAGCTGCCATATATTTAATGTAGCTGCTATATATTAAATGTAGCTACTGTATATTTAATGTAGCGACTGTATATTTAATGTAGCTACTGTATATTTAATGTAGCTGCTATATATTTAATGTAGCGGCTGTATATTTAATGTAGCGGCTGTATATTTAATGTAGCGACTGTATATTTAATGTAGCGAATGTATATTTAATGTAGCTGCTATATATCTAATGTAACTGCTATATATTAAATGTAGCTACTGTATATTTAGTATAGCTACTGTATATTTAATATCGTCATCATGTGCCATACCGGTTGGTGTAGGCGATCATATACTTCCACAATTCTCTATACACAGGGCATCGTATCAGTTCTGTTGTTGACTGTTTTCCGTGCCATGACATCAAGCTATCTAGTAACTTCTATCTTTGTTGTTCGCGATCTCAGTTGTTTCTTATATTTGCCAGTTGTAACGAAGTATTCCAACTTTTCTCTTCTCATGATGTGCCTGAAAGAAAAAAAAAGGTCGAATTTTTCTTTCTGTCTCTTAGGAGTTCAATTTTTGTATTGGCCTCTTGGAGTTTGACCTCGTTGGTCTTTTATTGGTCCAGATAAATGTTTTTTATGCTTCTCAGATAATTGTCATCAATATTTAATTTCTCCAGCACATTGATTATTTCCATATGCTTTACTTTGTCAAATGCCTTTGTGTAGTCTCTAAAGCATATATATAGATCTTTCTTTACCTTTATAGTTCTTTCTATCAATGTTCTCATGATGTATTTTGCAATATTTGTGCCTTTTACTTTCACAAATCCACATCGTTCCTCACCGATTTCTGATTTTATTTTGTTCCCTACACGTCCCATGATGCTGTTTAGTAATATTTTGGTCATATGGCTCAAGAGGCTAATAGTGGGCTGGTCTTCGCAATTAGTGGCGCTTGGAATTTTTTGGGATGGCTACAAAGACCGATTTAGTAGATCTTTGGGATCTGTTATATATGTCATTGAGTAGTTTTGTTATGCCGCCTTTATATGTCATTGAGTAGTTTTGTTATGCCACCGTTATATGTCATTGAGTAGTTTTGTTATGCCGCCGTTATATATGTCATTGAGTAGTTTTGTTATGCCGCCGTTATATATGTCATTGAGTAGTTTTGTTATGACTTGTACTCGCAGCTCTCCCAATGCATCTATCTATGTCGAATGTTTTATTATCGGAACCTGAAGCTTTACCTCTTTTCATGTGCTGGATTGCGCCTTCCACTTCACTCTGCATTATTGGTGGTCCTGTGTCTTTGTTTGAACTGTTTAGCTCTGTTCTTTCATCGTCGTGGAGTTGATCTGTTGTTTGGCTAATGTAGATGAACTATTCAAAATATGTATGCTGCAAATAATTGAGGCAAGCGTCAACAAATATCGAACTTCCTTGTTATTGACAGATAAACCATCAACAGCTGTATATCATTGCACAGATATCATTTTACACGTCTACGCCATTATGCTCTGTAATATCTTAATAGCCAATCAAGGTAAGGTTACTCTGTCGTCCACTTTTGCCCCTCGCCTCTGGCTCATGAAACACCAGAATCTAGCTTCGGATGGAGTATCAGTTTCAAAGTTCCAGCGATCCTTTTTCTCAGGGTAGAAGAGATCAATTGCAAAGTCCGAGCGGAGACGAGCGATGTCATGATGGCTCGATGTTCAAATAGACTGATAGGAGTTGACAATTGAATATAGCAGGCAACATGCTGCTTCCCGAGCAAAACTGCTTGAACAAATAACAGTTATTATTTTTGTTTTAAACCAAAGAATAAAACCAGGGTTGTCAGGGAATCCATGGACTCCACATTGGCTTTAGAGAGCATGATCCTGAAAGCCGATTCATGAAGTTTCTTCACTTTTTTAAATACCCATTCGGAGGTCGAGGACGACACAAAATTATCATTCCAGCTTTTTTGACAAGCTCATCTATTATTATTTAATGCTTTTGTACAGTTTTATTTTTATGGATACAAAATACCCAAGCGGTCGACCCAGCCGCTGGCAGTAATGTGTACCAGGGTAGTATTCTGGCAAGGCGAGGAATGCCGCCTCACATCGTGAGTTTCGATGCTTGAGGAGACACTATCCAGAAGTCTCCGAACACTTCTGGATTATTTTCACATGTGGGTGAAAACTCGCGTGCTAAGACGTCGATTCAAGTCTCGTAATTTACCTTTACCTTTACCTTTACCTTTACATTTACCTTTACCTTTACCTTTACCTTTACAGCATTATTGATGTCTTTCACCCATCCTGCATCATGCTCTTCTTTATTTTTATATTTGGTATAGTGTGGGATTATCAAGACATTCCCTCCAAAAAGACACGTTATCTTACTTCGAGCGGTTAATGTTGGTTCTCAACTGATTCTTTCTCTTATGTTCCCACTACTAATTTTGTTTCTTGTGATCACTCCAGCCACTTTCGACATTAGGTGAAAAGCAAAACTTAAGAAATAGCGTAATAAAGAAAGATGCACAGTTCAGGAAAATTATTTGCTGGGCAGTCGCCAGATTTATGTGTGAAATAATGTCTGTGTTACATCGTCGAAAAAAGAAACAAAAAAAAAACGAACAAAAACCGTTATTGTGTTTACAGAAGTCTGGGCCGAAACAAAGAAATAAACACATGACGGAGGAACACCCACAAAGATAACGTTTGCATGTCGTTGTGTTTGAACATTTTAAATGCGACGAAGGAATACAACATTTACCAGCCGTGAACAGAGCCTGCGAGTGTAACATCTAACGCTGCATTTTTATCACGTTAATCTTCTCGTTCTGGTTTTCAGAATGTGTATTTACCTATTTACTTAACATATATTCGTGTAAATCATCTTCTCTCTTCGTCATATTTTCATAAATCTTGAAGCTCTCCTTTGCTTTGCTATCGCACAAGTTTATTAACTCCACATTCTTCTCAGAATTTTAATGCTATATTATCACATTCATTTTTGTTGATCTTCTTAGATGCCTTTGTTCAGACATATATTGCTCCCCGCCTGTCATTGTCCTTTGCTTGACCATCGCAGTAAACATTTTGTTGAGCTAATCTAAGCAATTATACATTAATAATATGCAGAATTTAATGAACATTCTAAAGATGTCTGCGGTGAACAGCCCGATTTTTGGATCATCTGTCCACCTCTAGTCTAAAAATATTGAAAATAATAAGCATCGTGTATGAAAACATATATAATTATATCAATAAATAAGTTACTGTACAAGGTAAGCAGAGAATTAGTGTTCATCATTTTCCATGACCCAGTATAACGTTGACAGCATCTTATACATACGTTTTAAAAAAAAATATCATCATCATCATCAGTGAGTGCCGTCTCAGCATCGAAGGTTGGCTACCATGGAGCGCCATTTCACTCTGTCTCTTGCTTTGATGGTGCAGATTGTCAAAGGTTGACTTGTCCATCTTTTGATATTACTCGTCCATGTTAGTCTTGGTCTGCCTTTGCCTCTTTTACCTTGTATTTTCCCTTCCAATATAACTTTGATTAGGCTTTTGTGTCTTTTAACATACCCCACAAATTAATTCCATTTGTCTTGTTCTAATTGTGTTTAGTAGTTCTCTTTTCATTTTTAGTTGTTTAAAAATTTCATCGTTTGTTTTCTTTTCTTTCCATCAAATCCTACATATTCTTCTATAGATCTACATTTCAAAGGCTTCAATGTTTTGTTCTATTTTCTTGTCTAATGTCCATGTTTTTGCACCATACAGGAATATTGAGAAGATGTAAAAAAAATATAACGATAGATAAAACAACGCACATCTAGTAAGATATACAAGCTACTGATATTTATAACAATGACCGCAAATAGAAGGTTGTAAACTTAGAATAAGGAGCAGTCAAATAACTTTTTCAACTAAGTTAAGGTAGAAAATAATATGAAATAGGATAGTTGCGAAGTAGATGAGGAATCTGTTAAATGTTTAAAAGTGAAATCAAAGAAGCTCTTTCTTGAGCATTATTGCTCTCAAAGAATTTGGACGAAGAAAAGGAATGAAACATGAATTAAAACAGGAGAAAGATGTCAGCTTTGATGTTTAACAAATAATTGAGATGTTACCTGCAATGCAAGACATAGGCAACGTTCGATACGTAATGCAAGACATAGGCGACGTTCGATACGTAATGCAAGACATAGGCGACGTTCGATACGTAATGCAAGACATAGGCAACGTTCGATACGTAATGCAAGACATAGGCAACGTTCGATACGTAATGCAAGACATAGGCGACGTTCGATACGTAATGCAAGACATAGGCGACGTTCGATACGTAATGCAAGACATATGTAGGCGACGTACGATACGTAATGCAAGACATATGTAGGCGACGTACGATACGTAATGCAAGACATAGGCGACGTTCGATACGTAATGCAAGACATAGGCAACGTTCGATACGTAATGCAAGACATAGGCGACGTTCGATACGTAATGCAAGACATAGGCAACGTTCGATACGTAATGCAAGACATAGGCGACTTTCGATACGTAATGCAAGACATAGGCGACGTTCGATACGTAATGCAAGACATAGGCAACGTTCGATACGTAATGCAAGACATAGGCGACGTTCGATACGTAATGCAAGACATAGGCGACGTTCGATACGTAATTGCAAGACATAGGCAACGTTCGATACGTAATGCAAAACATAGGCAACGTTCGATACGTAATGCAAGACATATATAGGCGACGTACGATACACTGATGACCATTGATATGATTTTATTTGTTGATTTTCTCTCATAGATAATGCATTACATATAGTCCGTCTTCTCTAATTTTACGTGTGTTATAGATTGTATACAAGGAAGGGATAGAGAATGTCTCTGAAATAAACATTATCTGAAATCACAATAGCTTATACTGTAATGACGTTATAAATAACTAAAATGTGCAGTCACACAATTTTTTCTTTATAATGGTAGTTTGGTTGACGTTAATATTTAAGAGAATACGTATTCATTTTAATATTTCAAATGCTCAAGCTTTCATTATAATAATATCTGGAATTGGTTATATTTTTTAGAAATGTATTTTCGTTTTAGTTTCTAGTTTAAAATTTGTGACCTATCACAAAAGTGACGCAAACGTCTTCGAATTTCAGCAGAGATTGTTGACTCCAGGCTTTGTTGATTTCTTTTAACCTAAAGGATTTAATGGTACACAGAATATCCTGTAAGATATAAGTCATCCATCTATCTATTGACTTTCGAGCCGTAGTCGGCCCATAGGGCATAGACTCATATACTTTTTCCCTGTTTCGAAATTTTCTTTCTAGCAGCCTCAATCCTTGCAAAGATCTTTTATCAAATCTCGCTATTTGTCTCTATTCTGTGCAAGCATTTCGATCTCATTGAGGGAGCCGATTCCTGCTGCCTTTGCCTCTCTGATCAATGTTCTTCTCAGTGTTACTCTGAGTTGGCATCTTTTCCTCCTACCTATTGTTTCCCACTTGAGGGCTTGTTTTGCTACTCGGTTATTATTTCTTCTCATCACATGTCCAACATATGCTCAACGTATTTTCTTGATTACTGATGATATTAGTGGTTGATTGGCGATTTATCTAATTTCCTCGTTTGTTTTGAATTCGTTCCACGCTACACCAAGTATTTTCCTTAGACATTTATTTTCAAATGCGTTCAACTGTGTTTCTGTCATTTTTGTTTTCCAGCTCTCGCATGCATACGTAAGGGTAGATAGTACATCAATAAGTTTAGTTTTTGTGCTGATATGTTGTGCTGATATGTTGTGCTGATGTGTTGTGCTGATATGTTGTGCTGATGTGTTGTGCTGATGTGTTGTGCTTATATGTTGTGCTGATATGTTGTGCTGATGTGTTGTGCTGATATGTTGTGCTGATGTGTTGTGCTGATATGTTGTGCTGATGTGTTGTGCTGATGTGTTGTGCTGATATGTTGTGCTGATATGTTGTGCTGATATGTTGTGCTGATGTGTTGTGCTGATGTGTTGTGCTGATGTGTTGTGCTGATACAAGTCATGAGAGAGTCAAATATTAAAGTGGACACTCCCAGAAGGCATCATGTGGTGATGTATGAAGCAGTTACGCTCAAAGTACTCGTCAAAGTGATCTCACACATTAAGAATGACAGTCAAGACGTTGTCAAAATGACATCGCACATGATGAATGACGCTCAATACTTCCGTCAAAGTATCAGTTGAAAACAGTTAGCAACTCATAGCTGGTGACTGCTGACATCAGGTTCAGTGAACCTTAACAGAACAAGATCCCTGCCATAGAACTGCAAGCAGAGTAGTTGGCATCTCCATGCAGACAGGGGTTCTAGAAGAAAGAAAACATCCAGTACTCCAGAAAAAAAGCCATCTGAAGTTTGAAGTGTTGGACCAAAAATACGCAAATTTAACATCTTGCTGTGAATCCCTTTGCTTCTCAATTACGCCCACTTAACTCACATCTGCTGTTCTCTATCTCCAGTGTTGTTTTCTATTGTAAACGTGCTGTTCTCTATGTCCACTGTTGTTTTCTATTGTAAATTTGCTGTTCTGTATGTCCACTGTTGTTTTCTATTGTAAACTTGCTGTTCTATATGTCCACTGTTGTTTTCTATTGTAAACTTGCTGTTTTCAATGTCCACTATTGTTTTCTATTGTAAACTTGCTGTTCTCTATGTCCACTGTTGTTTTCTATTGTAAACTTGCTGTTCTCTATGTCCACTGTTGTTTTCTATTATAAACTTGGTGTTCTATATGTCAACTGTTGTTTTCTATAGTAAACTTGGTGTTCTATATGTCCACTGTTGTTTTCTATAGTAAACTTGGTGTTCTATATGTCCACTGTTGTTTTGTATTGTAAACTTGCTGTTCTCTATGTCCACTGTTCTTTTCTATTGTAAACTTGCTGTTCTCTATGTCCACTATTGTTTTCTATTGTAAACTTGCGGTTCTCTATGTCCACTGTTGTTTTCTATTGTAAACTTGCTGTTTTATATGTCCACTGTTGTTTTCTATTGTAAACTTCCTGTTCTCTATGTTCACTGTTGTTTGTTATTGTAAACTTGGTGTTCTATATGTCCACTGTTGTTTTCTATAGTAAACTTGTTGTTCTATATGTCCACTGTTGTTTTGTATTGTAAACTTGCTGTTCTCTATGTTCACTGTTGTTTTCTATAGTAAACTTGCTGTTCTCTATATTTGTTGTTGTTTTCCTTTATAATGTTGCTATTCTTTATGCCCAACTGTTATTTTGCATGATAGAGTTGCTATCAGTCATGTGTAGCGTTGCTTTGCATAACAAAGTTACTGTCGTCTCATTACTGTTGTTTCAATTTTAAAGCTGCTTAGCGTTTTGGACAATTTTATTTTGTACTACAAACTTGCTATCCATGGCGTGTGGTGTGATTTCTCCAATAAAAAAGGTGATATCTCCATTTAGCTACAAGCATGCAACCGTCTTTTTTACATGTTCTGGAGGGCAATATGCATCTAAATCGTCCGACATTGGAAAAAGTAGGTCACTATATGTATATCTTTGTAGCAATATATATTAAGAAAGTGAGACATAATATGAGATCAGAAATAGGATAGCCAAAGCAGCAGCGAATTGTAAAAATCTTGACAAATATGGAAATAAAAAATATAAAGCTAGAAAACTAAACTTAGAATATTTAACTCAAAAAGTATTATCAAACATAACTTACGCATGTGGAAGCTGGAAAACAACGAAAGTGATTGAGAGAAAATTAAAGCTTTTGAAGACAAATGCCTGAGAAGAAAGAATACTTTGTGTACAATGGAATGAATTCAAGACTAATATAGAGATAAGACAAATGACCATGCAGCCATCTCATCTACAATTAGGAAGTGAAGATGGACATATGTCGGACAAGTGCTGAGAAGAGACATCACAAGAATTTCAAAACAGTCTCTTCTATGGGAAATACAGGATACAGACAAGAGGAAGATATAGAGAGACATTAAAATGAGCACTTATAAAAGAAGAAAAGTTGACAGGCATTGATTCATGAGATAAGATCAAACATCGCACCGAGAATAGACATGGATTATGAACAAACAAAAAAAGCTTCGAACTCTATGCGACGTCTAGCGGCGCGGAAAGAATCAAGATCAAGTATGACCTGGTCCCAAGTATGACCTGGCCCGTGCTTCCCACACAGTCTACTAGAAAACATACGTTGAGAATGATAGCTACATTTCAACAAACCATTATTCATTTCTCCCCATGACTTCCAGCCCCTACTTTCCGTATCTTGTCAAGAATATAATACACAACAGCTGTTTCCCGAATGTGTGATTCTCTTTTCGGTTTTCCCTTTACTTCTGCACAAATTATAACCCCCTCTTTGTTTAATTTATATGTCGGAACCTAAAACATTCGTTTTACATTACAGCTCTCATAAATGTTCACATGTTCCCGCTATTGTAACTGTCAGAATAAGAAAATGTTCCAGGCGAGTTGTTTTACGTACATATTATCATCACTTGTAGATGGTTCAACCTTAATGCAGACACTTAAACAACAGGTGATGGTTAAAAAAATGAATTCTCATGGATAATAAATTGTGTTTGGCTGATACTTACACAGAAAACTAACGACCCAATTCAAATTATACACGAAGATTGTGCAGAAACACAATGTTCAACATAACTAGTTGCAATTACAATAATAGGAGAATGACAAATTTACACTAACACAAAAATAGTAGCGAATGCTACGATCAAAGAATCTTTGTTAAGACAATATTTTAAAATTATTTTTCAATATTTGGTTGAGTTGTAGTTACAAATATACAACAATTTACCTGTTGAATGCAGAATTAAACTCCAGTGTTGAGAAATTTCTTTAAAATTCGTATTCCTTCATTACAAAGCCAAACTGGCAAGATAAACATATTTGTTTTAAAAGAAAAGAGACTAGAAACCAGACATCATTATTTTTTTTTAGCTCTAAAAATTCCACGTAAAATTAAAATTGGCAACGAAAGAGAACGAACTTTGTAAATAACGACAAACAGTAATGAAGATCTCACAAACACATAATGATATTTGACTTCACTTTTTCTCTTTCAGCTGTGAGTTGTTTGCTCATTATAGTCAACAACCCCTGGTACAAGAAGTGCATGTCTTTATCAGTTGTTCTGCTGGTAAGAAGATTTAATGGTGACGTGGGTAGCCATGTAATGAGAAAGGAGCACCTTGAATACATTGTGACGACAGAAAGAAATGTGCGGGAGGTAGAAACAGGGGTAAACAGAGAAGGAATGTTGGTAATAATGATTAAGTAGGAATCCAACTACAGAAATTATTAAACAATATGTAGAGGTAGAAGGTTGTGGAGACATGCTGTGAGACGCTTACAACAGCAGGTTTAACTTGATGATGATGTGTAAAGGTAAAGTATGAGACTTGAATCGGCGTTTTAGCACGCGAGTTTTCACCCATATGTGCTCGACACCCTATCCAGAAGTGTTCGGAGACTTCTGGATAGTGTCGCTTTAAGCATCGAAACTCACGATGCGAGTCGGTATTCCTCACCTTCCCAGAGTACTATCCTGGTACCCATTTCTGCCAGCGGCTGGGTCGACCGCTGGGTTTTTTTTTTTTTTTTTCAACCACGAGTACAACTCACACTCCATCCAGCGGGAATCGAACATGGGTTGTCCGAACGTCGGAAGTCCAGTCGGGTGGTTTTCCCAACTAGGCTACCGAGGCCCCCGAGATGATGATAGGTGTAGAAGAGAATAATGTGACTGGTTCGCTGTGTCGGGGCAGTATGGTAGCAGCGCAGTCTTCTTATGGAGGCTGCTGTGTCTGTAGTTTGGTTCGTGTTAGATGTCTGTCTATCATGTTTGTGATCAGTATAATAATAATCTGTCTATAATATGTCAATTATAATGAGATTAGTTTGTGGAGTGTCTGTGACATCAAGACGCCCATCAAAGTATCAGCTGGAAACAGTCAGAGATTCATCGCTTGTGATTGCTGGCGTCAGCTTCATGAACCTGAAATGATCAAGATCCCAGTGATGGATCTGGAAGTCAAAGCACTAGCATTGCCAAGGAATAGAGAATAGAGTTGCATGAAGAATGGAGTCACCTGTAACCCCACCCCTTCCAAAAAAATTCCAACTGATATATGAAGTGTTGAATTTCCAAAAAACTCATATTTAACAGCTGGCTGTAAATCACGATGTCTCTCAAATTACGCCCACTTAACGCACTTAAGGTGGGAGACAAATAGAAGTAATCACCTGTTGAGTGCAGTTACAGAAGTAGGTTAGAAATCGCAGTTTAGAAGGGCTTTGGTTATATTGTTCTTTATCTTTATAATTATATCTTTCTGTATGTCTTTTTTGAAACGTCTCTCAGTCTCTTCTTCTTCTACCTTTTTAACCCTTAGTGGAGCATAGGTCTTCAGCAAACACTTTCCAAGTCGTTCTGTTTTTTTGCCATTCTTTTAAGATCATTCCATATCTTCCCCATCATCTTCATCTCTGCTTCCATCTGTCTTCTCCAAGAATTCCTTGGTCTTCCTCTTTGTCTTTTCCCCTGGGGATTCCAAAAAAGGGCCTGTTGTGTTATACTCTCAGTTGGCTTCCGTAGTGTGTCCTATCCAGCGCCATCGTCTTCGCTGTATCTCTTTACCCACTGGTGTTTGACTGGTGCACTTCCATAATTCTATGTTAGTGATTTTGTCCTGCCATTTCCATCTGGTGTTAACTTGCGTCACATAAAATGGTATCAACCTTCTTTCCCTTAATCCGCATGATCGCTTTGCAGCAGGCTTGCTATCTGGCTTTTGAAGAAAGTAATCAGACTTGTACGATATCCGGGTCTAAGCAAATAAACAATTTTGCACTTTAATCAACAGTAAAGAGCCCCCGTCACGCCAAGTGGCGTATAGGGAATATGATGTTAGTGACCATCATTTTTATAGAATTTCGGTAGTGATTTGTGGGGTAATGTGGTCGGTAATATGTCCGTGCCGCTTTACTTTCCCAGAAAAAAATCCGGTTGCCATTAAAGGCTGGATAAACCCGGAAGCCGCCGATCAAGATCGAACCCTACCTCTTGTCCTTTGTAGTCCAGTTCACTAACCACTGAGCTATCGGTGCTCCAATTTTGCACTTTCTTTAATTGTTATTTTTGTTGGCTATGTTCGTGTTTTTTGGTGAAGGTCCTTTATCAGTATGCAAAGAAAAAATAGCATCAATTTTATGTTTGTAGCTATACAGAAATTAAACGGGACTATAATAAATGTTTCGACTTATAATGTCTTCATTAGTAAACAAGGACAAAGACAAGAACAGAGCTGACTTAAATAGCAATCAGAGATGACATAATTACTAAATAGGAAAAGATGTGTATCTGAAATGTGCTGAATGGAGTTATCTTGAAGTACGGCGTGTTAGATTAAAAAAAAAAAAAGATTTCACAGCTTGCTGACAGTAACGATGCTTCTCAAATTACGACTACTTAACGCACATAAGAATGCTTAACCCTTTGTGTCTTATTTTTATCTAAATCTACACGTTTTTACATTTTAAAATGTAAAAAACCAACTCTGTAGTTTATTGTGTTGGATCTGTCCTTCTAATATTGACAGATTGCGTTTGGCAGTTACTATATGAGGTCGACAACAATCTACTTTCAACCATCTGACAAGGTCGTACACACACTCACCCATTTACACACACACACACACACACACACACACACACACACACATATATATATAAACACTCACACAAGCACTTATACACATATACACAGAGGCGGTAATTGTGTTATGGACGAGATGCGTTCCCGAGAGGAAGCTTCAACATCGATGCCACTTCCTTGGAATCCTTGCTCAAAATCGCCCACAACGGCGCAAAATCATCACTAAACATGACACAACTAATCCTGATCATAATCTTGCCATTTGCGGCAATGGATTGTATTCTGAAATAATATTTTACAATCAGCCCCAGCACATACATGAATCATGTAATCTCATAAAACTAAATATGTTGTCACCATCTTCTGCAATTATCGCCCATTAGTTTCCGACAAACACCCATTTTTTGTATATCCAAACTTCTACTACCTTTTTGTGTTACAGTGAATGATTATTTAATTAATCTGAGATCTCGAGAACTCCACTGAACTATTCTTGATGATACAGTTTCCCAATTTCCTATTTCTGCAGATCCGCGCGTTAATTCTTTCCCTCCAGGTCTCTAAATTTGTATTTTGATAATGCTAATCTTTACACTGTGAGAGGGAACTACACAGTGCCTTGTAGTAGGAGGTAATCTGATCGCTAGGAGTGTCCCTCCCGACAAGCACATGTTATCGACTGTTTAGCTTCTTGACGCTCAGTGGGGACGGGCCAACTTGGGTCATAATTCCCGAGTGTTTTCCTTCAGCTTCTCAACATAGCGCTGGTTATTCATCGGATTTAATCTTGTTATTTTTCTTTCTCTTTTTCTTCCTCCCCCCGCCCCCTCCCCCCCCGCTTCTTCCTCTCCTTTTCTTGTATATCTTCTTCCTCGTCTTCTTCTTCTACTTCGTGTCCCACTTCATCCTTATTTTTATTTACTTCCCGTTCTCCCTTTTCTTTCCCTCTCCTCCTCCTCCTCATCTTTTTGGTCCTCTTCGTCTTCTTCTTCCACATTCATTCGAGTGAATGTACTTCTTCTTTTAGTCTCATTTTCATTCTTATCTCCTTCTTTCGAGTGTTCTCTGTCTCTGAATCTGTTCATCTTTCCCGCTTTCTTTTTCTATTCATCTTCATCATTCTTTTCTTCTTTTTTTCAACACCTTCATGTTCTTCTTTATCGTCTACATTGTCATAATCGTATGTTGAAGTCTATATCTTCAAAGGTGTCTCTGAATAAGTTTTTCTGCTAATTTTGACAGACCATATCAAAATTAAATATACATCAATACTTTACAGTTACAACATAGTGGTTCTGAATACATCATCATCATCATCATCGAGTACCGGGCCTGCAGGCAAGGGTGATCAAGTCTCCTCACAACTTTCGATCACGACAGTTATTTATCATTTCTGTTGTTGACCTGCCAAGTCATTCTTTTAAGCTGTCTGGTATTTTTTCTCTTTGTTTCCATCTATCTATTCGTCCCTCAATTTTTCCAGTTTTTGCAATATATTCCAGTTGTTCTCTTCTCATTGCATGGCCAAAAAATGATGATTGTTTCTTCCTAATATTGGAAACTAGCTCTCTTTTTGCTTTGACCATTTTCAAAACGTTTTCATTACTCTTCTTAGCTGTCCATGTTATTCTCAACATTGTTTTGTAAAACCACATTTCTGCAGTTAAAAAAGTAAAGTACCAACGTCACGCCAAGTGGCGTATAGGGAATATGGTGTTAGTGACCATAAATTTTACAAACCTTCGGCACATGATTTTTGGGGTAATGTGGTCGGTATTACGCCCGTGCCACTTTACTTTCCCAGAAAAAAATCCGGTGCCCGTTAAAGGTTGGGTGAACCAGAAGTCGTCGTTTGGGATCGAGCCCTACCTCTTGTCCTTTATAGTCCATTTCACTAACCACTGAGCTATCGCAGTTCCCACATTTCTACAGATTCTAGTGATTTCCTTGTATGTTATCCTATTGTCCATGATTCACATCCATATGTTAAGACTGGCTCTACGTAACATTTAAGAACTTTTTTCTTGTTTCTATTATAAAAAATGGATTGCATAGTATCTTCCTTGTTTTTTGGAAAGCTGCTTTTGCCTAAGCCATTCTGCATCTCACCTCTTTTGTACATCTACCATCTGAGGTTAACAAATTTCCCAAATATTTAAATTCATCTGAGTATATAGAGAAACTAATATTTTCTTTCCACAAGAATAAGTTGTAGAAATACACGAAGACAGCACGTACAAATAGATAGATTTGACTTCGTACCTTGAGCAGAATGAGCATGTCAGAACTGTGCTTCGTTTTCTTATGTGTCGTCATGAGTGTCTGTGTGCTGCCGTGTGTATCTGTGTAATGACGTGAGTGTCTTTGTGCTGCCGTGAGTGTCTGTGTGCTGCCGTGTTGTGTTGTGAGCCGAGTGCTTAATACTTTAACAACGTGTTTTAGTTGGTTTAAAAAACACCGATGCTAGAGTATGCTCTTTAAAAAGAAAAACAAATAAAAATTATAAAAACAAATATTTAAAAAAATTGAGTGTTTTACAAACAGAAAAATATGCTGGAACTCATATTTTAGATGTATTTTTATTATAACTTTTTCTTTACAGTCAAAAATGGTAAATCTGAATTTAAGAATACACTTTGCCATGGCTTTTGGACTCCTACAATATTTCTAACTGTTAAAAGCTGAAAAAAAAAAACAGAGTGTGGTTGATGGCTGAAACAGAGGCAGTAACATTTCTGTCTGAAGCATTCTCACCTGTGTCTTCATCGAGGTAACAAATGGCAGCGATAACGCAAACAACAGGAGAGTGCGCAAATAAAATAATACACGTACCTGTAGTGTGTGCCTGTATGTTGATATATAAACATGTGTTATGTTTGCTGGCGTCAGCGATAATGTCTCTTCATATCTTCTTGGTCTTTGTGGCGTTTGCAAAATAAGAGTCTAGATTCTAGTCAGTGCTTTTCTTTCTTTTTCTTTCTTTCTTTCTTTCTTTCTTTCTTTCTTTCTTTCTTTCTTTCTTTCTTTCTTTCTTTCTTTCTTTCTTTCTTTCTTTCTTTCTTTCTTTCTTTCTTTCTTTCTTTCTTTTCTTTCTTTCTTTCTTTCTTTCTTTCTTTCTTTCTTTCTTTCTTCCGTCCTTTCGTTCGTTCGTTCTTTCTTTCTTTCTGTTTTTTTCATTCTTTCTTTTTTCCTGTCTTTCTTTCTCGTTATATGTTGTATATCTTGAACTTAATTTTCTCTTTCTTACACGTTTTAAAAAAATATATACATATGTATGTGTGTGTGGGTGTGTGGTTATGTGTGTGAGTGTGTGTATGTGTGCATGTATGTATGTGTGCATGTATGTATGTGTGTGTATGTACATGTACGCCTGCATGTATGTGTGTATGTGCCTATGCGCGCGTGTGTGTGTATGGGCGGGCGTGTATGGACGGACGTTTGTGTCTGCGCCTGAGAGTATGTATGTATGTATGTATGTATGTATGTATGTATGTATGTATGTATGTATGTATGTATGTATGTATGTATGTATTTATGTATGTATGTATGTATGTATGTATGTATGTATGTATGTATGTATGTATGTATGTATGTATGTATGTATGTATGTATGTATATGCGTGCGTGATTTCTTGCGTCCGCACGCGTATGTATGTACCTATATATATATATAGCGAGTCCTTAATGTTTAGATCCTAAGGACTTTTTTCCCATTCTATCAAACGCCTTGTTTCAAGTTGATAATGATGATGTATAATGCGATCAAAATATGCTCATTTTCTTTTAGTTAATAATTCTATCGCCATAAAATACATATGTTGGTTCCTGTGTCTATCCAAAGACCACAATTTCGTACATGGCTAGGAATCAGATAATTGTATAGTATATATATATATATATATATATACACATACATAAAGAGAGAGAGAGAGAGAGAGAGAGAGAGAGAGAGACCGAAAGAGACAGGGAGTGACAAAGAAGGAAGAGAGAGAGAGAGAGAGAGAGAGAGAGAGAGAGAGACCGAAAGAGACAGGGAGTGACAAAGAAGGAAGAGAGAGAGAGAGAGAGAGAGAGAGAGAGAGAGAGAGAGAGACCGAAAGAGACAGGGAGTGACAAAGAAGGAAGAGAGAGAGAGAGAGAGAGAGAGAGACCGAAAGAGACAGGGAGTGACAAAGAAGGAAGAGAGAGAGAGAGAGAGAGAGAGAGAGAGAGAGAGAGAGACCGAAAGAGACAGGGAGTGACAAAGAAGGAGAGAGAGAGAGAGAGAGAGAGAGAGAGAGAGAGAGAGAGAGAGAGAGAATATAGTAAATTTTAACGGAGTGATTAGGGAACCGTGGTAACTCAGAGGTTAGCGAACGGACTGCTGCAGACAAGATGTCAGGTTCGATTCCGATCTACAGCGCCTAGGCTTGTTCAGCCTTAAAATGTGTACCGGATTGTTTTGTTAAATTTGTGGCCTCACTTGATAGCAACCATATCCCCATTTAAAAAAAAACCCAACCATTTGTCATGTTAAAATATGGACACTAATACCATATTCCCCATGCACTTTAAGCCAATTAGGGGCCCATAACAGAGAGAGTAATGTAAATATGAATGAAAGAAAAATGAATCTTTAACTGACTTAATTCTTTAAAGAAATTCATTGATGGTCTTTAAGAACCGAAATATTGCCATGATAGATATTCCCCGTTCAAACCGAACGTACAACAGCAAATACAGCGGGAGAAGTAAATATGTGAGGGGAAAAGAAACGGCAAACTATATGTCCCATCGAAGCTGAAAGTGAAAGGCAAATGAAGAAGGAAAGAAAAGAAATAAATATTAGCGAATGATGGATTTATGAAACATAAAGTGAGGATAACACAAAACCTACAAAAAAATATCATGTTAAATAGTTTATAATTTGGTAGATTTAAAGCACAAGTGTTAAAGTGTATCGGTGTTTTAAACCTTATTGGTGTGTTAGGAAAAACAAACTGAAGAATAAAATAAGAGGCGTAATAGTGGTTCCTTAAGAATTTAGTTCTAATACTGACTCATAAATAGAACATAAATATTGGCTAAATTAAAGTAGTCGAAAGTAATATAGTTATTACATATGGACTATAGGACTGAAGAATAACGGTAGTGTGCCCAGTGCAGTCGCCACATTCACAAGGTGTTCATGTCTATTTATTTTTTAAAATCTAACCGTAATTCATATAATAGAGAATAAAACATTGATTCTTAAAATATAGAACCTAATAGTGATTTCTTAATAGATAATCTAATAGTGATTTCTTAATAGATAATCTATTAGTGATTTCTTAATAGATAATCTAATAGTGATTTCTTAATAGATAATCTATTAGTGATTTCAAAAATGGATAATCTATTAGTGATTTCTAAAATAGATAATCTATCAGTGATTTCTAAAATAGATAATCTAATAGTGATTCTCATAAATATCCATGTGATCCCTAAAAAATAGAGAATCTGATCGTGATTCTTAAAACAAAATTCGTCGTTTCATAAATTATTTTTTTTGCTTTATACTGTATTTGTAATACAGCAATTGTAGAGGAGACTAAATTCTTTAGTTAAATCTACTGTCACCTAAAATTGTGTTGATGTCCTCGTACAGGTCTACCTTGTGTTTGCTTTGTCTGTAGTGGCTTCTGTGTTCATTCTACTTTATATTTTTACGCGCGAAATCATAGAGCTTCTACTGAACAAATACTTAAGAAAAACAAATCAAACATTGACGTATCTCATTTATTGTTAAATTCAAGGAAACCCAACAAAATTTAAAGTAAACTGGAACAACAAACGCGACGGAAGAAGGAAGGGTCAAAAAATGAACTCCGAAATTGATTTTGTGAAAATTGCGTTATATTTCCAGCGATAATTCTATATGCTTGTAAATTCCAACAATTCTTAATTCGCTCTAACGCTATGGGAGTTTCTCCTTCCTGTACGGAGGTATTATGGGAAATGGGGAATGTTTCTATCCAGCAATGAATAACTGAATTTAGATGCCAAATTATTAAAAAAGTGGTAATGCAGAAATATTAACTGAGTATTGAATAAAGGACTCAGAATACAATGGTGCTCATGTTCTGTAAAGTTGTTCAGATAGTGCAGTAGTCTATGTGTTAAAGCGAGGAGAAACACAAATCATTTCATTTCTTTCATTTTGTCGTTTATCAAGACGATTTTCATGATCAAAGAACGGTTCTCAATTCGTTAATCGGAAACACACAGAACTTCGTGATGTTGAATGTAGAGCAGGTTTAGGCAAGAAGCCAAGCTCACAGAGCCTGACAATTCAAACTTTATGTAAATATTTAGACTTCGGATATCAGAGTCGACGGTCAGGGAGAACGCCGCCAAAGTATGTTTTGAGCCTTGGTTCTTCGAATTTGCTGAGGGGAAAAACGTTTCCTCTTGTTAATTAATACCTTCATAAAAATTTGCTCTGAAGTTACCACCAACAGATCAAACAATAATCTCCCTTTGCTAATTATGTTCAAAGGTACGTTTCCGAAGATGATACATTTGTCTTTCTTATTTAGAGCAGAGTTTTGTAAGCTGATAAAGTGCTGTAGTTTAGTCAGCATTCCTCGTCTAGAGCAGAGTTTTGTAAGCTGATAAAGTGCTGTAGTTTAGTCAGCATTCCTCGTCTAGAGCTGTGCGAACAACTTATGTTATTTTCTTCTTCCTTGCATTCATTAATGATTAAACGTATAGGATTACATTTGTAAAAGTATTTTATTTCAGCACTTTTTTTTATCTTATAGATAAAACATTTGCAGTTTTGCCACTTTAAATATGTTTCCCCTTTTTCTCCTTTGATCAACAACTGAAGATTTGGAAATATTTTATTTTAAATTTAACTCTTATCATTTCCTCTCATTTCATCTCACACATTTTATCTTCTGTTGAGTAGCAGGTGATCGAGTGGGTTAAACTGATTGTTTGCAATCAAATTATGTGTTGGTTCAATTCTCGATTGTATCAAGAGTAATATAAACTTTTTAATGTACACTGCGCAGCGACATCGCTGGACATGCTGCCTTTTTTCACAGCCACTCAGTTAATCCCTAAGCAGACTTCAGAAATGAGATGTTGTCGCAAAAAATAATTTATTTTTCCTTTTAAAATATTTTAAACATTCATGCCTCCCTTTCTTCGTTGAATTCGAAACACGCAGTTGGATCACATTAAATGTGAATTCACCAACCCCCTCTTTCCCCGCTTTCTTTCATCGAAATAAACATATCTTGCAGTATCACATTACATGTGAAGTTATTTCTCTTCTCCTCTCTTTTTTCTTTCTTTGAAATCAAATACAATTTTTCCCTTACTACATTAAATTTGAAGTAAATTCCCTTCACACTTTCATTAAAGTGAATTGCACATAGAACACATTAAAGAGATGAAGGGAAGACAGAAATGCCTCCACTATGCCGCGAGTGCGACGTATCGGGTTTGTAGCTAGATGTCTTTGACCAACATTTTGGATAATGTGATGAACACACATATAGCTAAACACATTATAGCATTAATTCAAATGCCAAATCATGTCTTAACCCCTGTTTTATTTCACAAAATCCAACATAAACCATATTACAGTAATTCATTATGTGTAAAATTATTATCTTTCCATTATTTTCTTTCTTAGAATATCCAACATGAAAGCATTACTGTATTTAATTAAATGTTCTGCTGTGTCTCATTCTATACTTTTTCCTTTTTTTTCATCGAATCAAACATGAAACATATTTTAGTCTAACGTTTCTAAAATCCATCTTGTTCAAGCCAATCATGTCCATCTCCCATTTTCAACATCTTTACGGCAATTTTTCCCAGTCCTTAAGCTGTCCATTTTCCCATCTCCCCGTCAAGTTTCATCTCTGAGTCATATTGCGACATCATTTTTTTAGACAATCTTAACCCATGACCTATTAATCTGTATCTTTTCATATTAATATCTTAATCCAAGTTAATTCTCGCTCTTTTAGTGATTTCCCCATTATGTTTTTGCTAATCGAATTCCAAGAATTAGTTCTATTCATCGCATCCATAACCCCGACATGTTCATGTAATTGTATTGCTTGCAGGAAGCAAAGAAGTTTATTGGCATGAAGCAATCACATTAATCAACTAGAAACGTGCAAAGAGTAACACGTTTGCTTGAAAATCCATTGGCTTTTAACTGGTTTCTGCAGCTAGATGTGGGAGTTCAACTTCAGAGGAAATATTAGTTACAGCAAATGTCATTGGTATTCACTTGAACTTAGACAGATACTTAGCTAAGCGTGAACTCGATAGCTCAGGACTAAACACGATTGAACGGTTTAGCAGATTAAGGGCTGCTGAAATATGGCCAGGTTAAAGAGTAATTGGTGGTTACTTGGTGCAAGGTGAGATGGGAAGTATAAAAATGTGGAGAGAGGGAATAGTAAGGCGGTGGAGGAATAACACGTTTGAAAGAGGGAATAACAAGATGGAGAAAAAGAGTAGTAAGTTGTGAGAGGGAATAACAAGGTGGAAAACAGAGTAGTAAGTTGTGAGAGGGAATAGCTACTTCTTTCCTTCTTCATTTGTCTTTCAGCGTCGAGTGGACATATACTTTGCGGTCTTTTGCTCTTCTGTTCGCCTCTGCCGTTGCTATATTTCCTATTATTTCTAATGTTCCGTCAATTCATCTTTTTCGTGGTCGGCCCTTGGGTCTGGTGTTCTCGCAACGTTTATTGAAGGCCCTTTGTGTTGTGTTTTGATCTTTCTGCCTTGTCACGTGGCCAAACTATTTCATCTGTTGTTTCTTTATATATTCTATGGCAGGGATTATTCCTAGCTTTTTTCTCAGTTCTTCATCTTATCACTCAGGCTGTTTCCTGTTATTCGTTTAAAACATTTAATCTCAGTAGAGGTTATTTTCTTATTGTTCTTGCTTTATGGTCGGATTAACATTGGTAGCACAACGTTGAGATGAACATTATATTGTAGAGTGCCTGTTTTGCCTCTAGTTATTTCTTTGTTGGACAATAGTGGCGATTGCAGTCCAATGATTTGATAAGCTTGTTGTATCCTGAGCCTAATTCTGCTTTTTTGTGAATATCGTTTGTCACCGGCCCTGCTATGTATTTACATTCCTCTACTTTTTAGTTGTCTGCCGTCTATATTTATGTTGATGCTCTGTTTTTCTTTTGCGATATTCATGACATCTGCTTTGTTGGTGTTAATTTTCATATTGTATTTTCTGCCTGTGCTGTTGAGTCTATTTAAGTGTCCTTATGGATTGAATTAATAAATTAGAGCAACCACCGCTGAATTAGTTCTTGTAGATTAAAGTAATAAATTAGAGCAAACACCGCTACATTAGTTCTTGTAGATTAAAGTAATAAATTAGATCAACCACCACTGCATTAATTCTAATGAATTTAATTAATAAATTAGAACAACCAACGCTGCATTAGTTCTTGTAGATTAAAGTAATAAATTAGAGCAACCACCGCTGCATTAGTTCTTGTAGATTAAAGTAATAAATTAAAGCAACCACCGCTACATTAGTTCTTGTAGATTAAAGTAATAAATTAGAGCAACCACCGCTGCATTAGTTCTAGTAGATTAAAGTAATAAATTAGAACAACCACCGCTACATTAGTTCTAAAGAATTTAATTAATAAATTTGAACAACCGCCGCTACATTAGTTCTTGTAGATTAAAGTAATAAATTAGAGCAACCACAATTGGAGTCATCAATGACGGCCTAACATCATCAAGTGCTATGACGATCATCATTTTCGGGAGGACGTGAACTCCCATGGTATATGGTGGATAGGCGGCAGGAACCATTGAAGGCTATGTCTGAAAAGTGTTCCTTCTTGCAGTTTCCTCATATTCCAAGTCCGGCTTGTTGCAGGAGCTACTGAGTTAAGTGCTCTGTGCACACCGTGAGCTGGGTGTCTCATCCGTTTTGATCCTGCTTCGATATCCCGCTTGTTTACGATGAATGATGATATCGTATGACAGGGAACAGTTGGCTGTGTTCACTTTCTGCGCGGTTTCGCCTTATGTCTTTTGGCGTGTGCTGAGACTGCTACGATGGGACTACAGTTACGTTTCTTTGTTTGGGAGATGAGTTAGTAATTCGGATGATTCCACTGGCACGGGCGGTTGAGCAATTATGGATTTTAATTCGTTTGCTGTGAAACCGAGGCCTTCCATAACCAATAATAATAATAATAATAATAATAATAATAATAATAATAATAATAAAGCAACCACCGCTGCATTAATTCTTGTAGATTCAAGTAATAAATTAGAACAACCACCGCTGCATTAATTCTTGTATATTAAAGTAATAAATTAGAGCAACCACCGCTGCATTAGTTCTTGTAGATTAAAGTAATAAATTAGAACAACCACCGCTACATTAGTTCTTGTAGATTAAAGTAATAAATTAGAGCAACCACCGCTGCATTCGTTCTTGTAGATTAAGGTAATAAATTAGAACAACCACCGCTACATTAGTTCTAATGAATTTAATTAATAAATTATAACAACCACCGCTGCATTAGTTCTTGTAGATTAAAGTAATAAATTAGAGCAACCACCGCTGCTTTAGTTCTTGTAGATTAAAATATAAAATTAGAGCAACCACCGCTGCATTAGTTCTTGTAGATTAAAGTAATAAATTAGAACAACCACCGATACATTAGTTCTAATGAATTTAATTAATAAATTAGAGCCACCACCGCTGCATTAATTCTTGTAGATTAAAGTAATAAATTAGAGCAACCACCGCAGCATTAGTTCTTGTATATTAAAGTAATAAATTAGAGCAACCACCGCTGCATTAGTTCTTGTAGATTAAAGTAATAAATTAGAACAACCACCGCTGCATTAGTTCTTGTAGATTAAAGTAATAAATTAGAGCAACCACCGCTGCATTACGTCTTGTAGATTAAAGTAATAAATTAGAACAACCACCGCTACATTAGTTCTAATGAATTTAATTAATAAATTAGAGCAACCACTGCTGTATTCAATATATACAATCTTCATCCCAACGTTGTGCTAACAATGCCAGAGCTGGACCCTAGATGCAAGAACAATAAGAAAAATAACCTCTACAGAGATGAAATGTGTTAGACGAATGACAGGCAACAGTCTGAGAGATAAGATCAGAAATGAAGAACTGAGAAAAAATCTAGGAATAGCCCCCGCCATAGAATATATAAGCATACAACAGATAAAATGGTTCGGTCACGTGACAAGGCAGAAAGAACAAAACACAACACAACGAGCCTTCAACAAACCTTGTCAGAACACTAGACCCAAGGGTCGACCATGAAAAAGCACTAGGAAACATAACAGCAGCAGAGGCGAAAAGAAGAGCAAAAGACCGCAAATTGTATCTCCCCTCGACGCTGAAAGGCAAATGAGGAAGGAAAGAAGAAGAAAGAAGAAGAAAGAAGAAGACCGCTACATTAGTTCCTATGGCTTGAAGGAATAAATTAGAGCAACACCCGCTATATTAGTTCTTATGGATTGAAGGAATAAATTAGAGCAACCACCGCTATATTAGTTCTTGTGGATTGAAGCAATAAATTAGCAGAACCACCGCTATATTAGTTCTTGTGGATTAAAGTAATAAATTAGCAGAACCACCGCTATATTAGTTCTTGTGGATTGAAGTAATAAATTAGCAGAACCACCGAAATATATTAGTTCTTGTGGATTGAAGTAACAAATTACCTCTAGGGGCACTACGCTCATTGTGCTGGGAAAAAATTCTGAAAATTGAAACTTCCAAGACCGCGTCAGGCACAAGTATTTGGCACCATGAACTGATAGCATTTCCGTTCAGTTCCGCCTGCCAGGGGGAAAGAAAAGCACAAGTTTTAACCCTGGCAGAACCCCTGATGTGATTTGTCTGACGAGACTCTAGAGTTCGCTCTTATTGTTGGATCTGAAGCCGCAAATTGAAATGAACACATCATGAAATTAGAAGAAAGTTTATCAATTAGTGGACGATGTGTCATCAACTCGGGAATGAGGTTCATGTTGATTCTGGAATTCTCTACCAAGCATCCAAGGGAAGAAACTCCGAAACAGGGAATGGATGGACAACTCGTGATTTGCTTCAATATCGATGATCGATTAAGAAAACTTAAGATGGATTTTCACCGAGTTGTTTTCCTGGATGAGGTCCAGTTTTCTATGTTGTTTACTCAGACTAAGGAAAGACTCACTGGCGTTGCATGAAGAATGGCGGAAACTATTTCTAGCATCGTGGATTTTTATGGAAATACAGTTCCACTGATTCAACATCAAGAACTGAAAAAAAAAAAAAAACGATTAACGTCTGTAATTAAATTTGTGTTAAAGCGGTTGTTTCTTTTTTTATTTTTGTACACTGCACGGATTTAAACTAAGATTGGGAGGCGAAGATTCAAGGTTATTGCACATTTAATAAAACAATAAAATAACAAGCACTTTTATAGTAGCAATATTAAGTTTAACTTGTCGCTTTTGGCTGCCAAGTAAATGACACGTTATATGTGCCTGTATTACTAATGTGTTTGTTTTAATTATGGGAGCAGTATGGTTGCTAGTACATGCACAACAACAACGTCTCCAGGTTAGTGAATTATTATTTAAGCGAGTTTACATGATTATTAATACGCGTAAAAGTGTAAAAGTAGTCCAATAGTTTTATAATGAAGTGGTAGTTACTTTACATTACAAAACAACAGTGGATATACAAAATAACAAGAGCGCGTTAAGTAGGCGTAATTTGTGAGATATGGTAATTTACAGAAAGATGTTAAATTTTCGTTATTTTTTGTTCAATACTTTAAACCTCAGATAGCTTTTCTTTGGGGGAATACCGGTTGTTCCATTCTTCGAACAACCCTATCTGTTTGTCATGCCAGCTACTCTGCTTGAAGGGCCATGGCAGGGATCTTGCCCAGCTAAGGTTCACTGAACCTGTCTCAGCAGTCACCAGCTATGAGTCACTTCATCTCTGCCTTTCCTTTCCAGATAACATCTCTGGTTTTAAAAAAAAATTGTTAGAGATCGCGTTACACCACGTGACGTTTAGGGAATATAGTGTTGATGCACACATTCTTTTAAAAATACACCTTCGGCACATGATTTACTTAAGGGAGCCGCGATAGCTCAGTGGTTAGTGAACTGGACAACAAAGGACAAGAGGTAAGGTTCGATCCCAACCGTCGGCTTCCGGGTCCACCTAGCCTTAAATGGGTACCGTATTTTTTCTGGGAAAGTAAAGCGGCACCGGCGTAATACCGACCACATTACCCCAAAAATCATGTGCTGAAGTGAAGGTCTGTAAAATGTATGGTCACTAACACCATATTGCCTATACGCCACTTGGCGTGACGGGGCTCTTTACTTTTACTTACATGATTTACTTTCCCAGAAAAAAAAATCTGGTAACCATTCAAAGACTGGTTGAACCTGAAAGCCGTCGATCAGAATCGAACCAGATCTCTTGTCCTTAATATCACAGTTCACTAACCACTGAGCAGTGGCGACCGCTGATATCTCTGGTACCCATTTAAGATGGTCGAGTGGACCCGAGAACTCTCAGGTCAGAGAAAAAAATGTTTGTCTCAACTGCCATTTAAACCCCGAACCTTCATGTCGGGTGGAAAGGAGGACTCTAACTACAACGCCAAGGGGCTTTAAGTATTTAACGTAGTCAACAGACACATAAACTAAAAGACCGCAATTATTTCACACAATCTACCAATTGAGAAAACAATCTCAGAATATTTGAGCTTCAATAGAATTAGCAGCCAAGTGCTACTCAAAATTGTGTAACAAATAGAAGGGACACACAGTGCTAACAGCTAATCGCTGAAGCCGACTTGGTTATGAGCTCAAAAGCTGTAACACATAGGAGGTACACACATGGATCAATCGCTGAAGCTGAACAGGTCGTGTGATCAAACATGATTCTGAGACAATTTTCAGAAAAAATCCATCAGTAAACTCTGGAGAGAAAATGAAAGAGCAGGGGAAAGTGAGGACAGTATACACAAGAGATGAAGAGTGTCACCCAGACATTGGCCGCAATGAGAAAGATGATTACCGACCTGATTTAAGTAGAAAATATTTGATATTGTCCTACAGTATACATGACGCTAAAGGGGCGCAATTGTTACTGACTGCTACGTTCACTTGTGACCAAGGAAAAGATAAACTAAAGTAGCAACTGATCAACCAGTGGCGACGCTCACACACACACTCCAAACTCTGGGTAAAATGGGTTAGAGCTGTCGATGTACCAACGTGCTGAAGAGTGTTTGGTTGCTGGAAGTGCAGGCCAAGGCACCAAAACTATGAACACCTCATACAAAATGCTTAGTTAGTTTCCTGGCATGACGATTGGTCAGATCCACCAGTTTTACTATTCTCACTTTCATTTCAGTTTTGCTATTAATTTTTTTTTTTAACTTAAAGCGACATCTAAATTTTAATTATAGTGGTATTTGAATACGTTTTGCTACATTTTTGCATAACAGATTTTAATTTTGCCACTTTTCGTTCATTAGAAAAATGGATATTTTATGGAAGTGTTTAAAGTTTAAAATAGCTCACAAAATTGAGATTTTGTTTGTTTGTTTTGGCTTAATTTAAATTTGCACAAGAGGGACTTGGGAACTGAGGAGTTATCCGTTGTGTGATGACTAGCGTAACTTTTAAGGGCGGACGATAAAAGGGGGTAAATGCTGGATTAACGTGGACGAAGAAAGCGATTCATGCGAATGAGAATAAATCGTTCAAAGATTGGCTCATTTTACTTTTGGTTTCAATTTTTTTTTACCAAAATGTTCTAACGAATTTGGGTGTATCATGGTAGAACGAGTTACAGTGTATCATGGTAGAACGAATTACAGTGTATCATGGTAGAACGAGTTACAGTGTATCATGGTAGAACGAGTTGCAGTGTATCATGGTTGAACGATTTACAGTGTATCATGGTTGAACGAGTTACAGTGTATCATGATAGAACGGATTACAGTGTATCATGGTTGAACGATTTACAGTGTATCATGGTTGAACGAGTTACAGTGTATCATGGTTGAACGAGTGCCAGTGTATCATGGTAGAACGAATTACAGTGTATCACGGTAGAACGAGTGCCAGTGTATCATGGATAGAACGAGTTACAGTGTATCATGTTAAAACGAACTCCAGTTCATCATGATTGAATAAATGCAGGCAATATTTCAGATGTTAGGAATGGAGCCAAACAACTAAAACAACAATCAATGAACATCAGCCGCTTCCAGGTCAGTCTTCATCATCTATATTGATTGATAACAATATAAGCTTAATATGGTTTAGCATTTACATCGCCGAAGGAACTGAAAGAGATAAAACCAGTACGTGCTTAAAATAGATTTCACCCTCGCCAAAACCCTCAAGAAAGAATAAGAGAAGAGTTCGGGATTTCTTCAGAGATTTGTGCCAGAAACACGTAAAGTGCCGGCTCGACGGTACAATAAGTGCTTACATTCTCAAATATGTACTTATAAACCAGGTGTATGTAGAACCGACACAACCAACTTTTACTTGATATTGTAGTTTCTCTAAACTACAGCAAAAACTACAGCAAAAACTATAGTAAAAACTACAGCAACAACTACAGTAAAAACTACAATAAAATCTACAGTAAAATGTACAGTAACAATTACAGTAAAAACTACAGTAAAATCTACAATAAGAACTACAGTAAAAACTACAGTAAAAACTACAGCAAAGACTACAGTAAAAACTACAGTAAAAACTACATTAAAAACTACAGTAAAATCTACAGTAAAAATTACAGCAAAGACTACAGTAAAAACGTCAGTAAAAACTATAGCAAAAACTACAGTAAAATCACATTCAGTAGGGCATCATCACAGAAAATCAACGCAACATGGAAACCATATATACGTCCACAAAACGTATAATACGTCCACGTCTACATACCTCCACAAAATAATTTTGACTTAATAACGTTAAAGACATTAGTATAACGTTCATGTTTGTGTGAGCATACAATAAAAAAAACATAATAAATAAATGGGCATTATTTATTGGACTATACTGATGCAAGAACTCTTATTTTACAAAGTACTTATAAAATAGAATAGTTTTAAAAACAAAATGATACAAGTATGTTGAAATAAAAAAAAAGTTAAGGTTATATCATGTAAATTAACACCACGGCAACGGTAGAAATAAGATAGTGTTCAGCGGCCCAGTCAGTTGTTGGCCAGAAACTTTCGACTGGTGTTGTCATCAGTGTGAACTCCGTAGCGGTGCGGCATTCCTCGACCTTCCCAGAGTTGTTGCCATGATCCTTTTTTTTCGTATGCCTGTGTGGGCAACAGTAGATACTTGCAAATACGAGTAGTACGGAGGGGGAATGGGTGGTCTAGTGGTAGGGCATCCTGTCCGGGTATGAGAGTCCCGATTTCGAATCTGGCCACACGTGGTGGGCATTTTTTCCCTTTGAATCCTTGATTTCTTCATGGCTTTACCCTCCCCTGGTCTGTGGGTAGTGAAATCCAATGTCTAACTCTGTTGGATAACGAGCGGAAAATAGGAGGTCCCGTTTGCAATCTGCGCACGATTAAAGAATCCTTGGCTGTTGGAAAACGAAAAGACTATTAACACATTGATAGGAAAAACTCTACCTAAAATGTCAAATCTTGATAATAAAAATTAACAGTACCTCTGAAGTCGAGGAATATCTGGTTGTACGGCGAGGGACACCTGAGCACACAACTGTCGATGTGAACAATAGGAAAAAAAGGGGTTTTTAAACAAAATCCAATCTTTCGGGACTTTGCTAAAGAAGTAACATTAGCGCACACAACACAAGCAAACAAAACACTGCTGGTGATATATCACTGATGGAAGTCACATCTGGATGGTACAATTGTTGAGAGTACTATATGCAACGGCCAACTTGACGAAAACTAGTCATATCCGATATGTTGTAACTGTTAACGTTATTCAATCAACCATAAATCTGTTTCAGGTAATTTGATCAACGGAAAACATAATGTGAACAACATATATATATATATATATATATCACACACACACACGCACGCACGCACGCACGCACACACACACACACACACTCACACACACAAACACACACGCATATATTTACAGGTTGCATACATAATTATTACATTACATTACAATCATCGTCTATATTAGTAACTCTTACAATTAAAATTGGCTTTGGGGAAGGGAGCGGAAGTAACTTCTTTAAGCCTAAGGGTGGCAAGGTATATATACTGTCACTAGAATGCTGAAGTTCCCCGAGATTGGCTGCACGATTATCTGCTTCCAGTTGCCAAATTTGGAACAGATCTGGCGCTAATTAGCAGCTGTCCTGTGTTCACCAAACATAATGTGTATTGCAAATTACTAAATAAAGAGCGGTAGTGATCTGACTACTTGTATCTCATTTTGAGGTTCTTTACACTCTGACTAACACTTTTGGTATTTACAACAAACACGACATAGGACAGTACATGAATGCTGTAGAAACTTTGTGTTTGAATGTAATATCTATTCATCTAATATTCTATATTATTAAAATCCAATATTCGTGAAAAGTTTTCTGGAACATGTATGTGGATATATCCAAAATGTTGCAATATTCCGAATCATTCCGATTGTCTTCACCCGTTATTTTCTGTTTATGTTTATTGATGTTACTTATTTGTGGTCATTTCATAGTTTCAGCACATACATTATTTCAGAGAAATAAGTGATCTCCCCTCAGTTGACGTCACAACACACTACAGTGTTTTTTTTTTTCAATTTTAAAAATTATGTTTGGTTTTAGGTTTGTATTTAACGTTAGGACACAACCCTCGCGTTGTTTTATTTTCTCTACAAAAATGACAGAGAACCACCGAATAATGTGCAATTTTACTCGAGGACATTAATCTTCATAAATATAATTTGTATGCTTAATCTTGGACTTTACCAATTTTTTTTGTTATAATTGAAAATAAGTGGTCATAACCCCAAATAGGAAAAAAGAAAGATAACAAAACTTAAAAGAATGTTGCAAGAATAACTACTGAATTAAAAAAAAAAAACTTGCTTAAAAAACAACAAAAAATGAGAAACGTCTTGCTGGCTCAGACAAGAAACATGGCATGTTGACATCTGCAGTATTTATTTTATTAAATAAAAAGTGTGTTAACAGCAATTAAAATTATTGCAAAAAATAGAACACAGCAAGTTTAAGACATCGAAGAAATGTTTGTTAGAGAATATTAATGTAAACAGAATCAGTTGGCAGGTAATAATGTTTCTGAATTAATCACGTGAAAAAGCAAGGCGATCTGTGAAGAGCACCAAGTAACAAACTAATATAGTTTATATCTTTCTCTCTCTCTCTCTCTGCGATCAAGATTCAATCAGAGTAGGATTCCAGACTCTCTCATGAAGTCAGCTGTCTGTTTAAGCGAATCGATTGCCTCATATAGTTTCTCTTCCAAGGAGGTGGGCGTGGACCACATTGCTCTTCTCAGGTCTGTGTACTGGGGGCAATCCTGTAGAACATGTTTTGTAGTCATATTGTCCAATGTACAGTGGCATAGGCTGGTTGTACCTATTTTGTATTTGGTGAAAATGTGATTTCTCATTCTATTGTGGCCAGTGCGTAGGCGAAGTATGATGACTTGATCCCACCTTGATAGATATATATTATATTATATTGTATAATTATATAGTTTATAATACTTTGTTATGCAGAAACATGACTTCATGTTAAAAGATGAATTAAATATTCTGAACACTCTTCGAAACCAGTACCTTTCGTATACAGAGTTTCGTCTGCTTTAATTGTGTAGAGGTTTTCACTGAATACCACAGTGACAACAAATCTACATAAAAGAGGTAACTTTAAATGCCTGTTGCTAATTATAATTAGCTCTGGGATTGAGCTCTCTGCTCTGTGATTTGGACGACAGTAGCTCTAATAGGAAGAATCTAATTTTGTTGGAGATCGTTAAAACACATGTCTAGATTTGCGACAAGGTGTTTGAGATCGTTAAACATGCCTGGATTTGCGACACGGTGTTTGAGATCGTTAAACATGTCTGGATTTATGACAAGGTGTTTGAGATCGTTAAACATGTCTGGATTTGTGACAAGGTGTTTGAGATATTTAAACATGTCTGGAGTTGTGACAAGGTGTTTGAGATCGTTAAACATGTCTGGATTTATGACAAGGTGTTTGAGATCGTTAAACATGTCTGGATTTGTGACAAGGTGTTTGAGATCGTTAAATATGTCTGGATTTGTGACAAGGTGTTTGAGATATTTAAACATGTATGGATTTGTGACAAGGTGTTTGAGATCGTTAAATATGTTTAGATTTGTGACAAAGAGTTGTAGATCGTTAAATATGTCTAGATTTGTCAAAAGGTGTTGTAGATCGTTAAATATGTCTAGATTTGTCAAAAGGTGTTGTAGATCGTTAAATATGTCTAGATTTGTCAAAAGGTGTGGTAGATCGTTAAATATGTCTAGATTTGTCACAAGATATGGTAGATCGTTAAAAATGTCTAGATTTGTCACAAGATATGGTAGATCGTTAAAGATGTCTAGATTTGTCACAAGATATGGTAGATCGTTAAACATGTCTAGATTTGTCACAAAATATGGTAGATCGTTAAATATGTCTAGATTTGTCACAAGATATTGTAGATCGTTAAACATGTCTAGATTTGTCACAAGATATGGTAGATCGTTAAACATGTCTAGATTTGTCACAAGATATGGTAGATCGTTAAACATGTATAGATTTGTCACCAGATATGGTAGATCGATAAACATATCTATATTTGTCACAAGGTGTTTGAGATCGTTAAACATGTCAAGATTTGTCACAAGATATGGTAGATCGTTAAACATGTCTAGATTTGTCACAAGATATGGTAGATCGTTGAATATGTCTAGATTTGTCACAATATATGGTAGATCGTTAAACATGTCTAGATTTGTCACAAGATATGGTAAATCGTTAAACATGTCTATATTTGTCACAAGATATGGTAAATCGTTAAACATGTCTAGATTTGTCACAATATATGGTAGATCGTTAAACATGTATAGATTTGTCACAAGATATGGTAGATCGTTAAACATATCTATATTTGTCACCAGGTGTTTGAGATCGTTAAACATGTCTAGATTTGTCACAAGATATGGTAGATCGTTAAACATGTCTAGATTTGTCACAAAATATGGTAGATCGTTAAATATGTCTAGATTTGTCACAAGATATTGTAGATCGTTAAACATGTCTAAATTTGTCACAAGGTGTTTGAGGTCGTTAAACATGTCTAGATTTGTCACAAGATATGGTAGATCGTTAAACATGTCTATATTTGTCACAATATATAGTAGATCGTTAAAAATGTCTAGATTTGTCACAAGATATGGTAGATCGTTAAACATGTCTAAATTTGTCACAAGATATGGTAGATCGTTAAACATATCTATATTTGTCACAAGGTGTTTGAGATCGTTAAACATGTCTAGATTTGTCACAAGGTGTTTGAGATCGTTAAACATGTCTATATTTGTCACAAGGTGTTTGAGATCGTTAAACATATCTATATTTGTCACAAGGTGTTTGAGATCGTTAAACATATCTATATTTGTCACAAGGTGTTTGAGATCGTTAAACATATCTATATTTGTCACAAGGTGTTTGAGATCGTTAAACATGTCTAGATTTGTCACAAGATATGGTAGATCGTTAAACATGTCTAGATTTGTCACAAGATATGGTAGATCGTTAAACATGTCTAGATTTGTCACAAGATGTGGTAGATCGTTAAACATATCTATATTTGTCACAAGGTGTTTGAGATCGTTAAACATGTCGAGATTTGTCACAAGAATGACCACTCTCATAGTGTCTTTCTAAACCACAAATTTACAAAGCTGTAAGCAGCAGTGCCAGAACGTATATCAATTTTCGCTGATGGTATCTTCAGAGACATGACGAGACCTTACAAAAAAGAAAGTGTTTAAATATATTAAGGACGCCTTGAAGACATTGTGTGTCAGTCACAGATCAATCCAGACAAGACTTGTTATTTTGCTCTACGAACAGCTCAACACTGAAGGCTGACCTCTCTAATGTCAATTTTAATAGAAAAATCATTAAAAGGTGTGAATGTTTGAATTACCAGTGAATTGCTCTTAATGTCAGTCTTTCTTATGCGTTTCATATTGAACCATTCTTAATGGCAGCCTTTCATACACATATCATATCGAGTAGCTCATATCACGATGCCATTGAAGTCTAGCAGTAATAAAACGACGGTTGGAACTAATATTTGTTCTGTGATATCAAAGATTCTCAACCTTTGAGTTGCGACCCTCAAGTAGGTTGGCACGTGTTTTATGCGGTGTCATAGGTTACTTTTTTTTTTTTAAATTACATTCACTTTTGTTGCAGGTTTCTCTTTCCAAATTATATTTACGCATTCTTTCATTTAAAGTTTCTGTTGGCTATATTGAACGGGGCGATAAGCTTCTTGCCATTTTAAGCAGTTGTCGCTGGTTGTTTTGCAACGTTGCTTCTATTGTCCTTTCGAGCCGAAAATGGCACAAGGGACAGAAACATCGTGTGTCTAATGATCTTTGTTATCAAGTATGAGACCCTGCAGAACCAGCTGAGTATCTCGCTAAACAACTCTGTTTTGGGCGAATGGTTCAAGGTCTGTGAGGGAGCTGATGCCTACTTGCTGTCTCTCGCTTCAGTGTTCTTTATTATATTTCACTAGATCGACTTCTTTATCTTTTGCCTTCTGTTCACATTTAAGTGCCTGCATTGAGATTATCTTGTTGTCACTTCTCATAACATGGCCAACATATGACCACCCTCATCTTTTAATTAAAGTTGATATTTTTGGATGCTTTGTCATTTCTATTACTATTTCTGAACTAGTTTTAAATTCGTTCCATGGTATACGAAATATTTTCCTCTGGCATTTGTTTTCAAATGTATATAATTTATTTTCTATTTCTTTAGTTGTTTTCCATCTCTCGCTTGCATAAGTAAGGGTTAATAATACTTTTGTTTTGAAAATCCAGAACTGTATTTTTGGCTTAGTAATCTGGATTTCCATATTTTATTGAGGTTTCTGAAAGCCATTGTAGCCTTTGCTATTCTGATTCTAATTTCTCTCTTTGTGTCTCTTTCTTAATATATGCAGCTTCCAAGATATACAAAGTGATCTAATTCTTCTACTACTTTTCCTTCGAGGTATATTTTTTTTTTCTTTATGGCGAATTTTATTTGTAATTACATTTGTCTTTTCTTGGTTGATCTTAAGTCCTATTTTTCTAGCCAGTAATGGCAGGGTATTTATTTTTTCTTGCACTTTGATTGCCTATTACATTAAAAAAAACACTGCTCTATGATATCAGTAATGTATACATAATAAAAAAACATAACATAACAATACGATACAATAAAATACAAAACAATACAATACAACAACATAACATAATATATAAAAACAATAATATAAATATGAATGTCTGTCTCCGTTTTCAATTTAAAAATTACAAATACGCTTTAACTTTGGTAAATTAACAGTCGCAACTTATGATATTATGTTAATACATGGAGACCAGTAATGTATGTAAATCCATGGATAATAAAACAATTGTGTTATAGAGTAAAATAAGTACTATGATACTAGGATAAGACGTTGAAGGACGGAATTTTGTTGAGCAAAATAACTTTGTCGGTGAAATATTCATGGCGCGAAGATGTTGCGAGCCCAGCTTTTTTTTCCACTCAAGCCGAAGACAACATATTGAGCGGAAATAATAGCTCACCATAACTGACGATTAGCTGCTGGTTCTTGTCGGATGTTGTTGTTTCTTAGCCCCATGGTTGAGCCTTCCCTGTGAATAGTTCTGAGTGGCGATAGAGAACTGCTAGACACAATTCAAACAAGACAAACGAGATTTTTTGGGGAAAATTGAAAAAAAAAATTGGAAAAAATGGTATGGTAAAAGCTTTACGTGATTAGTAGATGACACAGATTTGAACGACGTTTCGGCCAAATAGGCCTTCAGCATGAACAAACAAACAAAACGCACACACAGATATGTAAGTAAATAAAACTAATCCTACATAGTTAACTAGTAACGAAACATCCAAAACAAAATAATTGAAATTGGTTAAAGAAAAGAAAAGTGACTTCCCTGTGTTGTGGACCGTGGTCAGAACGGGAAAAGGGCGAGTCACACGGGTTTAGCTGTAATTATACCCTCTGGTCTCTAAAAATACACGAGCGGGGAACGCTGTCTAGGTAACCGCGACTGCAAAGACACTGACAATGTCTAAAAGTGTCTAAGGGCCCGCAAATACATGTACACACACACACAGATGCATGTATACAAATATACACGTACAAAAAGACATGCACCTACTTATATGTATCAACATACACAAGCATATACATACATATACATATATATACATACTTACCTGCACACACATACAAGCATGTGTGTACACACACATGCATGTGCACACCCATACAAGGGACAATGATATATGTGTAGAAATGTGCGCACAACGCACATATCACCAGAAGAGTACACACCAGGGTCAGTGTGATAAAACAGAGGGGAAAGAATAGAACAGTAGAATAACAGGTACTCAAAAGGCTGACAATGGGGTACAATAAAAACATATGATGGGTAAGTAGCACAGAAAAAAGAGGTGTTGGAGAACACCGAAGTGTCTCAATGGGGACTAGTAGAGGTGAGCTATGAATGGCATGGCATAGTAGAAAGACTAAAGAGCCCAAACATGGGTAGTAGTGAAGGCTATGCAAAAGGGAAGGAGTAACCGAAAGGGAACTATGTGTACGAGTGTGATACATTCATGCCTCGTGAGGTCAGCGAGCCATACTGGACTATGAGGCGGTTCTCCAAAGCGAATCGGCTGCGGTCGCCAGAGTGACAAAGGACAATACCAGTGACACGGATGTCGTCTTTGCCCTTGTGTTCTGGGGAGTTGAAATGGGAAGACACTGGAGTGCCAGCATTCTGTTGAACATCTCGTTGATGTTCACAAAGTCTTTCCGCTAATCTTCTCCCAGACTCACCAATATAGGTCATGTGGCATCGTTGGCATATGATGCATAAATGATGTTGCGGGACACACATGTGAAGCCATAATTGATCTCGAACCGTCCATTAGGGAATAAGACCGAGTCAGTAGGGAGCACATAGGCACAGGTGATACAGTTCCGACCACAAGAGGCCGTACGGAAATGTTGATGGTCGGAGCGAGGGAGATGGCTCCTAGTCAGAATATCTCCTAAATTCCTGTCGCGCTTGAATGCGATCATCGGGGGATCACTAAAGAGTAGACGGGTAGTGGGATCAGAGAGTAGAATGGAACGGGAGCGGTTGAGTATATTCATAGCAGCTAAATTGTGAGGGTGAGTATGGTTCTCTCAGAGGGGGCGGTGCGGTTGGAAGGTGTGAGTGCCTCGGGACGGGAGATAAGGAGGACTCGATTGAGGGCAGACTGGAGGATCGAATCTGGATAAAGCCGACGGCTGAAGAAACCAAACATAAGGTGAGCCTGTTTGAGGAAATCTTGGTCATCCTGACAGATGCGACGGAGACGCAATAACTGTGAGAACGGAATTGAATCACGACAAGAAGGTGAATGTTATGAAGTATAGAGAAGGTAACAATGGGCGTCTGTGGGTTTATAGAAAACCGAAGTGTGGAGGCCAGAGGTACCCAAAGAAACAATAAGATCTAGGAATGTAACAGATGAGGTGGATATACAAGATGTGATCTTGATAGCTTTGTGATAGCTACCAATGTAGTCGATAAACCTGGAGAGGTCATCCTCAGGTAGATCGGTAAGTTTTTTGGGGTATGTTAAAAGACACAGCAGCCTATTAAAAGTAATCTTGGAAGGGCAAATACAAAGTAAAAGAGGCAGAGGTAGACCAAGACTAACACGGACGAGTTACATCAAAAGATGGACAAGTCAGACTATGACAACCTGCACCATCAAAGCAAGAGATTGAGCGGAATTGCACTCCATGGTAGCCAACCTTCGATGCGAAGACGGCACTCAATAATGATGATGAAATGGGTCTTCCTTTCTTTCTTTTACCAGATTGTTTCCTCATGAATGCTTGATGGGGAAGTCTTCCTCTATTCATTCTTAGCACGCCACCGATGTGTCTTCACCACCTTCTTTTCTATTAAGCTAGAAACTTACTTTTGTTTATTTTCTTCTCTTCTCTTTTCGTTTGAAATGTATTCCTTTCTATTGACTTTTCGAGCCGTAGCCGGCCCATAGGGCATAGACCCAGATACTCTTTCTCTTATCTAAATTTTTATTCTAGCAGTTTTCAATCCTTGTAAAGATCTTTTATCAAATCTCGTCATTTGTCTCTGTTCTGTGCAAACAGCTCTATCTCATTGCGGGAGCCGATTCCTGCTGCGGTATTCCTACTAAAATTGTGTTTGGCTTTATCCTTGAAGAACAGCGGTAAGCTCTGTATATTTATGTCCTTAAACTTTCTTTATCGTCTTCAACTTCTGTTAGTAAAGAATATTACATAACATCGACTTGTATCGCCATCCCAATGTCTTATTTTCGTCACCCTAATGTCCTATTTTCGCCTTCCCAATGTCCCGTTTTCGCCAACCCAAAGCCTGTTTTCGCCAACCAAATGTCCCGATTTTGCCATCCCAATTCCCCTTTTTCGCCAGCATAATGTCCCATTTTCGTCAATCCAATGTTCAGTTTTCGCCAACCCAATGTCCCGTTTTTTGACATCCCAATGTCCTCTTTTCACCATCCCAATGTCCCGTTTTCACCAACCCAAAGTCCCGTTTTCACCATCGCAATTCCCCTTCTTCGTTATCCCAATGTCTCGTTTTCGTCAACTAAATGTCCCGTTTTCGCCAACCCAAAGTCCCGTTTTCACTATCCCAATGTCCCCCTTTTCGCCTTCCCAATGTCCCGTTTTGGTCACCCTACTGTTCCGTTATTGCCTCAAAGAAACATAATCAGCTTAAGTAAGTGCCAAGGTGACACTGAAGTCACCAGATGTGTTTATTGCAGATTCTGTGAGAACTATTGGATTAGTATATCTAGTTGATACTGTTATTAAGAATGGAAAATTAGCTACTCACTTGAGACAAACTATCAGCACGTCATCATTAGTCTTGAAATAGCGACATGCAGAAAATAATGTTACGGCAGAGCAAATCTTCAGATCGATTAATAGCAATTTCTTATTTTACGAAAGAAAATAATAAATGACATTCTTATAAAATGCAAATATTCCAAGGTATTATTGAAGACGAAATGCCGTCAAAAACTTTGTAAATGGACACTAAACAAACTGGACGCTAATGTTATGCAAATAAAGTTAAGGTAAAAAATGGTAAAGGTAGCCCATAGCATTACTGCCTTTGGGGAGTAACATATAAGAGCATCACTTCTCTTGGGCACATCCTATGTAGGATTGCGACCCTGCTCATTAAAAGAAAAAGTTATAAATTTCTCAGTTTTTATGAAAACTTTTAAAATACTGCTTTTGTTCTTATCATAGTGACTTCTTAATTTTCTCACACAGTTTATAATGAAGCATCTTATCTTATCTTAATTTTTCTTATCTTATCTTACCTTACCTTACCTTACCTTACCTTACCTTACCTTACCTTACCTTACCTTACCTTACCTTACCTTATCTTATCTTATCTTATCTTATCTCATC
Organism: Megaustenia siamemsis; assembly: GCA_032433765.1. Lineage (NCBI taxonomy): Eukaryota > Metazoa > Mollusca > Gastropoda > Stylommatophora > Ariophantidae > Megaustenia > Megaustenia siamemsis. Next base: position 74,890,144 of record JAVIAB010000051.1, on the reverse strand, counting down.
TTATCTTATCTTATCAGTTGCTTCCCTTAATTCAGACCCCATTTGGCATAAAAGTAATAAAAAAGTAAAGAGCCATGTCACGCCAAGTGGCGTATAGGAAATATGATGTCAGTGACCATAATTTTTATAGACCTTCGGCATATGATATTTGGGGTAATGTAGTCGGAATTACGCCCGTGCCGCTTTACTTTCCCAGAAAAAAACAACCCCGGCAACCATTTAAGACTGTGTGAACCCGGAAGCTTTTGATCAGGATCGAACCCTAACTCTAGTCCTTTGTAGTCCAGTTCACTAACCACTGAGCTATCGCTCCTTCATTTGGCATAAAGCGAGTAATAAAGTATTGAAAATAAATATTTGCTGAAAATTAATTAAATGAGTTTCTATCAACAAGAAAATGATATAAATTAAAAAAAAACAAAAAACAAATGTGCTGTCTCAGCCTTTATTTTAAAACTTAATTTCGTTTCATGAAAATGTTGGTCACCGTGAGTAATTTTTGTTATCCTGGATGACAATTTGTATGCTCTATTTAACGTTGGGCACGTCACCCGTGGGGGAGCGCAATAGCTCAGTGGTTAGTGAACTGGACTACAAAGGACAAGAGGTAGGGTTCGATCCCAACCGACGGCTTCCAGGTTCACCCAGCTTTTAATGGGTACCGGAATTTTTTTCTGGGTAAGTAAAACGGTACGGCGTAATACCGACCACATTACCCTAAAAATCATGTGCCGAAGGACTGTAAAATCTATAGTCACTAACACCATATTCCCTATACGACACTTAGCGTGACGAGGGTCCTTTACTACATGACCCGTGGGATTTGGCCCTTTAAGGGTATCTTTAAGTGTTTTCTTGATATAGAGGTCAGAAATACCACTTTAAAAAAAAAATATAGTTAACTTCAAAGAAAGCTTCAGCACGAAAGTGTTTATTTATTTCATAAACCTTACAATGCAATATTTTACTGTTTACTGTGACACTTATAATTTTCTTTATAAAACAAACGGCAGGTATGATAACAAACAGTCAAACTCCACACAGCCATGTTCTGAAGTACTGGCAGAAGTACTAGCCCGCCCGCTATTCATTCCCTGCTTTTCTGAAGGTTGTTAGAAGTTCCAATGCAGAATGTAAGCGCTGATCTGTATAAGATAAGAATTCTTAGACCATATATGGAAATATATATATATATATATATATATATATATATACATATATATACATATATATATATATATATATATATTGTCCTTTCGAGCCGAAGACGGCACATAGGGCAGAACCACAATCTCAAAAGCAGAAACCTTGCATGCCAAAATGGCACATATTGCAGAGATCACCACTTCTAAAATCTATGGCTCTGTTTCCATAACAATACTTTTTACAATGACAGCTTGTATATATATATATACGCAGGGAGAAAAGAGAGAATAAAGGGGAGTGGGGGCTCACGATAGAATCAGAGGGATAAAGGCCGCTTGGTCAAGCAGTCGTCACGACGTGTGAGACATGGATTTTTATTTCAACCCTCGATAGAAAAAAAACTTTCTGTCTACCACAAGTTTCGAACACCTTACGCCGGCTTTTCATACAGCGAAACAGTGGTTTTAGCCTCATAGCCACGCGCACTAACGCGTATTAACGCGCACTAACGTGTATTAAACGCGTTGAAGAAGTGACGATAGCGCGTATTAAAGTTTCAATATCGAATATTTAATTCTTGGCTACCTCAATAAGATAGAGGTGAAATAAAACAACAATGTACAACAGCACGGTTCACAGATCTGTCTCATATGGTGTTCGTGCAATTCTAGAATTGACTTTTTTGTGAAATAAAAATTATTTCAATGCTCTCTTTTTATCTTATATATGAATCAATGAAAGACACAATTTTATGTTCTCAGTAAATTCATTTTTGTGTGTGAATGAAACATATATATTATGAAAGCCGAAATGAGAGTTTCTGTCTCTTTGTTCACTTAAAAAATAAAAAAAAAAAATAGAAAATATGAGAAAATACAAAAATATTAACTTTTGAAAATGTAAACTGAAGAGCCACAATGAAGAAAGAAAAAAGTATGAGGAATTTGTTCAAGTGCAGCTCCCGTTACGATGGGATCAAAATCGGACATTTAGACAAAAGTGAAAGAAAATCCTTGACAAGCGAAATGGCATTTAATGTATGATATGTCTCTACTATCTGGTTCGATCCTGACGGCTTCCGGGTTCACAAAGCCTTAAAATGGGTACCGGATTTTTTTCTGGTTAAGTAAAGCGGCACGGGCGTAATACTGACCACATTATCACAAAAATTATTTCCCGAAAGTCTATAAAAATTATGGTCACTAACACCATATTTCCTACACGCCACATTGCGTGACTGGGCACTTTACTCTACTATGTCTCTACTAGTAAAACTGAGTATATCTATAAAAGGTGATGGACTGTCTTATCACAATATCTGAATGACATTAAAGTTCTAGACATCGTCAGCTGTATGACGTTTTAAAAGAAACTATAAAAACATGAATTGCTAATTTACGTTGCTGGTTTTTCACACTCGTTTACACTGGTTGGTTGTGAAAAGAAATGCATTGTGGGGAATCCTGTCTTATGAATTGAAACTAAAATCATGCAGTTCTTGGAATTACAAGTGAAACATGACCGTGTGGCTAACTTTAACGAATAAGCTCGGAAGAAAAGTGTTGTTTATTTAACAAACATTTTAGATCAGCTACGTAAGCTAAGCTAATAACTTGAGAGAAAGGATGCACGTTACGTATTATATTGTTTTTAGACTTTTATTTAGGCATTTGTATCAGAGCTATAGAACTGACATTGGAAAATAAACATTGGAAACCTGACCATGTTTAAAAATCTCATTGGGATAGAGGAGTTCGAACGTAAACTGAATGGATATTTGAAGGTAGATATTACATGACATCTTGTAACGCTAAAACGGAAATATTATCTATACTTCTGTGAGCTGACAGAAGTACTAGCTCTGCTTCCCTGATAGCAATTTCTAATGAAGGACAGAATGGAAGTGGGGATCTGTGAAACAACTCTTAGACTAACATGTTTTGTGACAAATTGCTGGTAAGTTATGGTGTGATATGTATCAATCAGATCTTTCGTCTACTCTATGTCCAACTTTCTATGGTCGGCAGATTATACAGAGTGATACATTACCTCCATGAATTCAACAATCTTGACTGTTCTTTAATTTGTCTGCCAGTTGTCCTATATAGCGCCAGATTTAGGTTCTTAGATCTGTGTATATTTATTCAAATGTAGTCATTCTTGGTTATTGACCGTTACCTCATTTTCCGTCTACGGAGCTATATGAAAGTGGTTTGGCAATGTTGCTTCGCATCAAAACAAATGCGCGAAAATGGCATAATTTTATGGATGATAAATACATGCTCCAATTAAAACAAGTGAAGAAATGTAAATACCTAGAACATCTAGTGATAAACAATAATTTACAAGCAGCAGGAATATTCTCAAGATGCAGCAAAGCTCATGGGATAAATGCAAACACTACTGCCGAGCACGGAAATAACACAGCAAACAAAGACGGCACTCTGCATCACAATCTAAATTTCAACGGTGTGCTGCCATTGTCAGACCTGGACGTTAATCTCAAGAACATAAGAAATATCCACCACAGAAGTGAAATGTGTTGGACGCATGGCTGGATACAGCCAGAGAGATAAGATCAGAAATAACAAAAAAAAAAAAAAAAAAAAAAAAAAAAGCTAGGTATAATATGCGTCATCGAATACATAAATTAACAACAGATAAAATGGTTTGACCGCGTGAAAAGACAGGGAACTAACATTACAACACAACGCACTTTCAATAAATGCTGCGAGAATACCAGACACAAGGGTCAACCACGAAAAAGATGCAATGATGGAATATCAGAAACACTAGGAAATATAACTGTAGGAGGAGCCAATAGAAGAGCAATAGACATCAAACTACTTAGTGCCTTCAGAAAGTAATGCACCACATCTGTTTCCTCGGGAACCGCTAATTCAAAAAGTATGACATTTTTACACAGTATATATAGATATGTTATGTAAACATCGGTATCATTCAACATAATAACCATTCACTAGTACAGCTTTATGCCAGCGCTCAACAAGTGCATGTATTCCTATCCTGTACCTGTCTTTGTCCTGATCGTGTAGTCATTTCTTCGCTGCATGAATCGCTCCTTCATCATATTCAAAACTTGTTCCACGGAGAGTATCTTTAAGTGAACCAGAAATGGAAATCAGATGGTGCCAAATCAGGGCTGTATGGTGGATGGGGGAGTACAGTCCAACCCAATATGGTGATTGCTTCCCGTGTTGCCAGTCTTGTGTGAGGGCGCGCATTGTCGTGAAGGAGAAGCAGGTCTGCTTGCTTGCTTGCGTTCGCCCCATGACTAAAGTATTCTAGAGTGTTCTAGTAGACTATAGAATTCCTCTTCCTCATCCGCCCCTAAAAAGACGTTAAGTGAGTGTGTCTGCGTTGTGTTGTGGTTTGCAGTATAACTGTGATATTTGCGCCTTTCGGCCCAACACATCTGACTTCAGCATGACATTTTTGAGTACCGGGTTGTCTTCTCGTTTCCATCCCTATTCGCTTGGCCAGACTAGACAGGTTAGTGTGTTACTAGAGGCACCACGGAGAGATGGAGCAGGGTCTGGATGGTTCTGGTTCACCGATCCTGGCGCAAGCCATTAGCTGTGCGAAACTGGCAACTTCCAGCTCTGGTGCTGTGAGACGCGCCTTCCGCTTCCAGAAGCAGGTCTGCTGGATTCTTGTGCGGCCGAACTCTGCGAAAACGTTGACTGCGTTTTTCAATATCTTAATGTAAACTTGCGAATTGATTGTCTCTCCTTTTAGATAACATCCACAAGAATCACACCTTCAATGTCCCAAAAGACAGTGACCATGACCTTTCCAGCTGAAGATGTCTTGCATTTCTTTCTTCGTGGTGAGTGCGGATAATGCCACTCCATTGACTGTCTTTTTGTCTCAGGTTCAAAATGATGTGCCTAGGTTTCGTCACCTGCTGTAACAATCTTGTGCAAAAAGTCCTCTTCTTCCACATCGAAACTCTCCAACAGTGAATACAAAATTGTTTTTCTTTGCAATCGGTGCTTATTGGTGAGATTTCGTGAAACCCATCTTGCACAAACCTTAGATATTCGAGAGATTTTATAATTCCATTTGCACCAGCAATGCAGATTGACTACTTTATGGTCAATTGTTGAATAGTGATACGTCTGTCAGCAAGAATAATATGTCCTCAGCGCATTTCAACATCTCTGCTATGGCTGTGGCTGGCCGTCCACAGCGCGGCTGATCAGAAGCTCTGTATTTCCGCTTTCCGATTCTTTTATTTTCTGAACCCAGCGACTCACTGTGCTACTGTCGACTAGAAAACTTCCATACACATCACACAGGCGTTTGTGAATGTTTACAGCAGTTTTCTTCTCTAAAACGAGAAATTCTATAACAAGTTGCTGCTTATAACGCAATTTGTCAACATGGTCCATTTCAACGGTTTAGTGGAGTCGTATTTATTTGGCCTATTGCAGTGCAATTTGGTGTACACAATCGACATATACCATGTTTAAAGTGTGCAAAATTGCATGCTTCTATGTTTATTATTAGCTGAGAAAACCCATGTGGTTCATTACCTTTTGAACACCCCTCGTTCAAAATATATCGTACATCTCTCGAAGCTGAGAGGAAAATGAGAAAGGAAAGAAGATGAAGAATACATTATCCACGTCAACAAAAATAACGTGGCAAATTTTGAAGCTGCTTGCCCAGGTGTAAATACAACAATTAATTAAATATTAGACGAATTAAATATTTACCATCATATTATACTGTTTTGATATTAAAGACAGTTGGAATACTTGGTTACAACTGGCAAAATAAAAGAAAAGAGAGATCGCGGGCGACAAAGAGAGAAAATACTGGATAGCTTGGTGTCATGGCATGGAAAACAGTCAACAACAGAACTGATACGATGCACTGTAAATCGAAGATTGTGGAGGGACATGATCACCCACGCCAACCGGTATGGCACATGATGATGATGATGATATCAAAGAGCTCCATTTCACTCTGTTTCTTACTTTGATGGTGTACGTTTTCATGAATTCTTGAGTCCACCATTTAATGTTGCCAGTATACTTTTGTCTTTGTCTGCCTTTGCTCTATTAATCTACTTCTTTTTTCCGATGCTAAATAATTTTGAGTATGTTATTGTAACCCTTTGTACAACAAATTTCATTTGAACTATTCCAATTGTGTATAATTAGCTATTTATGTTATCTTCCGCTGTTTCAAAACTTCTCTCTTTTCTTCTCTGCCCACACTATTCCTCATTCGTTTTTTTTCTTTCTATCAACTCATATCTCAAGAGCTCCAATATTCTTTACTGTCTTATTGAATAATGTCCATGTTTCTCCACAATAGACGAATGTTATCCTCACTTTTTTTTTTTTTTTGGCACCAAAATGGACGCTTCTTGCGTCCAAGCCATGTAAACAATGTTGACTTTCCTTGTCTTCAACGGTTTATCTCATTCTGTTAGAGAATTTCACGCTATCTGTTACCACAGTGAGATGGCGGATTTTTTTAAAAATGTAAACACGGGTTTGATAATAAATGTGTGTACACAGTTCGTTAACCATCGCTGTAGATCAAGTCTTTATTCACTGGCTTCGTTAGCAACAATGGAAGCTAATGACCTTACTTGTGCAGCCGGTTGGTTTGGGACAAATTGTACGTTACAATGTCACTGCTATAATGGCTTAGTTTGTGACAAAACTACAGGGACATGCCCAAACAATGACAGTTGTCAGCACAAAATTTTCGCACCCCAGTGTCAGTACTTGGATTTTATTTGCAAATATGCCCAAAAATCTGAACCTACTTTCCTGTTTGATGGCAACGACACCTCATGTAATCCGGACACAGATTCTACATCAGTTGAGGCAACTCTCAATCAATCTTTGCCGTGCTCCTGGTTTAGGATTTATGCGAATGACTTAAAATATCCGGACAGTTTCACGGTAAAACTGAATGGTTCTGCCTCATGTAACAATGTATCAAGGTTTGTAGTTAGTCCGCACGAGATTGATGCCTTCTGCCCTGGGGCTGGTCTGATCAACAAGTTACGGATTGAAAGGGCGATAGTTGCAAATATCTGCTCCAACTACATTGGTGGGGGTCGGAAACTGGCTCTCAAACAGAACACAAACCAGACCGATTTAATGCACAAAACATTTGATGCTTGTTATACAGGAGACGGATGTGGACCAGAGGCCGCAGTTAATAGCAAAACAAAGACCAATCTCTATGACAATGACTGCACACACACACAATTGAGAAGTGGAACCAATTCTGTTTACTGGTATCTGAGCTTTGCAACGCCCCAGAAGACTCACATCATTCGAATCTATCATCGAGCTAGCACTATGATTCGGGTAAAGAATGACACTCTAAGGGCTTTCTCTGACAGTGGCGGAGTAGTGTTCCAGTATAATGATATATCCTACCCTAATTTATCTGTGAAAACTATTGTAGTCAAAACACAAACGTCAATGGCACACATTAAGATTGAGTTCTCACCGACCATTTCGCAGGCCGACAGTGCACTGACGGTATGTGAGGTGCAAACATTTACAGGCACCTATTGTCTGGACGAGCAGTCTTGTCGTTTTGTGCAGTGTGTAGTGGGTGTAGTAAAGGCTGCAATGTCATCATCGGTACTTGTCACGGCTACTGTTCACATGGGATCTATGGACACGACTGTTCCGGGTCTTGTCTCAGTGTCTGTCCTTTATTTGAAGAAAAATCTGGAAAATGCCTACATTGTAAACATCTTGGCTATACCTGCAATGACACTTGTCCAGATGGTAATTTTGGGCTACAGTGCGAACAGATGTGTTCTGATGGCTGTGACATCATATGTACTCTCAAATGTCCGGGCAACTGTTTCAACGACACCTGTCAACAGTCGATCGGGAATCTGTACATGCTTGAGAACGTTCTATGGGTCAGACTGCACTCTCAAAACTCCGGACAACTGTTTAACGAAACCTGTGATTCCCACGTTCAGAAGAGTCTGCCGACTACAACAAGCCCAAGCATATGGACACTTTAATGTGTTTCTGTGCTAGACATGGTTCACTTTTTGGTGTTTTTTGGTGAAGCCATGGCTCATATCTTTTTTGTGTTTCTGTCCTAGCCATGGCTCATATCTTAGCTTGTGTGTGCTGGCCATGGCTCATATCTTGGTGTGTGTCATGTTAGTCATATCTCATATCTCGATGTGTCCGTGCTAATCATGTCTCATATCTTTATGTGTGTCTGTGTTTAGTCATATCTCATATCTTAGTGTGTACCAGTGTTAGTCATATGTCATATCTTTGTGTGTGCATGTCTGGGTTAGTGATATCTCATATCTTTGTGTGCATGTTTATGTTAGTCATATCTCATATCTTTGTGTGTGCATGTCTGTGTTTGTCACATCTCATATCCTTGTGTGTGCATGGCTATGTTAGTCCCATCTCATATCTTTGTGTGTGCATATCTATGTTAGTCATATCTCTTATCTTTGTGTGCATGTCTATGTTAGGCATGTGTCATATCTTTGTGTGTGCATGTCAATGTCATTTATATCTCATATCTTTATGTGCATGTTTATGTTAGTCATGTGTCATATATCTTGATGTGTGTCAGTGTTAGTCATGCCTCGTATCGCTGTGTGCATGTCTGTATTAGTCACATCTCATATCTTTGTGTGTGCATGTCTGTGTTAGACACATCTCACATCTTTGTGTGTGTATGTCTGTGTTAGTCACATCTCACATCTTTGTGTGTCCGTGTCTGTGTTAGTCACCTCTAGTGACTCGGGCAGATGGTGCTCGTAAACCTGGGAGGGCCTACCATCTAAGGGCAGAATCCCCCTACAGAAAAGATCATCTGCTGCCTTGCAGGAAGATTGGGGACAATCAAAGGCTAGGGAAAGCAAACCCGAATAAAATGCTGGCTGAAATCGGATGCACTGGGCCACTGGCGCATAACACAGTGCAACGTATTAACGGGTGTTCAATCAGAGTGGATCTGACACACTCTAATTGTGATGTTCTGTCTGTGGGGGCGATCAACACACTTAGCCTGACAGCTGACTTCATGTGAGAGTCTGGGATCCTACTCTGATTGAGTCCTGAACGCAGAGAGAGAGAGAGAGAGAGAGAGAGAGAGAGAGAGAGATCCTCACTTTTAGTCCTGACATTAATTGCTTTGATGTGAGTATTCCTGTTGTTAAATAAATATCACTTGAATATTATAATTATATTCTGTCAAAATATTTGAATTGTGTTCCTTCGCTAATAAAAAAAAAATGATGCGAAAGAAAATACTGGGCTAGGATTTGTGAAGGTGTGGAGGGAAGTGGTTAGGGGTTGTTATAAGGTTTTTAACTTATGGGACTTTGTTAGAAGGAAGTGACGACTTAAAAAACGTATAGAAATACTGATTCAACATACAGGGATGTGGTACATGAAGACAAATAGCGTAGGTTTAAACAAAGTTAATCGCCATGTCAGTCAAATGTACATTTATTGTCATGTACGTCCACGAGGAATTTATCACCGAATACAAACACATTTATATCGAAGGACGTCAACACAATGTTTATCTCCTTGTACTCCAAAATAAGATTTATTTCCATGTTACTTCCAGACTCATCTATATCTATTCACGTGAGCACACGTTTATCTCGGTGTTTTTCCAATCATTTATCTCCATGAACAGTCACAAAACACAAACCTCATTTATCATTTACAAGTTGAAACAATATCACACCGCATCTATGATCCTCCCAAGAAAAATTGAAAAACTAATTAATTTAATAATACCGTTTCCACTTGTTTGTTATTTACATATGCACCATTTTCATGTTTTCCTCTAAATTAACCAAATGGTGATTCTTGTTGCAACTTTAAAGAGCAGACGGGAAGATGCGCGCCACCAAATGTTCTGTAAGCCCAAGAAACGGTCATGAGAAAGAATATTGCTAGGACCATTCTACAGGGCATAATATCGAGTTACGTTCAAAAGTAGACAAGGCCAATAGACAAAGAAGTAAGTAAGTAAAGTACCCCCGTCACGCCAAGTGGCGTATAGGGAAATATGGTGTTAGTGACCCTATATTTTACAGACCTTTAGCGCATGATTTTTGGGGTAATGTGGTCAGTATTACGCCCGTGCTGCTTCACTTTCCCAGAAAAAAATCCGGTACCCATTTAAGGCTGGGTGAACCCGGAAGCCGTCGGTTGGGATCGAACCCTACCCCTTGTCCTTTGTAGTCCAGTTCACTAACCACTGAGCTATCGTGGCTCCCAATAGACAAAGAAGTGGGAGGACAATATTCGAGTATGGACATTATTAATCTTCATCGCATCTCAGAGAATATTTCTTAATCGTGAAGATCGGTAGAAAATTGTGAAAATCGCCAGTGACCGCCAAGTTTCTTGATAAATGATGTTGAATTACATACCTGTTTTCCGGCAGATACTATTTTGTAGTCTTTTCTGATGAATGCGGCTGCTTGAGGTCCTCTCTGGTTTCCATGGCTTCTTTTGCAGACTCATGTCTGTGTATGGGTGCATGAAATGTTACCTCCTGATGCAAATATGGTTGATCTTAGAATATCTTCCGTTTCGTTTCTCAAAAGGAATGTCATCTACAACACATGTCTTTGAAATGAATTTGTCATTGTGTGGTAGTGTTATTTTTCTCTCTCTTAGTCTGGTAGTTTGGTGCCGCTATATATATATATATATATATATATATATATATAAATATATATATATATATTAGATTATATATTAGATATATATATATATTAGATACAATTGGAGGTCATAATATAAATAATCTAAGGTATCTTCTACCTTTTAGCTCCCAGTGGAGCATAGGTCTTCAACAAACACTTTCCAAGTCGTTCTGTTTTTTGCAATTCTTTTAAGATCATTCCATGTCTTCCCCATCATCTTCATCTCTGCTTCAATCTGTCTTCTCCAAGAATTCCTTGGTCTTCCTCTTTGTCTTTTCCCCTGGTGATTCCAAAAAAGGGCCTGTTGTGTAATACTCTCAGTTGGTTTCCGTAGTGTGTGTCCTATCCATCGCCATCGTCTTCGCTGTATTTCTTTATCCACTGGTATTTGACCGGTACATTTCCATAATTCCACGTTAGTGACTTTGTCCTGCCATTTCCATCCCTTTATTCTGCGCAAGCATCCATTAATGAAAGTCTGTACCTTCGTGATTGTCAATTTTGTTATTCTCCATGTTTCACAGCCATATAATAGAACCGACTTAACATTGGAGTTGAAAATTTGTATTTTTGTATTTAGCCTAATTTCTTTGGATTTCCATATGTTTCCCAGTGCAATGAAAGCTCCTCTTGCTTTTGATATCCTTATTTTGGTATCGTTTTCTGTTCCTCCCTCTTTGTCTATATTACTGCCCAGATATATATAAGATTGTACGTCTAGTAGAGGTATTTCTCCTAGTTTTATTTGGTTATTGCCAACTGCATTAATTCTCATAATGTTGGTCTTATCTCTATTAATCTTTAGTCCTAGCTTTTGTGATCTCTCATCTAATATACTCATTTTATCTTGCATCTGTTGGTGGCTGTGTGATAGGAGAGCTATGTCATCAGCAAAGTCTAAATCATCAAGTTGTTTGGTCAGTGACCACTGGATCCCATTTCTGTTGTTTTGAGTTATTTTCATAATCCAATCTATGGCCAGTAGAAAGAGAAATGGAGACAGAAGGCATCCTTGTCTTACTCCTGTTCTTATTTCAAATGCTTCTGTAAGCTGTCCTTCATGCACCACACTACATTTTGTTCCTTCATACATTGTTTTTATCAGGTTAATAAACTTTATGGGGATTCCATAATGACTCAGCAACTTCCAAAGCATTCTTCTGTCTAAACTATCAAATGCCTTTTCGTAATCTATGAATCCAATATAAAGTGGGGATTTTAGTTCTAAACTTTGTTCAACTATTATACGTAAAGTAGTTATTTGATCAGCACATGATCTGTTCTTCCTAAAACCTGCTTGTTCATCTCTCAAGTGTTTCTCTATAGCCTCTTTTAGTCTCTCCAGAATGATTCTGCCTAATATTTTTCCTGGCACTGATAGTAGCATAATTCCCCTATAATTAGTGCACTCCTGTAAAAACTTCCTTTCTTTGGTAGTTTGATCATATAACCTTCTCTCCAGTCTTTAGGTATTCCTTCCCTCTCCCAAATTTTATCCAATAGATTATGTAACATCTTGGTAGAGGTGATAATATCTGCTTTGATGGCTTCCGAAGGAATTTCATCTGGTCCTGTGGCTTTACCATCTTTTAATAGTTTGATGGCTTCCATTATTTCTTCTTTGCTTGGTTTTCCGCAGTTAACGTATAATTCTTCTTCTGCTGGTAGTATATCTGGAGGATTATTTGAGCCGGGTCTGTTCAAAAGTTCTTCAAAGTGCTCTTTCCATCTCTCCATTTGTTCCCTTATATTACTAAGCAGATTTCCTTTCTTATCTTTGATAAAGGCGTTGATCTGTTTGTATTTTCCACCTAATTTCTTTGTGCTGTTGTACAGTTCTTTCATATCCCCTTTATTTGCTGCTTCTTCTGCCTCTTTAGCTAATTCATCTATATATTTCCTCTTATCCCTTTTAATGCATCTTCTCACTTCTTTGTTCACCTCTGTGTAAGCTTCCTGTGTCTTGGCTTTATTACTTCTTGTTTTGCTTTTATTTATGTCTGCTTTCTTGTTCTTTCTTTCTTTAATTTTATCCAGGGTCTCTGCTGTCATCCATGCCTTATTCTGGCGTTCTCTTTTCCCCAGTGTTTCTTCGCATGTCACTTTCCATATATTTTTTACCTGTTTCCAATGATCTTCTATATTTATTGTATTTTCTAGTTGTTGGAGGACTTGGTATTTGTTTGATATTGTGACTGCAAATTTATCTTTAATTCCTTGTTCTTTAAGAAACCCTACATTGAAATACTTTCTGCCCTTATTCGTTGTAGTATACCTTTTTAATTTAATTTTAAGTTTGGCTAACAGAAGATGTTGATCAGAAGCTATATCTGCCCCTCTATATACTTTTACATCCTGTAAGTATGACTTAAACTTATTATTAATACATATGTGATCAATTTGATTTTCCGTTCTATGATCCAGTTGACACCCATGTAACTTTGTGTATTCTTTTATGTTGGAATATTGTTCCTCCTAGGCTCATTTGATTAAGGGCGCAGAAATTCACAAATATCTCTCCATTCTCGTTTATATCTCCAAGTCCATGTTTTCCCATAATCTCTTCGAAGCCTCTGTTGTCTGATCCTACCTTAGCATTTAGGTCTCCCATCAAGATTATAAACGTATAGAAATACTGATTCAACATACAGGGATGTGGTACATGAAGACAAATAGCGTAGGTTTAAACAAAGTTAATCGCCATGTCAGTCAAATGTACATTTATTGTCATGTACGTCCACGAGGAATTTATCACCGAATACAAACACATTTATATCCAAGGACGTCAACACAATGTTTATCTCCTTGTACTCCAAAATAAGATTTATTTCCATGTTACTTCCAGACTCATCTATATCTATTCACGTGAGCACACGTTTATCTCGGTGTTTTTTCCAATCATTTATCTCCATGAACAGTCACAAAACACAAACCTCATTTATCATTTACAAGTTGAAACAATATCACACCGCATCTATGATCCTCCCAAGAAAAATTGAAAAACTAATTAATTTAATAATACCGTTTCCACTTGTTTGTTATTTACATATGCACCATTTTCATGTTTTCCTCTAAATTAACCAAATGGTGATTCTTGTTGCAACTTTAAAGAGCAGACGGGAAGATGCGCGCCACCAAATGTTCTGTAAGCCCAAGAAACGGTCATGAGAAAGGATATTGCTAGGACCATTCTACAGGGCATAATATCGAGTTACGTTCAAAGTAGACAAGGCCAATAGACAAAGAAGTAAGTAAGTAAAGTACCCCCGTCACGCCAAGTGGCGTATAGGGAAATATGGTGTTAGTGACCCTATATTTTACAGACCTTTAGCGCATGATTTTTGGGGTAATGTGGTCAGTATTACGCCCGTGCTGCTTTACTTTCCCAGAAAAAAATCCGGTACCCATTTAAGGCTGGGTGAACTCGGAAGCCGTCGGTTGGGATCGAACCCTACCCCTTGTCCTTTGTAGTCCAGTTCACTAACCACTGAGCTATCGCGGCTCCCAATAGACAAAGAAGTGGGAGGACAATATTCGAGTATGGACATTATTAATCTTCATCGCATCTCAGAGAATATTTCTTAATCGTGAAGATCGGTAGAAAATTGTGAAAATCGCCAGTGACCGCCAAGTTTCTTGATAAATGATGTTGAATTACATACCTGTTTTCCGGCAGATACTATTTTGTAGTCTTTTCTGATGAATGCGGCTGCTTGAGGTCCTCTCTGGTTTCCATGGCTTCTTTTGCAGACTCATGTCTGTGTATGGGTGCATGAAATGTTACCTCCTGATGCAAATATGGTTGATCTTAGAATATCTTCCGTTTCGTTTCTCAAAAGGAATGTCATCTACAACACATGTCTTTGAAATGAATTTGTCATTGTGTGGTAGTGTTATTTTTCTCTCTCTTAGTCTGGTAGTTTGGTGCCGCTATATATATATATATATATATATATATATATATATATATATATATATATATATATATATATATATATATATACATATATATATATAAATAAATATATATATATATTAGATTATATATTAGATATATATATATATATATATATATATATATATATATATATATATATATATTAGATACAATTGGAGGTCATAATATAAATAATCTAAGGTATGCTGAAGATATAGTCTTAATTGCTAAGAGTGAAAATGAGTTACAAGAAATGTTGGACATTATAGTGAAAGAAAACAAAAATAAAGGACACAGCCTTAATAGCAAAAAGACAGAGGTAATAGTAAGAACAAATAAAAAGACATCACCTCCGTGCAAAATAAAAAAAAGACAAGTGGAGCAATATTAAAACAGGTAAATTAATTTAAATATTTGGGAACTTTGTTAACCTCAGACGGAAGATGTACACAAGAGGTGAGATGCAGAATAGCTCAGGCAAAAGCAGCTTTCCAAAAAATGAGGAAGATACTATGCAATCCATTTTTGACAATAGAAGCAAAACAAGAAAAAAAATTCTTAAATATTAGAGCCAGTCTTAACTTATGGATGCTAATCATGGACAACAGGACAACAGACGAGAAAATCATAAGGAGTCTGTAGAAATGTGGTTTTACAGAAGAATGTTGAGAGCACCATGGACAGCTAATAAGAGTCATGAAGATGTTCTGAGAGAGGTCAAAGCAAAAAGAGAGCTAATTTCCAATATTAGGAAGAAACAATCATCATTTTTTTGCCATGTAATGAGAAGAGAACAAATGGAACATATTGTAACAACTGTAAAAATTGAGGGACCAAGAGATAGAAGGAAGCAAAGAGAAAAAATAACAGACAGCTTAAGAGAATGGCTTGGCAGAAGGTCAACAACAGAAATGATAAATAGCTGTTGAGATCGAAAGTTGTGGAGAGACATGAAAGACCTGAAAGCATACGCCAGCAGGCCTGGTACTTGATGATGATGATGATATATATATATATATATATATATATATATATATAATGAATCCTAATATATACAAATGAGTTCTAGATAATTGGGCAGCAACAAGCAAAGTCTCTGAAGGCCACCGAAATCGTCGTTCCAAAATAACTCGTCTTGCACCAAATCAGGATAATGTTGGTTCGAATCTCCGTAGGGTCAAAAGTTTTTTTTTTCTTTCGGGTTCAAGTAAAAATAAGACCCGAACACCTTGTGGTGACTGTACTGGACAAGCGGTCTTTATTCTACGGTCCTATGAGTTCCCCAGGCAGACCCCAGTAATTTGATAATGTCGTAAAGATAGTTTTCTGTGTTAGTTTTGAGCCATGCAACGAGAAGGAAACAAGCTAGAACATTTTGTAACAACAGAGGAAATAAAAATTCGATACTAGAGGAGATAGAAGGTAACGGAGACGAATGACGCTAGACACTTTCAGAGAAATGATGATTTTGGAAATCAACAGCAGAACTTATAAACAAAACTGTAGGTGCAGAAGATTGTACAGAGACTTGATCATCTACGCCAGCACGTATTGTTCTTATACATATATAAATATCGTTACATACTGTCACATACTCGTTGGTTCATCCTGTGATATTCTGCATTTATTTTCTTCTGCCCAAGCAAGAACTACGAGTCTGACATTATAACAGCCCTGTTTATCTTCTGGCTTTAGAAAGCCACTCTAGGCTGCATTCTCAGTCCCCATCTACTTATCGTATTAAACATTGCATTACAACCTTCCTTGGCGATCTGCCCGACGCCGACCATTATTATATATGGAACGTTGTACAAATGTGAAAAATATCATCGCTGTCGTTGGATTTTAGAACCGTCAATAATAGTCCAGTATCTAGCACTTGGAGAAGCAACTACACAAAAGCTCAAGTCAATAATCCTCTACGTTGTCAAAATACTCTAAGGCTAGCTTAGACCAGAGGTTCTCAAATCACGAAAGAATCAGGATCATGAGTTAGAGAGTTCACTGTTAATGTTACAACCAAAATTTGAACCAGCTTGCGTGCTTCTCTGTTATTATTTCAAATTTCATGAGCAGCGTTAGTAGAGTGTTTAAAGAAACATCAAGAGGTTGATTTCGATCCCGATAAATGGCTCCTAGGTTCGATTAGTTTAGTTTAATTCAGTTTTTAATTTTAATTTAGACAGATCATCTTCATTGCATAACGGACAACTCCATAGTACTTAGATTCCCTCCTCAGCATGTTCCCTAGTGTGAAGTACATCGCCACACACTAACGAAAGTACCGAGATAGCTTTAGCTGAGATGCACGAACGTAGTATCTACGAAGACTTTGGTCCTACAACCTCCTTATTTTCCCCGGGGGACATACCTGACAGGTGATAGTGACTATATTCCTTTCTTCTCTGATCGTGGTTAGAGCATCGATTGACAGGTGATAGTGACTATATTCCTTTCTCCTCTGATCGTGGTTAGAGCATCGATAACCACACGGGCGCTTCAAGGTTCACCAAACATAAATGGGTCTCAGAATACTTTTTTCTTGGAAAGAAAGACATAACTGGGGTAGTGCTGACCACATTAAGTCCTCTCTCCACCCACATCATTTTTGGCATCACGTTTTTTTTTCTGGTATATGGTTTTACTGGAGGCTAGAGAATGAGGGTCGCATGCTTAAGTATGTTAGCCACGTGGTGTAGAGCTTAGAATTTCTACTTCGCAACCCTCTTCACCTTTCTCAGATAGAAACAATGCTTGTGACTTCAGTGCTATCAAACCCGTGTCCCCTAGATTAAAGTATGACAGGTCCACTATTCGTTCTGCACACATTTAATAGCTTAGTTATTACTATGTAATTTTTAATTTGAATTTTTTGTTATTTAACACTTAATTAACTTGTTGATAAAGGTCTTCTTTTTCTCTTAACATAGCTAAATGGAAATGGTTTAGAACACAATTGGTATTTATTTATTGTAATCTCAAGATAGACCATTATTGAATGCTTAGTTTTTATCGAAGGCGAACGATAAAACATAAAACAAGTGCTAAAATTCAACATATCAAAGAATCTTTCTTTTCTTGTATCCATCGGCTGTTGCCATGAACCGTTGCAGGAGAAAGGGAATATATAATGTAACCCATTTCTTGCATATGTTGTATTGCTTGTTACTTTAGTGTTTTCTCTTTTAGATGTGTCATTCCTGGGTGTATCTGTTGTATAATCGGAAGAGTTGTGCTTCTCTACAAATTTGTGTTCTGCTATTTTATATACAGACACTCTGTGGTTGAAAATAGTCATGAATATACGGCGAAGAAATGGAAACTGGGAGGCAAATTGGATGAATTTCATGTGATTGTAACCCACAACTTTGGCATGGTTTCTCAGGATGTAACGCAGTAAGTGGCGATTCATTTAGTTGAAATGATTCTACAAGTAGAACAATACGGCTTCATGCGCAAAGCAGCAAATATTAATGGCGGGTAGTAACCGTAGTGAACTTGAGCTGACCATCCTGGTGTAGAATATAACCCTAACATGTGTCTCATTTGATGTGATTGACATTTCCTTGACTACAAACCCTGAATAGAAGAAAATGTTTCATTTCCTCGTTTGTATATCAACAAGCAATTCTCGTGAATATTAAGCTATAACAAAGCGATGCCAAAGGCTCTTCAGTATCTACAATATTTTTTATTGGCTTAAACATACGCAACGTGTCCTACCAGCTTGAGAACGGTTGACCAAAACTATAAAACTGTATATTTTTATAAGGAAATCTTCTACGAGATTAACTCTGAAAAATGTATCTCCGCGATTGATAAATATGCCATCTTTTTACAAATATTTAGAGTTTCCGTATTTCTGTTATCAGGGTTTTCACGAAGAGGCCCTATCCAGCTCTTAAAGACCGAATAATTCCTGTTATTCCTTCCTGTCTTTCGATATTCGGTATCGCTTCCCGAAAGCCACACCAATCCCCTCCCAACATTGTATAGGTCTGTTCCGCTCTCATAGAGGAAATGAAACGTCAAAAACATTAACAGAGTTTGCTTTCCTTTATTAATATTGACATAAGCGGCGCTCAATGTCCGTCTGTGTAGACAAAGATTTCCAAACTATCCGCACGGAAGGCGGGGAAGTTAAAGACCAGATAAAGTTCTTCATTTATCAAGGATGAAATGATTTTTTGGTCCATTATATCCCAAGAAGCTTGCAGGCAGGTTGGAAGAAGCACTTTTATTGTGGAGCTTGCCGTTGTTTCCATTCCTGTTATTTTACATATGCGGTCGACAACGATATCTTGTCGGATAGAGCAAAAAATAGGGGAGTGAGGCTTCTTTAAGGCTAGTGGTTTGTGGAGACGCCATTTTTTTCATCTTTTCTAAACAAAGTGAGAGAGAAAGGGAGAGAGAGAGCGAGAGAGAGAGAGAGAGAGAGAGAGAGAGAAAGAGAGGAAGAGAGGAAGAGAAGAGAGTATATTTTTTTCCTTTTGGAAATATCCTTCTTAATTAATCTAGCAAATATTTATTGTTTAATAATAATAATTACAACTATAACAAAAGGAAGAAAAAGAAGGAAGAGAAGAAACACGAGAATAATGATGAAGAAACAAGAAGTGGAAGAGGAAGATACAATAAAAAGATGTTGGAGAAAAATAGGGGAAAAATGAATTTATTGATAATGATACGAAATAATATTAATCACCAATTTTCTATTTTAAAAAAATAAAAAAAAAAAACTGTTACCAGAAATCTATGAATATTATCATTCCATTTGAAAAAACGAAAACATCGCAATATAATCAAACATAGATGCTGAAGCTCTAATGCATGCACATTTGTCAAATACATTTTATAGTTATCAAATCATCATCATCAAGTACCAAGCCCGCTGGTGTATGTGATCATGTCTCTCCACAACTTTCGATCTCGACAGTTATTTATCATTTCTGTTGTTGGCCTTCTGCCAAGCTATTCTCTTAAGCTGTCTGGTATCTTTTCTCTTTGCTTCCTTCTATCTCTTCGTCCTTCAATTTTCCCAGTTGTCAGAATATATTCCAGTTGTTACAATATATTCTAGTTGTTATCTTTCCATTACATGGCCAAACAATGATGATTGTTTCTTCCTAATATTGGAAATTAGCTCTCTTTTTGTTTTGGTCTCTTTCAGAACGTTTTCATTACTCTTCTTAGCAGTCCATGGTATTCTCAACATTCTTCTATAAAACCACATTTCTACAGATTCCAGTGATTTTCTTGTCTGTTGTTATATTTTCCATGATTCACATCCATATGTTAAGACTGGCTCTACATAACATTTAAGAATTCTTTTTCTTGTTTCTATTGTCAAAAATGGATTGCATAGTATCTTCCTCATTTTTTGAAAAGCTGATTTTGCCTGAGCCATTCTGCATCTCACCTCTTTTGTACAATTTCCGTCTGAGGTTAACGAAGTTCCAAAAATATTTAAATTCATTTACCAGTTTTGATAGTGTTCCCCTTGTCTTTATTTTGCACTGAGGTGATGTCTTTTTCTTTGTTGTTATCATTACTTCTGTCTTTTTGCTATTACGGCTGAGTCCTTTATTTTTGCTTTCTTTCACTATAATGTCTATATTTGAGGTCCATTTATCAAATAGACATAAAAAAAACAGGCATTATGCTTGTATAAACAACAGATGAGTTGTGATATTCAGCGATTTTGCTAAAAAAAAAATAAATAACCAAGTCATGAATAATATAGGAAATCAGTTTACTGTCATCATCATCATCACTGAGTGCCGTCTCCGCATCGAAGGCTGGCTACCATGGAGCGCCATTCAACTCTGTCTCTTGCTTTGATGGTGCAGATTGTCATAGGTTGACTTGCCCATCTTTTGATGTTACTCGTCCATGTTAGTCTTGGTCTCCTTCTGCCTCTTTTACCTTTTATTTTCCCTTCCAATATTACTTTTATTAGGCTGTTGTGTCTTTTAAAATGCCCCCAAAATTTCATTTGTCTTGTTCTAATTGTGTTTAGTAGTTCTCTTTTTATTTTTAGATGTTTTAAAACATCATGGTTTGTTTTCTTTCCATCCAATTCTACCTATTCTATAAATCCACATTTCAAATGCTTCAATTTTCTATGTTTTCTTGTCTAATGTGCATGTTTCTGCACCATACAGGAATACTAAGATGATGTAACATTTTGCTATTCTTAGTTTTAGCCCTGGTGTTATTTGTTTTGATGTTAGTATATTTTTCATGACATTGAAATTACTTTTTGCCATACCTATTCTTTTGTTTATTTCAGTTATATATTTTCCATTACTGATTATAGTACGTCCCAGATAGTTGTAGCTCTGAACTGTCTCCAGATGTGTTCCTTCAAATTTGATATTTATTTGTAGGTCTTGAGAATTTTCTTTGTTTATGATCATAGTTTTAGTCTTTTTGATCTTCATATCTAGTCCATATTTTTTGCTTGTCGTGTTTATTGCATTAAGTAATTGTTGCAGATCTTTATGATTTTCTGCTAGTAGTACATTATCATCAGCATATCTTAGGTTATTGATTATCCTTCCACTAATGTTTAGGCTCATTTTAGTTCACTGTACATGGTATAAAACGATCATGAAACACCTTCATCTGTTTACTCTGCATACATAGTCAACATGTGAGCGTGATCAAGTGAATACAGAGATGACTGTCATGTCACACAAGAAATTCTGCTTCCTGTGACTTCTGCCTGACTATTGAGTGTCTGTTCTATTTTAAATTTTCTTCATACAAAATACCGTTTTATGTTTAAAAGCTCGATCAATGTGACTATTTGTGACAAGATGCAGTCTATGGTGATTAAAAAGAATGGGACGATCAGTAATTTACATTTTGTAATAGAATAATCAAAGTTTTTATACGTGAATATAAAAAAAAACACTGAAAAGGTAAAGTGTCAGACTAAAACATTAGAATAACTTGTGCTTGTCACTTTACGAATATAAATATTTAAAACAGTAAATAGCAATAGTTAGAAATGTGAATGTTTAACATTTGTGAAAGCTCACATTTTTTTTATATGACGTCATGAAAGAATCATAGGTCGCGTCTAATCGCTAACGCAAATGCACAAATATAAGACGGCGAAGCTCCTTTCATCTTTCAAATCGACTCAGAGTGAAATGATCACTGTCTTGGATAATGAGAAATTGATGTGACATGTAATTCGAGATAAAGATAAAAGGATTCGAGTGGAAAATTTAATTTGTCTTTATTTGCGGGATGGGTATTAGGGAAGGGAGTTGGGTGGTAGTTACTCTTGAAAATTGCGACTTGCATCAAGGGAGTGTCAATATATTTTCACAGTAACTTTATTACAAATTTATAGCCAATATAAATGTTAGTTATAAATACAGTGATTGCTGGGCCATCCATTACGATTCCAGGAACCACATTTTAAAATTACTTATAAAAAATATATCTCCAGATTATTTAGTCTTAAAAGTTTACCGAAACAAGTTCCTGTGGAAAAAAAAAATAAAGGAGAGGAAACAAGAGTAAGAAGTAAAAGAGTTTAAAAAGTGAAATTGTAATTATTATTATTATCAACATATACGAAAGACGAATGTGGCTGACCACCGTGAAAGAGATTGGAGCCTCATCACGTACTAGTCCAGAGGAAGCCATGGAGAGGAATTCGAACTTATGTCGGAGAAAAGTTCTTAAAATAAGTACTTGGAATGTTAGGACTCTATATCAAGAAGGGAAATTGGAAAATCTGATTCAAGAAGCAGAACGAATAAGTATAGATATCTTAGGCATATCAGAGACAAGATTGAAAGAATGTGGGTACATAGAGGACGAAAAATATACATTTATATACCCAGGAAACACAACAGAATATCAAAGAGGAGTAGGAATACTGATAAGAAGAGAGCTACAAAAATATATAAGTACCCACTGGACATACAATGATAGGATTATACTAGTCAGGATGAAAGCAAAACCATTCGACATAGCAATAATAAAGACATGCGCACCTACTCAAGACTAAACAGATGAACAAACAGAGGCATATATGAAGACCTAAATAAAGTTATGAAGCAAGTTAAATCTTCGGACATCTTGATTGTAATAGGTGACATGAACGCTAAAGTAGGAAAAGGAAGATATAAGACCACTATAGGAAATCATGGTTTAGGAAAAAGAAATGACAGAGGAGAAAGATTAATACAATTCTGTGAAGAAAACAGGCCGATAATATGTAACACCTACTTTGTGCAAGAGAAAAGGAAACTATACACATGGAAAGCCCTGGAGATAAGAAGAGGAATCAAATATATTACATAATGATAAAAGAAAGGTTCCGCAACAGTGTAAAGAAAGCCAAAACCTACCCAGGAGCAGATATTAATTCAGATCACAATCCTGTAATGATTAAAATGAAAATCAAACTGAACAGAAACAAACAAAAGTCTAATTCATCAACAAATCCACTAGATATAACAGCTTTAAATCAAAAAGATATTAAAGATACATATACAATACAAGTAAAGAACACATACCAGAAGCTGCTAGAAGAAGGAATTGAGCAATACAGAAGAGAAAATCTTGATGAAAAAGTAACAACCAAATGGCAATGCATAAAGAAAAGCATATAAGAAACCTGTGACACCTTACCCAAAAGAGAAAAGAACAAAAAACAAAAATGGACAACTAACATAATCTTAGAAAAAATGGAAAAAAGTGACAAGCGAAGAACACTGCCCAATACAATAAAATAGATAATGAAATACGCAAAATGTGCAAAAAGGCAAAAGAAGACTGGCTCAGCCAAAAATGTATATAAATAGAAACTATGGAAAATAAACAAGACTTAAGAGGAATGCACACATAAATAAAGAGAATGACTAATAAAAATATATGTAAAAATAATAGTCAAATAATCTGAAAGGTCACCTGTAGCAGAGAAGAAAGCGAGAATTACGGAGAGAGAACTAGAGAGAGCAACGCAAATGACAACACGTATAACGCACCAGAAAAGATCATTAAAAAAAGCCACAAGAAAGCATTAACATTATACTGAAATATTCAATGAACTTAAACACAAGCACCGACATTTGAACAATAAAAGAAAGAACGAAGAAATGAGGAAAGGAAAGAAGATAGAGAGAGAGACGAAGGAAGGAAGGATGAAATAAGGAAGGGAAGGAGGAAAGAAGGAAGGAAGGAAGGGAGGAAGGGAGGGAGGGAGGGAGGAGGAAGGGAGGGAAGGAGGAAGGAAGGAAGGAAGGAAGGAAGGAAGGAAGGAAGGAAGGAAGGAAGGAAGGAAGGAAGGAAGGAAGGAAGGAAGGAAGGAAGGAAGGAAGGAAGGAAGGAAGGAAGGAAGGAAGGAAGGAAGGAAGGAAGGAAGGAAGGAAGGAAAGAAAATTTAGTGACAACTTAAGAAATCAAGGCCAACAGATAAGGCAATGCCAATCAGTGTTTTGAGAACACAAAGCACGGGAGTCACTGAAACACTCAAAACTCATATCATCTTCATATTATTTTTTTTATGTTTAAAGTACCGTTAATGTCCCAAGCACGAACACAACGACCATGAATTCACATAACAGGAACATATCCTTTCTCAATTGCTCACATTTCTGTCTTTCCACCTGTTAACTTCTTGTTCTGCCTAATAAACATCTATTTGCATTACCATTTCTTTATTTACAGCCTCTGACTTGATCTAACTTCACGTTTACAGAAAAACTCAAATGCTCTCTTTATCGCATGTAACTATTACTCTTATTTTCTGAGAAAGTAAAGCGGCACGGGCGTAATACCGACCACATTACCCCAAAAATCATGTGCCGAAGGTCTGTAAAATTTATGGTCACTAACACCATATTATACGCCACTTGGCGTGATGGGGGTACTTTACTTTTTTTTTTTTTAACTCCTATTTCATTTTCTCAAGACTTGAAGTTTCACGTCAAGTGACATGATCAAGATTATTTTGTCCTCGTGAATAATGTAAACAGAAGCTAACAAATAATTTCTTTATTTGTAGGCCTTTTTGTATTGGTTTTCTTGTTATAGTAAAGTTACATAAAAACAATAAGAGTCACTTTTATCATGACCAAGTTGTAACTCAAGGGCCGAGTATTCTAATACTCTCAATCACTCCGTATGAAGTAGCTTTTTCCAACACAAGCACACACGTACTATTAACTCTCTCTCTCTCTCTCTCTCTCTCTCTCTCTCTCTCTACTTCTTTCCCTCTCTCTCATTATCGTTATTAAAAATAATGGAAAAATAACATGCCTCGCTATCTAATCGCAACTCACACAAATTGGATGAACTTGGAAAACTCAATTTATAATTGAGCTGAAAGATAAAATGGATAACACAAACTTATTGTAACAAAGAATGGTTTATGCGCAAATATTAGTTGAGCAAATTAGGACCAACCGGCAACAGCAGCAATAACAGTATTGCTGTCGTGAGGAAATGAAAGCTGTAAGGTACGACCATATAACATACATTCTTGTACTAATATATATATATATATATATATATATATAATATACATATATATATTATAGAGAGAGAGAGAGAGAGTGAGAGAGAGAGATTAGACGAAGAGGCAGATAAGGAAAAGAATGAACTGGCAGTATTAGAAAAAGGATGGGTCTCGGCATCACATGCCCTCAAAGGATAGGTCTCGGCATCACATGCTCACAAAGGATGGGTCTCGGCATTACATGCCCACAAAGGATGGGTCTCAGCATCACATGCCCACAAAGGATGGGTCGCGGCATCACATGCCCACAAAGGATGGGTCTCGGCATCACATGCCCACAAAGGATGGGTCTCGCATCAAATGCCCACAAAATCATGTGATTGATAAAACTGTAGAATCCATTATGAGTGTCATAATGACTTGCCAAAGTCACGTGATATGCGAAAGACAAAAGCTCGGGGAAAATAACTCGCCCAGATCTCCTGGTATAGAAAGGGGAAACTCTTCTTCTTTGGAGAGAAGGTAGCTGTAACTTGTAAACAGCAGTTTAATAAATGCTTTCTTATTTTTGTAGTGTTGATTTAAGTTTTTGTTTGGGGGTGGGGATGGGGAAGGTTTTGTTTCGAGAAGAGACGGAATTACATGATTATTGAATCGCGCACTGAACAAATAAATTGAAAAGGATGACAAAAGAATGCAACGATCGCGCTTATTATTCTTCTTCTACTTTTCAACTCCTGTGGAGCATTGATTGGTCTTCAACAAACACTTTCCAAGCCGTTCTGTTTCTTGCCAATCATTTAAGATCATTTCATGTCTTCCCCATCATCATCATCATCATCATCATCATCATCATCATCATCATCATCATCATCATCATCATCATCATCAATATCTCTGCTTCCATCTCTCTTCTCCAAGAATATCTTGGTCTTCCCTTTTGTCTTATTCCTTGGTGATTCCAAACAAGTGCCTTTTTTGTAATACTCTAAGTTGATCGCACTTAGCAAGTGAATATTATAAAGGTTATACCTAAGATATGCTGATGATACTGTTCTACTAGCAGAAAATCCTAAAGACCTAAAACAATTGCTTAATGTGATAAACATAACAAGCAAAAATATGGACTAGATATGAATATAAAAAAGACTAAAGCTATGATCATAAACAAAGAAAATTCTCAAGACCTACAAATAAATATCACAGTTGAAGGAATACATCTGGAGACAGTTCAGAGCTACAACTACATTGGGCATACTATAACCAATGATGGAAAATGTAAAATTGAAATAAACAAAAGAATAGGTATGGCAAAAGTAATTTTAATGCCATGAAAATTATACTAACAACAAAACAAATAACAGTAGGGTAGAAACTAAGAATATCAAAATGTTACATCTTCTCAATATTCCTGGATGGTGCAGAAACATGGACATTAGACAAGAAACAGAACAGAAAATTGAAGCCTTTGAAATGTAGATTTACAGAAGAATAGGTAGAATTCGATGGAAAGAAAAGAAAACAAACGATGAAGTTTTAAAACAACTAAAAATAAAAAAAAACTTTTTAATACAATTAAGACAAGACAAATGAAATTTTTATGACACGTTAAAAGACACAACAGCCTACTAATAGTAATATTAGAAGGGAAAATACAAGGTAAAAGAGGCAGAGGCAGACCAAGACTAACATGGACGAGTAACATCAAAAGATGGACAAGTCAATCTATGACAACCTGCACCATCAAAGCAAGAGACAGAGTGTAATGGCGATCCATGGTAGCCAACCTTCGTTGCGGAGACAGCACTCGATGATGATGATTATAAAGGAAAACTAGGAAAAAAGGAGAAAGTAAGATCCGAACCACGTCTAGAATGAAATGGTTAAGAAATGAAGTGTTAGCGCCTGTATTTTGTACCATCATCGGCACATGTTTAGATAATGTGGACAGCACAATAACATTCCATCTTTAATACCAGAACTTCGGCACCCAGTTATGACTCTCTTAACTTAGAAGTCAGGTCGGTTTAAGGAATACATCTTCAGTATCACTGTGTGGCTACCGGGGCCCTGATCACAGTCATGGAAGAGAAGAAAAGAGCCACTGTCACCTGCCACTCATGTCCAAAGAGGCGACTAAAGAAGTTGAAGACAAAGTCTTCGTCTGTGCTACGGAGTTCGTACATCTGAGCTGAAGCCATCTTCAGTGCTTTTGCTAGGGTGAGGTAGCGTGCTTCATACCCAATGGGGAACGTGATTAAGATGGGATTTGAGCACTATGGCGTTGTCTGTTGTGCAAAGAATATGACATATCAATTAAGGTTGAGCCTTAGTCTAATTCTCATTAAACCAGTTTATTACCACTGCTCAAATGCGATACACAAAACTCTTACAGTTTGATAAAATAAACCAGTCAGTTGTCATTTAAATGGACTGCCTGCTGTCCAATGTTATATTTTTTATCTGACTTAATTATTTGAGACTGCGGTTGACTAAACTGTGTCTCAATTCAAATGACACTTCATCAACTGTAACTGCCTATGAAACACATGGGAAAACCTATGATAAGACGACTGACTGTGGAGTTCCTGTTTATTAAGGAGATGTAGAAAACAAATTGAAAAAAGTGTACTTTGTGAAGTGAACTTTCGAAACACTTAAATTAACAATGACATCTCAAGCTAGTGAAGATAAAACAGCGAAGGATCACTTTGGGAGTACATTTAGTTGACATGTATCGTCTACAGTAAAATATTAAGATATAAGCAATATATGATAACGAAAGAGAACTACAAGCTTGTTAAGATAAGCTCATAACGTGAATCTACAGGGAAGCAGAGATGGCCTAGAAACACATGGAGACGAACTTTGAGATAAGAAAGATACAATTATTCCAGAAGTTGAAAGGGAAAAACACAGAGAGCAGAAGAGGCTGGAAGTTGCCCCAATTGAGGAGAAATAGTTAAGAATAGAATTGAATAATCTCAAACCACATCACACCAGCGAAAAGAGTTTTTAGTTAAATTTAGGAGATTACAGCTTTTTCATCTTTAGACTTTTCATCTTAAATTAATTTTAAAATGTTAGATTCAACGATACAACAGAGATCATCATGAGATATACCCAAAGTACATTCATTATTCTATTTCTTGAAGATGAGGTAGAACGCATCGAGTGAAGATTATCATCATCACCATTGAGTGCTGTCTCTGCTTCGAAGGTTGGCTATCATGGACTGCCATTCCGTTCTGTCTCTCGCTTTGATGATGCGAGTTGTTATAGACTGACTTGTCCATCTTTTGATGTTACTCGTCCATGTTAGTCTTGTTCTGCCTCTGCCTCTTTTACCATATACTTTCCCTTCAAGATTACTTTTAATAGGCTGTTGTGTCTTTTAGCATAGCTCAAAAATGTCATTTGTCATGTTTGAATTGTATTTAGTAGTTCTCTTTTCATTTTTAGTTATTTTAAGACTACATTGTATGTTTTCTTTTCTTTCCATCCAATTCTTCATATTCTTCTATAAATCCACATTTCAAAGACTTCAATTTTCTGTTTTGTTTTCTTGTCTAATGTGCATGTTTCTGCATAATGCATGAATGTTGAGAGGATATAACATTTTACTGTTCTGAGTTTTAGCCCTGGTGTTATTTGTTTTGATATGTTTCATGAATTAAAATTGATTTTTTGCAAATCATATTCTTTTGTTTATTTCAGTTTTATATTTTCCTTAACTGATCGTAGTATGTCCAAGGTAGTTGTAGCTCAGAACTGTCTATTCCATGAACTCTGCTATCCACTTGTATGTTTTAAGTATTATCTTTGTTTATAATCATATGTAAACGAATTTAAATATCTGGTAACAACTGTTACCTAAGATGGTAGATGTACAACAGAGGTGACATGCAGAATGGCTCAGGCAAATGCAGCTTTCAAAAAAATGAACAAGATACCGTGCAATCCATTTTGACAATAGAAACAAGAAAATGAGTTCTTAAATGTTATGTAGAGCCAGTCTTAACATATGGATGTGAATTATGGAAAATATGACAACAGACAAGAATATCACTGGAGGCTGTAGACATTTGGTTTTACAGAAGAACGTTTACCCATGAGCAACTAAGAAGAGTAATGAAAGCGTTCTGAAAGAGCCCAGAGCAAAATGAGAGCTAATATCTAATATTAGGAAGAAACAATCATCATTTTTGGCCATGTCAAAACTGTCTGTCACCCAGAAAGGAACAGCTGAAATATAGTGTGACAACTGGTAAAATTGAGAGACGAAGAGACAGAGGGAAACAAAAAGAAAAAATATCAGGGGTTAAGATAAAGAAATACAAATACCGAAAAAATATCAGACAGCTTAAGAGAATGGCTTATCTTAGGGTTTGATTATCTTTCCATTAATGTTTAGGCATGGTATCTATGTTATGTTTTTACATATTTGCTCAGTGTATAGATTGAACATGCTTGGTGATATGATGCATCCCTGTCTTACCCCTCTTTTTATATCAATAGGAGTAGATTATAGTACTAAGTAAAAAAAAAAAAACAGGTAGGCACACTTATATAAAGCCATATCTCATCTTCGAAAGTCATGGCGATGTCTCTACAAGGTCTCACTGAAGCTAAGTAGAAATGTATCTAGGTAATCACTTTCCTTGTGTTAGATGTCTTGTCATGCTGATGAAGGCCTGCGACAGAAACGTCTATAATTTGTGCTGTCTTCTTTTTAGTAAAACTGCTACTTACGACTGTATATTTATTTTTCTAAGCTGTGGCGACGTCGAGGCGAGGGAAGACAAGTTACATGTCTAAGTAATTAGAAGGTAGCTCACTATAGGTTGAATCAGTATTTTGGGTTTCTGTAATATATTTTGTAATCACATCTGGACAACAGGAAGCTTACACTGGGAGTCACTGTTGTAACAATGAGGTTCCATGATCTCTCATGTGTAAAAGTATAGATTTTACCTCTATGTTGAGTGATGGTGTTATCTTCGTAGTATTCATTGATTTCATGATAAGGGGAATCCGATATCTAGTCCTATCGAACGCGGCTAGTTAGAAAAACAAATCACAGTCGCTGCATGAATTGACCACATAACAGAGCCATTGGCCGATGACAATCTAATAGAACAATAGTGTCGCCACCTGAACGTTTTTTCTTAAAAAACAATGAAATTGTAATCCTCTTCTTCTTTTCTCTTTTCACTGATACCTAAAAGGTGTCGTGGTTTATATCATTTGTCGTTCTTGAGCTGCTCGAACTGTCTGAATTAGTGATTTTCCTTTGTTGTTACATGTCTCTGTCACTGCATCTATCCATTTTCTTCTGGGTCTTCCTCTTGGTCTTTTAATGAAATTGTAATAACTTGAAATATTATGAACTAATTTTCTGATATTACTCTTGGTTTATCACCGGTGCTACTGAATTAGTGCACATTCTGAAGATCTCCCGGAGTGATCCAGAAAGAGATCTGTATATTTATGAACACTGACCGAGTACAAGGATAAAGGTCCTGTACACATTGTAAAAGGGAGTCGTGGTATAGCGAGTACGATTGTGTACACATAAAGGAAGACGCGGCAGAATAGAGCCAGAGGAAAGTAGTAGAGCAGAGCAGAGGAGAGTAGTAGAGGCAGAGGAGAGTAGTAGAGGCGGATGAGAGTAGTAGAGACAGAGGAGAGTAGTAGAGCAGAGCAGAGGAGAGTAGTTGAGGCAGAGGAGAGTAGTTGAGCAGAGCAGAGGAGAGTAGTAGAGCAGAAGAGAGGAGAGCTGTACAGCAGAGAAGAGGAGAGTAGTAGAGCAGAGCAGAGGAGAGTAGTATAGTAGAGGAGAGGAGAGTTGTAGAGCAGAGGAGAGTAGAAGAGGCAGAGGAGAGTAGTAGAGCAGAGAAGAGGAGAGTAGTAGAGCAGAGGAGAGTAGTAGAACAGAGCAGAGGAGAGTAGTAGAGCATAGGAGAGTAGTAGAGGCAGTGGAGAGTAGTAGAGCAGAGCAGAGGAGAGTAGTAGAACAGAGGAGAGTAGTAGAGCAGAGCAGAGGAGAGTAGTTGAGGCAGAGGAGACGCGGCAGAGTAGTAGCTTCAGACCTTATCTGTTGAAGAAAGGGGCCACGTTAAATCCATTTCTGGCTTTCAGCTTCACCGAAAACAAAAGATACCAGGAATTGTTTTTGCAAAGCGACACGGTACTGACATAGTGCCGACAACTACCCAAAATGTGTGCTGATAGTAAAACAATATTTACACGAATATCATTATCCATTATACTCAATACTCGAAGTTTGACGGAGTTCTTTCTTTCTTTCTATCTTTATTTATTTCCACACACACAGTAGAACTACGAAATAATGCTGCAACTAAACTTAATGTAGAATATAAAGAAGGCCAGCATAAAAAAAACACTCCATTTTCACTATACAGATTCATCACAATTGGGAATTATGAACATAGCTTTATGATCAGCAGTTGTTCTATTATTTCTCAAACCTAACGATTATATCTGTGGTTGACTGATGTGTGTCCCGCTATAAGAAGCTAAAGTCCCCAAAGGCAACACTTTTAAGGTAGGGGACTGTGATTACGTCCCCTGTGCATGAAAAGAGATTACAGCCGTGCTTTACTGCATTTGATGTGCGATAATGAATTACTTACAAGTATGGCATGCTGAGTTCACCCAATGTCAATTAGAGGAAGCCACGCTAATTAATTAAACTGCGGTCTTGTGATTGCCAGAATTCTACACAAAGCGTGGCAAGAGAAGGAATAAATGATTGAGGAGGCGAATAGGAAATATGTTGAATCAGCACGCCACTAGAATCGTTAGTGTGCATACAAAAATTTGGTCTTGGGAACCACGGAGGATAATTTGGTTACACTTATCTTATCTTATCTTATCTTATCTTATCTTATCTTATCTTATCTTATCTTATCTTATCTTATCTTATCTTATGTCGAGAAGCATTATGGGGAAAATCATGTGGATGTCCCACAAAATGTTTGTAACTCTGGCAGTGTTAACTATGCAGCTTGTTCCTAATTATAGCCTACACCCCACCCGTTCTACTCTTGATCTTCAATGAGCTTTGAAGCAGAACGTGCTATGTTCTAGGCACAATGGCATAACGGTTTGGGTCTCATCCCATGAGACTACTGTATCCAATTTACTTTTCTTCTATCTTCTGAGAGATAAGATCAGAAGCTATGTACACATTTTGATTTGTGTTTTGTCACCTTAAAACAGCTAGCAGAAAAGACGACAGAACAAAATCAAAATTTGTACGTAGATTTCATTGACCAGGAAAAAGCATTCGACAAAGTAAATAGAGAACAACTGTGGGAGATACTAACAACATACGGAGTAAGCCAACATCTAACCAACCTAATTAAAAGTCTCTACATCAACAGCAGAAGCACAGTCAGAACAGCAGCAGGCTACAAGGACCGCTTCGAAGTTACATCAGGAGTAAGACAGGGGAGCATACTATCCCCCTCCCCCCCTACTGTTTATTACATACATGGACTATATATGCAAGTTAGCCAACCCATCAGAGACAGAGGAGATCAACGAACCTCTATTGGCAGACGATCAGAAACTAATACATGAAAAAATAGAAGACCTACAGAACACTTAAATACACTCAGCATCACATACACAAAATACATACAACATGAAAACCAACAAAACAGAAGTCATGAATATCGCAAAAGAGAAACAGAACATCAACAATAGACGGCAGACAACTAAAACAAGTAGAGAATTTAAATATCAAGGAAGTTTAGTGACAAAAGACAATTCACAAACAGCAAAATTAGACTCAAGATGCAACAAAGCTTGTCAAATAATTGGACAGCTATCACCACTATTGTCCAACATGGAAATAATTCTAGTCGCAAAACGGTCACTCTACAATACAATCTTCATCCCAACGGTGTTGTGCTACCAATGCTAGTCCTTGACCCTAGACGAAAGAACAATAAGAAAATAACCTATACAGAGATGAAATATGTTAGACGAATGACAGGAAACAGCCAGAGAGATAAGATCAGAAATGAAGAACTGAGAAAAAAGGTAGGATAATCCCCGCCATAGAATATATAAAGAAATAACAGATAAAACGGTTTGGCCACGTATCAAGGCAGAAAGATCAAATATAACACAACGAGCCTTCAATAAACGTTGACGTGACGTCGAGGAAAAAGATGGATTGATGGAGTATTAAAACACTAGAAAACATAACAGCAGCAGAGGCAAACAGAAGTGCAGACGACCGCAAATTATATCTCCTCTCGACGCTAAGAAGAAGAAGATTTTATTTTCTGTATTGCAGCGTATTTGTATGGAGCTGTGATAGAGCATGAGTTAGTGAACTGGTTTGCTGAAGACAAGACGTCTTTTCGATCATAAACTACAGCCTATAGGTGCACCTATTGTTATATGGATATCAGATGTGGTTTACAAGAAAAACGGTACTGGTGTAATGCTGACAACATTACCAATGTGCCTGTGGATGAAAAGTTTGGCACTAGGATCATACATATATTCCTTGGGACTTCCGGTCAATATGGCGGATAGGCGGCAATGAACAATTGAAGCACTGTCTGAAAAGCTTCATTGTTGCAGTTTCCTTATATTCCAAGTCCGGCTTGCTGCAGGAGCTACTGAGAGTGCACTGTGCACACCGTGAGCTGTGTGTTTCATCGTATGATGTTTCTATACTCAGATTGCTTATGATGAATGATGATATCGTATGACGAAGGACAGTTCAGTTGCGTTCACTATCGGTGCTACTATGCCTTATGTCTTTTGACGTGTGCTATGTTTGCTACGATGGGGACTGCAAATTCTTTTTTTGTTTCGATACTCGATGAAATGTTAATTCTGATGATTCCACTGGCACGGGCGGTTGAGCAATTATGGATTTTAATTCGTTTGCAGTGATACCGGGGCCTTCGAATAACTATAACTATATATTCCTCATATCTTTGTGTGTGCATGTCTATGTTGGTCATATCTCATATCTTTGTGTGTGCATGTCTATGTTGGTCATATCTCATATCTTTGTGTGTGCATGTCTATGTTGGTCATATCTCATATCTTTGTGTGCATGTCTATGTTGGTCATATCTCATATCTTTGTGTGTGCATGTCTATGTTGGTCATATCTCATATCTTTGTGTGTGCATGTCTATGTTGGCCATATCTCATATCTTTGTGTGTGCATGTCTATGTTGGTCATATCTCTGTCTTTGTGTGTGCATGTCTATGTTGGTCATATCTCATATCTTTGTGTGCATGTCTATGTTAGGCATGTGTCATATCTTTGTGTGTGCATGTCTATGTCAGTCATATCTCATATCTTTATATGCATGTTTATGTCAGTCATGTGTCATATATCTTGATGTGTGCCAGTGTTGTAGTCATGCCTCGTATTGCTGTGTGCATGTCTGTGTTGGTCACCTCTAGTGACTCGGGCAGATGGTGCTCGTAAACCTGGGAGGGCTGACCATCTAAGGGCAGAGTACCCCTACAGAAAAGATCCACTGCTGCCTTGCAGGAAGATTGGGGACAATCAAAGGCTAAGGAATGCAAACCTGAATAAAATGCTGGCTGAAATCGGATGCACTGGGCCACTGGCGCAGAACACAGTGCAACGTTTTAACGAGTGTTCAATCAGAGTGGATCTGGCAGACTCTAATTGTGAAGTTCTGTCTGTGGGGGCGATCAACACACTTAACCTGACAGCTGACTTCATGTGAGAGTCTGGAATCCTGCTCTGAGTCCTGATCGCAGAGAGAGAGAGAGAAAGATATTCCTTATGCGTCACTCTCGAGGCGAGTCCGGGTTCTAGTTCTTCCTTGCTTTTCTTTCCTTCGCTGCATCGTTCCTTCCTTCATTCTTTCTTTCCTTTCTTTATTCCTTCGTTTCTTCCTTCATTCATTCCTTCCTTCGTTACTATCATGTACATGATGATAGAGTTACAAAAGAAGTTTAGTGTTTTAAAGACTACAACCTAGGTCATGTATTTTGTTAATGCATTTATAATCTGAATGTTACCAAAGTTTTAACATTGTGATGATAAACAACAGATTTATGTTGGCCATGTAATAAGTAATCGTAGATCAAATCGTTACTGTTTATTGGTTTAATGGCTAACAAAAGATGGACGACACGATAACCATTTGGATACTGTTTACGCGTCGAAGGACGGCAGCTATGGGGCGCGGTTTCACCCTGTTCCTTTCTTTGATGGTGCACTGGTAGAGGTCCTCCTGTCCATATCTTGATGTTGCGAAATTACTTTTGACTTTGTCTACCTCTTTTACCTTGTGTTTTTTTCCGTCAAAGATGATGTTAGTGTCCAAGAACATAATTGGAACTCGACAAGTAAAATAATTTTGATACACACGGAGACACAATCTTTATTTGTTTGTTTATTTGTTATTTGTATGCTTGTATGTTTGTTTGTTTCTTTCTTCACTTCGTCTTGTACCAGTTCGCGTGCCGAGGGAGACATAGATACACAGTTATGGTTCTCGTCCCTTTGGCGGTTTCACTCATTGTCAATTGATGCTGTTATAACGTTTCTTTGATGCTGTCTGTCTCTCTCACTCTCGGTTTGCTCTTGCCCTTTTCCTTTCTCTTTTATTATAGGCTTTGTATGGTAATGCATCACACGGCTTTATTTCTAGATGGGCAAACCAGTTTATTATTTGTTTCTGTATGTAGCTTAGGATTGGCTCAATGCCTACTCTTTCTCTTATAATATCATTTTTTATTCTGTCTTTCTGGCTTCTCCAAGCGCTTTTCTCAGACATCGCATCTCTGTTGTGACAAGTTTCCTTCTATGCTTAGTTGTAAGTCACCAGATTCAGAGAATGAACTACAAGAAATGATAAACAATAGTAAAAGAAAGCAACAAGAAAGGTTTCAGTCTGAATAGTAAGAAAACATAAGTAATAGCCATATCGAAGAAATAATCATAACCATCATGCAGCATAAAAATAAACAGGACAAATCTGAAACAAGTGCAACCGTCAAATATTTGGGCTCAATAATAATATCAGATGGAAGACGCACCACAGAAAAAAAGAACAGAATAGCTCAGACCAAAATAACATTTCAGAAAATAAAAAACATCTTACGCCACAAATCTATGTCAGAAGTGAGAAAGAGAGTTCATCGGTGCTATATAGAGCCATTTATGACATATGGAAGAGAATCACGGACAGTAAACAAACAAACGAAAAGACTATTAGAGGCCACAGAGATAGGATTTCTCAGAAGAATGTTGAAAGTTGCCTGGGCAGCTAAAGTGACCAATGAGAAAATTCTCAAAGAGGCCAACACAAAAGGGAGTTCCTAAGAAACATCAGAAAGAAACAATTAACATTTTTTGGGCACACCATGAGAAGAGGAAAGTTGGAATACTTGGTTACAACTGGCAAAATGAAAGGAAAGAGAGATCGCGGACGACAAAGAGAGAAGATACTGGATAACTTGGTGGCATGGCATGGAAAACAGTCAACAACAGAACTGATACGATGCACTGTAGATAGAAGATGTGGAAGAACTACTGATCGCCTACGTCAACCAGTTTGGCATATGATGATGATGATATAATTCATCATGCCATGGCATTGGTAGCATATTGTTGGAATGAATATACTCTGCAAGAGGTGTTTTTGGTGGTAATAGATTGTGTGTGTGATGAAGGATAGAGGATAGATGTCCTAATATTTGGTTTGCCTTATTGCATGTTAAATCTATTTCTTTGTCGATTTTACCATCTTCAGAGAATGTTGTTCCCAGGTATTTAAAGTTTATTACTTGTTTTATAACTCGATGTTCTATAGCTATGTTTTATAACTCGATGTTCTATCGCTATGTTTTATAACTCGATGTTCTATAGCTATGTTTTATAACTCGATGTTCTATAGCTATGTTTTATAACTCGATGTTTTATAGCAGGGATGGCCAATTTCTTTCAAATGGCGGGCCACTTTTTTATTATTTTTTCTGTGGCGGGCCACACACATAACAACATCAATACAAATAAACTTGGCATTTGTTTCAAGGTAATATTTTTGTTATTTATCGGCATTATTTGCTTACATAAATTATTTTATTGCAACACAGTTAAAAATGCCTAGTTGATTAGAGACACCATAACGTACTAAAAGTCATCTTGGAGAGAAAGAAGTATATAGAGGGGCAGATATAGCTTCTGATCATCTACTTCTGATAGATAAACTTAAAATTAAACTAAAAAGGTATACTACAACGAATAAGGGTAGAAAATATTTCAATGTAGGGTTCCTTAAAGAACAAGGAATTAAAGATAAATTCACAGTCACAATATCAAACAAATACCAAGTCCTCTACAACTAGAAAATACAATAAATATAGAAGATCATTGGAAACAGGTAAAAGATATATGGAGAGATATATGTGAAGAAACACTAGGGAAAAGAGAACGCCAGAATAAGGCATGGATGACAGCAGAGACCCTGGACAAAATTAATGAAAGAAAGAAGAAAGCAGACATAAATAAAAGCAAACCGAGAAGTAATAAAGCCAAGACACAGGAAGCTTATACAGAGGTGAACAAAGAAGTGAGAAGATGCATTAAAAGGGATAAGAGGAAATATATAGATGAACTAGCTAAAGAGGCAGAAGAAGCAGCAAATAAATGGAATATGAAAGAACTGTACAACAGCACCAAGAAATTAAGTGGAAAATACAAACAGATCAATGCCTGTATTAAAGATAAGAAAGGAAATCTGCTTAGTAATATAAGGGAACAAATGGAGAGATGGAAAGAGCACTTTGAAGAACTTTTGAATTTACTCGGCTCAAATAATTCTCTAGATATACTACCAGCAGAAGAAGAGTTACACGTTAACTGTGGAAAACCAAGCATAGAAGAAATAATGAAAGCCATCAAACTATTAAGAAATGGTAAATCTACATGACCAGATGAAATTCCTTCTGAAGCCATCAAAGCAGATATTAACACCTCTACCAAGATGCTACATAATCTATTAGATAAAATTTGGGAGAGGGAAGAAATACCTAAAGACTGGAAAGAAGGTTATATGATCAAACTACCAAAGAAAGGGAGTTTACAGGAGTGCACAAATTATAGGGAATTATGCTACTATCAGTGCCAGGAAAAATATTAAGCAGAATCATTCTGGAGAGACTAAAAGAGGCTATAGAGAAACATTTGAGAGATGAACAAGCAGGTTTTAGGAAAAACAGATCATATGCTGATCAAATAGCTACTCTACGTATAATAGTTGAACAAAGTTTAGAACTAAAATCTCCACTTTATATTGGATTCACAAATTACGAAAAGGCATTTGATAGTTTAGACAGAAGAATGCTTTGGAAGTTGCTGAGTCATTACGGAATCCCCACAAAGTTTATTAACCTGATAAAAACAATGTATGAAGGAACGAAATGTAGTGTGGTGCATGAAGGACAGATTATAGAAGCATTTGAAATAAGAACAGGAGTAAGGCAGATGCCTTCTGTCTCCATTTCTCTTTCTACTGGCTATAGATTGGATTATGAAAATAAATCAAACAACAGAAATGGAATCCAGTGGTCACTGACCAAACAACTTGATGATTTAGACTTTGCTGATGACATAGCTCTCCTATCACACAGCCATCAACAGATGCAGGATAAAATGAGCATACTTGATGAAAGATCACAACAGCTAGGACTGAAGATTAATAAAGATAAGACCAACATTATGAGAATTAAAACAGTTGGCAATAACCAAATAAAACTATGAGAATTACCTCTAATAGATGTACAAACTTACATATATCTGGGCAGTAATATAGATAAAGAGGGATGAACAGAAAATGATACCAAAATAAGGATATCAAAAGCAAGAGGAGCTTTCATTGCACTGGGAAACATATGGAAATCCAAAGAAATTAGGTTAAATACTAAAATAAAATTTTCAACTCAAATGTTAAGGCGGTCCTATTATATGGCTGTGAAACATGGAGAACAACAAAATTGACAATCACGAAGATACAGACTTTCATTAATGGATGCTTACGCAGGATAAAATGATGGAAATGGCAGGACAAAATCACTAACATAGAATTATGAAAATGTACCAGTCAAACACCAGTGGATAAAGAGATACAGCGACGGCGATGGCGCTGGATAGGACACACACTACGGAAGCCAACTGAGAGTATTACACAACAGGCCCTTGTTTGGAATCCCCAGGGAAAAGACAAAGAGGAAGACCAAGGAATTCTTGGAGAAGACAGATAGAAACAGAGATGAAGATGATGGGGAAGACATGGAATGATCTTAAAAGAATGGCTAAAAACATAACGACTTGGAAAGTGTTTGTTGAAGACCTATGCTTCACTGGGAGCTAAAAAGGTAGAAGAAGAAGAAAAAAGAAGAGACTTGTTTTATAACTCGATGTTCTATAGCTATGTTTTATAACTCGATGTTCTATAGCAATGTTTTATAACTCGATGTTCTATAGCGATGTTTTATAACTCGATGTTCTATAGCTATGTTTTATAACTCGATGTTCTATAGCAATGTTTTATAACTCGATGTTCTATAGCTATGTTTTATAACTCGATGTTCTATAGCTATGTTTAGAGACACCATAACGTACTAAAAATGAGAGAATCTTGGAGAGAAAAATGCAAGGTAAATGAAGCTGAGACAGAGTAAGATAAAGTGGACTGACAATATTAAGGCTTGGGCAGAATAACCTCTGAAACGTGCACAATCAAGGCAAGATACAGCATGAAACGCGCCTGGGTAGCCACCCTTCAATGCGGAGATGGCAACAAAGAGTTAATGAGTGTTCTATCTTTTGTTAACCAGTAAACAGTAACAGTTGTCTCTGATAATGTTTATTATCTTCTTTTTCTTCTTCTTTTCAACTTCATGTGGAGCTTAGGTCTTCAAAAACATTTTCTAAACGGTCTTGGTTCTTGTCATTCTCTTAAGATTATCATATGTCTTCTCCATCTCTTCATCTCTGCTTCTACTTGTCTTCACCAAGTATATTTTAGCCCACCTCTTTGTCTCCTCACTTGGAGATTCAAAAAAAAAACGTTCTTATTGTTTATTAAGATCATAACAATCTGTTCTTTATATTCACAACGTTAAAACTTCAGTAACATCCAGATTCCTAAGTTAACAAAATACGTTATCTAACCTGTAGTTTCTAGAAGTATAAGCTTCTTTTGTAACTCCATCATCTTGAAGCACAATGTCTGCTGTTAAAAGTGATTATGTCTATTCACAACTTTCTATCTCTTCACTGTTTATCAGTATGTTTTTCATTTCATATCAAACAATTCTATTAAATTGTCCTGTATATTTTACTTTTGTTTCTTTATAGCGCTTCTTCCCCCATTTTCCAGTATCCAGAATTTATGTCCGGGGTTCATTTTTGTAACTTAAATAAACCTGCTTGTAAAATGTCGATTATCTGACGAAATTACTGTTGTTAAATGGTACAAGGTGACTCACTCGCTAACGTACCCGGCATTTATTTATTGGGTTTGACCACTAAATACTCCGTCATTCGCCCTATCATTCGTCAAACACATTTAATCTCAGTAGAGGTTATATTCCAAGTCCGGCTTGTTGCAGGAGCTACTGAGTTAAGTGCTCTGTGCATACCGTGAGCTGTGTGTTTATCCGTTTTTGATCATATTTCGATATTCCAATTGTTTACAATGAATGATGATATCGTATAACAGGGAACAGTTGGCTGTGTTCACTTTCTGTGCGGTTTCGCCTTATGTCTGTTGGCGTGTGCTGAGACTGCTATGATGGAGACTACAGTTGCCTTTCTTTATTTGGGAGACGAGATAGTAATTCGGATGATTCCACGCATGGGCGATTGAGCAATTATGGATTTTATCTCGATTGCAGTGATACCGGGACCTTCCATAACCAAAGAACCAACACTGCGTCATATCAAGCCCTCTCAAATGACGGCAATAAACAGGAGGTCCCATGTGCACTCGCGCACGATAAATATCCCTTGACAATTAAAATCGAAAAGAGTAGGCTACAAATATGGCAGCTGCACGGGCAAAATTGTCAGGAAAAAACCCTATCCACACCATAGATCACAGGCCGTGCTACGGAGTTCGTGCACCTGGACCAGGATTCTCCTGGGACTTTCTTGAGATTTTCGAGGGGGGATATCGGAGCACCTATGGGTTCGTCCGGTGTGCAGTGAAAATGATCCTAACAATAAACTCCCTCCTGCAGAGTATATCAACACATTTTCCAACTATTATGTGTGAACTCCGCAGATACTGTACACTAACACTCACTAACAACAACCGTATTATGCTGGCACCCTCACCCAAATGGCAGAGATCAGCAGAGGGGCACACCCGACAGGTTGCACTAATCAGTGTCGCAACAACAATTGCACACACACACACACACACGCTACAGACCTCATTCTTTTCATCTCTCACGCAAGACACGAACGCTTGTTCAAATGTTGTTCGATATCTTATTTGATGTTAGAATTTTTGAGACTATGTCGAGTTTGGTAGCGAGTGAGACTCCTTTTTTGCTTCTTCTTCTACCTTTCAGCTGCTTGTGGAACATACGTCTTCAACAAACACTTTCCACGCCGTTCTGTTTCTTGCAATTCCTTTAACATCATTCCTTGTTTTCCCCCATCATCTTCATCTCTGCTTCCATCTATCTTCTCCAAGAATATGTTGGTCTTCCTCTTTGTCTTTTTCCTTGGGAATTCCAAAAAGGGCCTATTGTGTAATACTCACAGTTGGCTTCCGCAGTGTGTATCATATCCAGCGCCACCGTCTTCGCTGTATTTCTCTATCCACAGGTATTTCACTAGTATATTTCCATAATTCTATCTTAGTGATTTTGTCCTGTTATCATTCCGTTTTACTATGCCATAATTATAGATAAAAAGAAGCCTGGTCCTATGAGCTCATGTGATCTGGTATTTGTGCGACCAAAACTAGAATCCAGCATGCTCTTATCACTGAAAGTTTGTCTTATTCACATTGTGAACCACTAATGTCAAATGCGGAATAAAAAAAAAGAGTTGCAGGTTGTCCAAATGACGGGTTATGGGAAGATATTTAATGAACGAAGTCACAGCAACGTTTGCGGTATTAATTTAGACCATAGCAGCAATGTGCAGGATATTAGCAAAGTAGCAAACTAGATTATGTTTCAAGACAAGTTTTATGTAAACTCTAAATAATTAAACTTAATAACATTAGGTTGTTTTTTTATAACATCTAAATCAGTGTCCATATATCCTAGTATCAGCTGACAACTTCCATGACATTATTATGTAAATGTTTCTATGCATGGTTGCCGTAACTGCCTTGTAACAGGTCATTCTGTTCTGTAGAGGGAAATCATAATTCATGAAATGGTTGAAACCAAAATATGTACTGGCCATGGTGGCTAAGGAAAATGTTCTATATATAATCGCTGATTTATAACAATATAAATAAAACCGAGAACCAATGAGCCAGTCCTGATTGCAATTCAGTCATTCTGTTTCCGGTTATATCCTTTATACCAATATTTTTGTTGCTGTTCTCACTGACTGTTCTTAAATGAAGCATATTAACTGTATATTCTGCTTCATTTAGTCTTATGCTTCAACGAAGACTGAACTTGTGATCAATAGAATTATCTGTTACTATATAATATAACAAAATCCTTGTATGGACATGCAGAAGTTCATGTCAACTTAAAGAATTGCTTAGAAGGCAAACGTAGTAAGAAAAATAATTATATATACAAGGGGTATTGACTTCAATAAACAGTCGCAGTTCATATATGTACACGTAACAGTACTTGATTAAATAATTAGGCGACTAGAAGAATTTAAATTAGTCTTGCACAAAGAGAATAGACATGATACTTGTAATCGTGTATTTACGTGGAATTTATCATAATTGTTCTCGGAGAGAATAAACTAGTGTTTGAATCAATTTCCTGAACACAGAGGAAGATTGTTGTGCAGTGCACGGCTTTTGTCGTACCGATTATGGTCTCTAAGATGACTTGTCGTACCGATTATGGTCTCTAAGATGACTTGTCGTACCGATTATGGTTTCTAAGATGAATTGTCGTACCGATTATGGTTTCTAAGATGAATTGTCGTACCGATTATGGTCTCTAAGATGACTTGTCGTACCGATTATGGTCTCTAAGATGACTTGTCGTACCGATTATGGTTTCTAAGATGAATTGTCGTACCGATTATGGTCTCTAAGATGAATCAATTTCAAAGTGTTTAGCATCATTCCAATTATAGTTGGAATTACACATAACGATTT
The DNA here is from genome assembly GCA_032433765.1 of Megaustenia siamemsis. Classification (NCBI taxonomy): domain Eukaryota; kingdom Metazoa; phylum Mollusca; class Gastropoda; order Stylommatophora; family Ariophantidae; genus Megaustenia; species Megaustenia siamemsis. The sequence continues at coordinate 74,846,490 of JAVIAB010000051.1, read as the reverse complement.
TCTCTCACACTTTTTCAAGGACATAAAAACAGAATGGAGTTGTGAGCAATTTAAATGACTAGCATGTATGTTTTTTTTGGTTATCTATTGAAACGAATGGTTACCTTTGGGTCTGTCTGAAGTACAGTAAATATTGTTTGCAAACACCCGTCACGGGTGATGAAGAACACTCATTTCAACAAAGTTGTTTATTTAGTGCCTGCCAATATGACTTAAGCCCAACCAGAGCTCTGAACAACCGAAGCAGTAAGAAATAACCTGTAATAGTTAAGTAAAAAAAAAAGTAAAGAACCCCGTCACTCCAAGTGGCGTATATGGAATATGCTGTTAGTGACCATCGTTTTTACAGACCTTCGGCACATAATTTTTGGTGCAATGTGGTCGGTATTACGCCCGTGCAGCTTTACTTTCCCAGAAAAAAATCCGCCGGTACCCATTTAAGGCTGGGTGAACCTGGAAGTCGTCGATCATGATCGAACCCAACCTCTTGACCTTTGTAGTTCAGTTCACTAACCACTGAGCTACCGCGGCTCACTTGTAATAGTTGCTGCTATCTATTTCAGGAGCCTGTCTGTCCCATTTGTCCGGCTGCTACACTTAGCTAACCAACGAACAGAGCAAGAAACCAAGTGTAACTTAATCTATAGATCATCTTCATTGCACAACTTACTGCCCAGATACCCTCCTCAGCACGTTGCCCACTATTAAACACTTCCATCACACTCTAGCGAAAGCACTGCATATACATTCAGATCAGATGTGAAGACATTGATCCCAACCTACTTGGTCCCCAATTACGAGGTATGGCAGGTGACATTGGCTCTATCCTTGTCTTCCTTGACCGTGGTCATCAAATTGCAAACTAACAAGCCAAAACAATAAATTAACTAACCGATCACTCAACCCCACTAACCAACCCTAGAGAAGATGTTCATTAAACCAAATTATCATTCGACCAATCAGAGTGGATCTGGCAGACTCTAATTGTGATGTTCTGTCAGTGGGGGCGATCAACACACTTAACCTGACAGCTGACTTCATGTGAGAGTCTGGAATCCTACTCTGATTGAGTCCTGATCGCAGAGAGAGAGAGAGAGAGAGAGAGAGAGAGAGAGAGAGTGAGAGAGAGAGAGAGATTCGACCAATCACAAAACCAGCCAACTAATTAACCAACCAACTCTACGGATGAAAAAAATAACAAGCTAACCAAGAACCGGTGAGCAACCTTAATATATTTATGTAACCTTCGATTATATTGATGCTGTTATACAACTTTTCAACAGAAACGCGCCTATTTATTTGATCTTTTTCCATCGGTAGCCATGTTTTCTTTAGCATACATACCACGCCTGTCTGTATTTCACGTTTAGCTTTCCCACATTCGTCGTAGTTTCCTCTCCAGCTTTTAATATCACCTAACCTGTATCGATGTTATGTGGACTGTCTATATTACCTGATAAACAAACATCTGGGGGCCCTCCTGCTAGCCTCATCCTCTAAACACATTTTATGAACCATTACCGCAACAATTGATTTTTATCCAAAGCCAGGAAATATGGCGGCGTCCCAGGATAAGGTGCAGTCTGTTGCCAGTCAGAGTTGGCCAGGTAGGGTGGTTATGTTTGATGCGTGAAAACCTGGCCTTTCACCACATCCACGGAATGCTGGGGGATATTTCCTTCCGTTTCTAAGCAACCGCGACAACCGGTAACGGAAATGCCTTTACCTTTCTGTTGTTATTTAATCGAAAGACAGACAGTAAACTATGTTTTTCCGACCATAGACAATTCGTTGACAAATGCTACATTTCAGCTACAAATCATAAGAAAACGGCTGAGTACTTTTCTTACGTCTTTGATGTTTGAACATATTCATTGATTTCTGTACTTCACACCTTCTCCCTCAGAGAGTGCAGAAATATTTGTAAATGTTTATTTTGTGAAGGAAAGACATACGATAAGAGAAATGTAAAACGTGTTGGTATTATTTATAAATATGAAACCTTTTTTGCAGTAAAAATTCCGTTTAATCTTTAATCAAAATTTATTTTATTTAAATTCTTTTGCGATAGAAACATACGATGATGTAGTTCGCCTTCCTCCAGTAGTATATATTACATGTTAGTAACCATTGTATTACATTTGTTGGAATCCTTATATAACTCAATGAAGCCTTTAGTGCAGAGTAGTTAGTGCGTTCGTTTTCTGATCACGAGGGTCTGGGTTCAAATAACAAATGTTACGAATCGCTTTCCGGAACGACATGACCGCGAGGTTCACCAGTCTCTTAAAATGAGTACCATATATTTTCTCTGGCATATTTGACGACCTGGCGAGATACCGTTCATTTGTGAAAAAAAATGATATGAATAGTAATACTATATTTCCAGTATACGCCACTTGTCTCTGTATTAAAATAATCATCATTACATTAAAACATTGTATCGGAACTTTCCGAACCTTCATGAGAATACAAATATTTGAGAGCAGTGCACGAACTCTGTAAAACCTACAAGTGACAATTAGGGCCAGAAAGCCAGGTAACCATTTTGAAGGTAGATATTGCATGTATCTTCTAGACATTTTTTCCCGGTCAGCGACATGTATCCCACTCGTTTCGATTTTCAACTAACAGGTGTTCTATTTGAATGCTCATATTGAATACGGTACCTCCTTGTTATCACCCGTTTTCGATAGGTGATTTACCCCCTTTTACCTACATTGAGATCAGCAATCGTTGGAAACCCTTTAGCTCATTAACCCCAACAACGATCTTCGTTATTTTTAAATAAATACATAGGTGTAGTCTAAGATCGTTACTTTAATATATACATATAAACTTACCCGCAGATCGTTACTTTAATATATACATATAAACTTACCCGCAGATCGTTACTTTAATATATACATATAAACTTACCCGCAGATCGTTACTTTAATATATACATATAAACTTACCCGCAGATCGTTACTTTAATATATACATATAAACTTACCCGCAGATCGTTACTTTAATATATACATATAAACTTACCCGTAGATCGTTACTTTAATATATACATATATACCTACCCGAAGGTATGTGCATTAAAACATACGCTCATATAAGAGTTTATACACGGAACAATTTACACCTGTGGAATTTTCAGCCTCTTCAGAAAAAAAAAAACTTGGAAAAAATGTAAAGGTAAAGTACGAGACTTGAACCTGCGTCTTAACACGCGAGTTTCCACCCACATGTGCTCGGCCGCCTATCCAGAAATGTTCGGAAATTTCTGTATAGTGTCGCCTCAAGCATCGAAACTCAGATGCGAGGCAACATTCCTCACCTTCCCAGGGTAATACCCTGGGTACCCATTTCTGCCAACGGCTGAGTCGACCGTGGGGGTATTTTTTTTTTCCAACCACCAGTACAATTCATACTGCTCCCAGCGGGAATCGAACACGGGTTGTCCGAACGTCGGTAGTCTAGTCGGGTGGTTTTCCCAACTCGGCTACCGGGGTACTAACGGAATAATTCCCGCTGTTGAATACATACAGAAATAAATGAACAGATACAACGATTTTACCACGTGATATGGCATAAAAAAAAAAAAAAACACAACGAGCCTTCAATAAACGTTGCGAGAACACCAAACCCTAGGGTCGACCAGAATAAATATTGATTGATGGAATATTAGAAACACTAGGAAACATAAAAGCAGAAGAAGTCTTGTGGAAGAACACAAGGCATCACAATTATCTCCCCTCGACACTGAAAGAAAAATAAGGGAAAAGAAATAAGAAAAACAAGAAGATACCAAACAAATATATCATCATCATCAAGTACCGGGCCTGCTGGTGTAGGTGATCATGTTTCTCCACAACTTTCGAACGCGACAGTTATTTATTATTTCTGTTGTTGACCTTCTGCCAAGCCATTCTTTTAAGTTGTCTGGTATCTTTTCTCTTTGCTTCCCTCTATCTCTTCGTCCCTCAATTTTACCAGTTGATACAATATATTAAACTGTTCTCTTCTCATTACATGGCCAAAAAATGATGATTGTTTCTTCCTAATATTAAACAAATATATACCGAGCAATACAATTGTGCGATATTTGTTCCTCAGAAAATACACTCCTTCTGTCTTTCAGCAAAGCAAGTATTTTTGTCTATTGTAGCTTCTAGACACCAGGAAACGCTTGCTCGTCTGGAAGACCTCTTATGGCATCAGATTTCCTCCACTTGAAGTATTCTGTATGGAGTTTATTGGTGGCAAAGATTGTTATCTGTCATGGAATTTCTTGATGGCAAAGATTGTTATCTGTCATGGAATTTCTTGATGGCAAAGATTGTTATCTGTCATGGAATTTCTTGATGGCAAAGATTGTTATCTGTCATGGAATTTCTTGATGGCAAAGATTGTTATCTGTGATGGAGTTTCTTGATGGTAAAGATTGTTATATGTGATGGAGTTTCTTGATGGCAAAGATTTGTTAATTGTCATGGAGTTTCTTGGTGGCAAAGATTTTTTTTAGCTGTCATGGAGTTTCCTGGTGGCTACGAATTGTAACTGTCATGACATTTCTTGGTGACAAAGATTTTTAGCTGTCATGGAGATTTTTTTTGGAGGCAACGATCTGTAATTGCCATGGAGTTTTTTGGAGACAAGGTTTTGTAACGGTCAATGACTTTCTTGGTGGCAAAAATTTGTAACTGTCATGGAGTTTCTTGGTGGCAAAGATTGACTGTCATGGAGATTTACTTCCCACTATGAAAATGACATTAACGCTATGCATGTTACGAAACTAAAATGTTACAATTATAATCTAGTAACAGAGTAGTGATTGAACTTACTGCAAGTCATTAGAGTGACAAACTGTATGGTAGACTTCTACAATAGCATGAAAGGCTTATGACAACATATAGGGTGAAACTAAGCAGCGACTGATAAATGGAGTTACGGTTCAAAGCAACTGCTGAGTCCACTCCTGCTCCACCTCCCTACCGTACCTCTGGTAGCAAACTAACCATTCTGGCTAAGGAGGTAAGGATTGGAAGAGAAAGGTACTAGCTACCTAGAACGCCACAGGATATAAAAATGTCATGTATGAAGTCGAACGTGCTGGTACGAAGACACAAGCACAACATCTTGGTGTAAACCACAGCACAGGGTATCATATACTATTTATCGTTCATTTTAATGCGAAATTAGAAGAATAGTCGTCGAACTTAATGTAGCAGTAACATAAGAAGCCACAATCATCACGAGCTGAACTGGTGGTTATTTTTAAATGAGCTTAGGTCTCAATAAACTAAATTGTAACAAAAAAGCGTAATGATTATTTTTTTAATCATCATCATGCGCCATACCGGAATGTCGTTGGTGATCATGTCCTTCCTCAATCTTCTGTCTACAGTGATATCGTATCAGTTCTGTTGTTGACTGTTTGCCTTGCCGTGACATCTAAGATATCTAGTATTTTCTCTCTTTGTCGTCCGCGATCTCTCTTTCCTTGTATTTTGCCTGTTGTAACCAAGTATTCCAGCTTTTCTCTTCTCACGATGTGCCCGAAAAATGTTGATTGTTTCTTTTTGATGTTTTTTAGGAGCTCACTTTTTGTGTTGGCCTCTTTGATAATTTCCTCATTGGTATTTTTAGCTGTCCAGGAAACTTTCAACATTCTTCTGAGAAATCCCATCTCTGTGACCTATTCTTTTAATACTTGTTAATAAAATAAAAGTTCACAAAAAGTACTGTTTATTTTTCATGAAAATACCAAAAGTATTTTTATTATTATTATTATTATTATTATTATTATTATTATTATTTTAATACTTTTGGTATTTTCATGAAAAATAAACAGTACTTTTTGTGAACTTTTCCCCCCTCTGGTTGCCCTTTGATCTACTCGCACATTTCTATATAATTTCTATTTGACAGTTCACGACCATTTGGTGTCTCATAATGCAAACTTTGAAAACCGCTAAAATAAACCAAGAAATCAAATCGAACCATGTCCTCTGATGTGTCTCTCTGCGCAACCACCACAACCATCAGAATTGCCGCGCTATTGATTCCAAAGGGGTGACAAAGAGGTGGGCGTTCCAAATTGATGTCATAAGGACCGTGGATGCTCAGATGAAAGAGATAAACCAGATTTAAGCTCGAGAAGAGGGTCGGCCAAGGACCGAAGACAATATTTGTTGCTGGCATGCGAAATGTCTTTGATGGCTTAACGTTAGCGGATCAGATATAGATGACGGTTTCAACTGAATGTTTTCTTGTCATTCGTCACTTATTACTTTTGCTTGTTCTCCTTAAGATGGTCGTTAAATGTGTGTGGTTGATGGTGTGTTGTTATTTACAGTAAACCGCGAAATAAATTTGCGCGTGGACCCAATACACCCGACTTCAGAAATGCGTTTTTGAGTATCGGATTGCTTTCCTTCTTCAGTCACTACTCGCTTGACCAGGTCGGTTAGTCTTATCTTCTGGGCCACCTCGAGAAGATGATTTTGATCAGATCTCGTTGACAGGTATTGATGTCGTCAGCTTTCACAACACTAGACGTTGATATAGTCAGCTTTCACAACACTAGACGTTGATATAGTCAGCTTTCACAACACTAGGCGTTGATATAGCCACCTTTCACAACACTAGTCATTGAAACAGTCAGCTTTCACAATACTAGACATTGATACAGTCAGCTTTCACAACACTAGTCATTGATACAGTCAGCTTTCACAATACTAGACGTTGATAAAGTGAGCTTTTAGAACACTAGACGTTGATACAGTCAGCTTTCACAAGACTAGACGTTGATACAGTCAGCGTTCACAACACTAGACGTTGATACAGTCAGCTTTCACAACACTAGACGTTGATACAGTCAGCTTTCAGAATACAAGAAGTTGATACAGTCAGCTTTCACAAGACTAGACGTTGATAAGTCAGCTTTCACAAGACTAGTCGTTGATCATAATCAAGTACCGGGCCTACTGGCGTAGGTGATCATGTCTCTCCACAACTTTCGATCTCGGCAGCTATTTATCATTTCTGTTGTTGACCTTCTGCCAAGCCATTCTCTTAAGCTGTCTGTTATTTTTTCTCTTTGCTTCCCTCTATCTCTTCGTCCCTCAATTTGTCCAGTTGTTACAATATATTCCAGTTGTTCTCTTCTCATTACATGGCCAAAAAATGATGATTGTTTCTTTCTAATATTGGAGATTAGCTCTCTTTTTTCTTTGACTTCTTTCAGAACATCTTCATTGCTCTTCTTAGCTGTCCATGGTACTCTCAACAATCTTCTGTAAAACCACATTTCTACAGACTTGTGGCGATTCATGATTGTACAAAGAAATTACGACGGTGGTTTTCTGTTGCCTTCCGTCGGTTTGTTTATGGTTGGCTCCTCTAGCCTTTGACTATAAAGTCTCACCTACAAGTCAGTGTGGTTGTTTTACTTCTGGGTACCTCCCTTAGCCTTTTACTCTCCCGAGCTTACCTGCAAGGCAGCATGAACAGGTAAAATTTATAGTGGCAGGTAAAATTACCTGACCTGACCATGATACAGTCAGCTTTCCCAAGACTAGACGTTGATTGAGTCAGCTTTCACAAAACTAGACGTTGATACAGTCAGCTTTCACAATATTCAATCATTGCTATTTACTATGTTTTACAATAACATGCACATATACACACACGCACATATATACACGCACAAATATATATATATATATATATATATATATATATATATATATATATGTATGTATGTATGTATGTATGTATGTATGTATGTATGTATGTATGTACGTATGTATGTATGTATGTATCTATCTATCTATCTATCTATCTATCTATCTATCTATCTATCTATCTATCTATCTATCTATCTATCTATCTATCTATCTATCTATCTATCTATCTATCTATCTATCTATCTATCTATCTATCTATCTATCTATCCTACCTACCTACCTACCTACCTACCTACCTACCTACCTACCTACCTACCTACCTACCTACCTACCTACCTACCTATCTATCTATCTATCTATCTATCTATCTATCTATCTATCTATCTATCTATCTATCTATCTATCTATCTATCTATCTATCTATCTATCTATCTATCTATCTATCTATCTATCTATCTATCTATCTATCTATCTATCTATCTATCTATCTATCTATCTATCTATCTATCTATCTATCTATCTGCCTGCCTGCCTGCCTGCCTGTCTGTCTGTCTGTCTGTCTATATGTCTGTCTGTCTATTGTCCTTTCGAGCCGACGACGGCATACAGAGCAGAAATTCTAGGCTCTCTGTTTCCGACGATCTTTTTGTTATCACACATCAGACCTTCCATAAGACCAGCGTTGTATCTTGCCATACGCCTCTGTTCTGGGTGAATTGCTCAGTCTCGGTGAGGGAGCTGACGCCTGCTGTTGATGCCTCTCGTCTGTTTTCATTTCGTGTTTCTGCAGGTCAGCATCTTTCTCTTCTGCCTGTGGGTTCCCATTAACGGACCTGCTTTGAGATTATCATGTTTTCTCTTTTCATCACAGGGCTAAAATTGATAGGCTGGAGAATATACATAATAGAGCTATGCACATTATCTTGGGGTGTACGAGAGACACTCCCGGTCTAGCAATGAGGTATCTTCTTGACTTTCCAACCATGGATGACAGAATCAAGATCTGGAGCGCACTAGTTTACCTGCAGATAAGTGTAGTTAAAGAGCATTCATTGCGCCAAGAGCACAACACAGGGAAAGGTGTCAGGCTAAAAAGGAACAAATCATGGGTGGGCTGAGCAGAAGATGACATCAAATAAGGCTGTGGGTTAACCAATATCTATACTGGCGAGGAGTGAATACCGCTGCCTACATCATTCGGAGGCATATTTTCGTGTATTGTTACACTCGACAGGAAATGTAGGGAGCAGAACTCAGTCGTGGTCAATACGGAGGTCAACAGTCTCGCCTGGGATAGCACAGATGAGGAAGATGCAGTCACCTATACAGAAGGGTCCGTAATACGACACCAAAGGAATGCAGGGACAATAACAGCACGCTCGGAAGGCAGAATAGTTAAAGAAGACAACGCTGCAGAAGTTATGGCCACGAGTAGCATGACGATGGAGGTGATGGCAGCGACCACGGCATTCATCTGGTTAGATATATGTAATATATATGTATGTATGTATGTATGTATGTATGTATGTATGTATGTATGTATGTATGTATGTATATATATATATCTATATATCTATGTGGTATATATACATATATAGCGAGAGAGAGAGAGAGTAAGTGAACATTATAAAAAAACGTGTGTGCATATTATGCCAAGCGGACATTATGTAGTGCAGGCAGAGGCGTAGCGTAGAGGAGGGGGGCAGCTTGATGGACAGTTGTCCGAGACGCAAATTCATAGGGGTGCAACATTTCAAAAGAAATAAAGGAAATGAGTGATAAGATATACAAAATTAGCAGGTTAACGACGCATGCAATATTTGACTTGCGTGGAGGGGAGCATATGCATTTGACATATTTGTATTGTCCCGGGCGCTGATAACCCAAGCTACGCCACTGAGGATAGTTTTTGAAAGCGTAAACGTAAGATTATACTCCTGGAGAGAGAACGCTCTGTAGCGTTTCTAAGAAAACAAAGTAGTGCAAGCAGGGAGATAACTCTAAATTGTGCCTCAGAGAAACTGTATATAGAACAAAGAACGAGTGAGCCCGGATAAACACTTACAGTAAAGGAAACACGCAGCAAAAAGGATAGCATTAATCCAAACAACTGGCGGGAGATGAAAGACTTTCAAAAGCTGGAACGGTTACATTTGTCAGGCTCTGGTTCACATGGAAGCGGAATACATCTGGAATACTGTCTTGCTATTCACACAGCTACAGACTGCTTGAGAGAAAATGTTTTACGAAAGTTATAGCGCTAATCAAGAATTATAGAGTAGAATTTTAAAAATATAAAATGGTATTAATGTAGCTGAAGCTAAGGCAAAAGACTAGACAAGCTAGGACGTTTTGGACAAAAGCCTTCATGAGGTACATTATAACATATATAAATACAATAACACACACACAAAAAGCAAACACTTATCTATCTGAAAAGGGTCATGTGGAGGAATAAGAGGAAGGGGAAGTGGCCAGGACCAATATGCCTGTTGGTCACATAATACGTGGTCAATAGGCGAAATAGAATTATATAACATCTTCTTTTATCCTACTGCTTGTACCATAAGGTGTAGCGGAAAGGAGATATGTAGAGCTTTTTAAATATTTCTGGTTGTGTAGTTGAAGCTGTTGTCATCTTGAATTAATGTTTCAGTCTCTCCACTTTTTCCTGGGTTGTCCTGTTGCTGCTCTGTAGTCTAATATTTTCATGTGGTTTGCTCATGCGTCAGGTTGATTGGGTTTCTTTCTGATAAGATGTCAAAATTGTTCAATTAAGATGATGTCCGATATAATTATTTACTAAATTTGCCCTTAAGGTGCTTCTCAATTACATCTTTTCTGTGTGATAAATCTAATAGTTTTTGCTGGTTTTTTTTGGGGGCAGCAGTTCTTATGCACCTGATGGGATCTATAGTTTTGTAAAGGCCTGTAAGCAGAACTCAGCGAATCATTTCAGTGGAAGGAGTTTGTTTACAACACTCGGAAAAAAAATCACAAATAATCAACAACAGAAAAAAAAGTACAATAGACAGCCCGAAGTAGAATCGAACCCGTACTCCTCGACACAGCGCCTTGCTACGAGACACCTGCGCAAGAGTACACGGCCAGCTAAGCAACCTAGAAAAGTTCTTATCATTGGTGATGTCTTTCATGCATGTGTACTCATGACTATAGCATAGGGCTGCGATCACAGCTTGGGAATAAATTGTATATCTGTATTTTCCTATGAAGACGAGTATCTCCCGGATAGAGTAGGGCTGAATACTTGCGTTGGAGACAAATAATTGTAGGATGAAACCGCACGAATAGTAGTTCCAGTGGTTCATATTGGAAACAAATAATAATACATTAATTAATTACATAATAAATACATTAATATAAATTATTAATTATATTCATAATATAAATAATATAAGGTATGCTGATGATACAGTATTAATCGCTATAAGTGAAAATGAGTTGCAAGAAAGGTTGGACATTATAGTGAAAGAAAGTAAAAATAAAGGACCGAGCCTTAATAGCAAAAAGACAGAGGTAATGGTAACAACAAAGAAAAAGACATCACCTCAGTGCAAAATAAAGACAAGTGGAACAATATTAAAACAGGTAAATGAATTTAAATATATGGGAACTTTGTTAACCTCAGACGGAAGATGTACAAAATAGGTGAGATGCAGAATGGCGCAGGCAAAAGCAGCTTTTAAAAAAATGAAGAAGATACTATGCAATCCATTTTTGACAATAGAAACAAGAAAAAGAGTCCTTAAATGTTATGTAGAGCCAGTCTTAACATATGGATGTTAATCATGGACAATAGGACAACAGACAAGAAAATCGCTGGAGTCTGTAGAAATGTGGTTTTACAGAAAAATGTTGAGAATACCATGGACAGCTAAGAAGAGTAATGAAAATGTTCTGAAAGAGGTCAAAGCAAAAAGAGAGCTAATTTCCAATATTAGGAAGAAATAATCATCATTTTTTGGCCGTGAAATGAGAAGAGAACAACTGGAATATATTGTAACAACTGGAAAAATTGAGGGATGAAGGGATAGAGGGAAGCAAAGAGAGAAAATACCAGACAGCTTAAGAGAATGGCTTGGCAGAAGGTCAACAACAGAAATGATAAAGAACTGTCGATATCGAAAGTTGTGGAGAGACATGATCACCTACGCCAGTAGGCCCGGTACTTGGTGATGATGATGATGATTACGAAGGGAAACTTCCGAGGCAATAGATCAGCGAATTATTTCAGGTGAAGAGGTATGTTATTTCTTTCCAAGAGTTTTGTAAACATACCTCTTGCCCTGAAATAATTCGCTGATCTATCGCCTCAAAGAAATATTTATTATTACTATTTTTCTCAAGCAGAGCCCTGTAACAAGATGCAATTTGATCGACAGAGGTTGTGTATATTTTATATATAATTCTAATGTAGTGCAATGATTAAACTCATTGTAAGTAGTTGCCATAGGAATCAGACTTTTATCAAAGTCAAGTAGCATGTAGTAATATTCCTAATCGTTGTTATGTAACCTTCCTTCATGTTGCGAGTACTGTAAACTTTTTTAGAGTTAGGTCGTCCGTCACGACTGATTCGTCTTTCAGACTGAGTGGGAGAAATAGACATGGGTAGCATATGCAACATCGACAAAGATAGTTAATGCTATAAAGTAACTAAAATCTGAGATGATAGAAGCCAAAGTTTCTACTATAAGAAACGATTTTCAAAGCAGAGAAACACAAGCAAAAGTAACTAAAAACAGAGATGATAGACACATAAATTGTTACTATAAAATCTTCAAAGTAAACACAAGCAAAAGAAACTATAAACAAAGATGATAGACACCAAAATTGTTACTATAAAATCTTCAAAGCAAACACAAGCAAAAGAAACTATAAACAAAGATGATAGACACCAAAATTGTTACTATAAAATCTTCAAAGTAAACACAAGCAAAAGAAACTAAAAACAAAGATGATAGACGCCAAAATTGTTACTATAAAATCTTCAAAGCAAACACAAGCAAAAGAAACTAAAAATCTCAAACATTTTTATGAAAGCTTGCAGCCAAAATGGTATCGGGCTGGATTTCCCGAGACTGACGTCCATCTGAGAGCTAACGCTTCATTACGCGCCTCTCACATAAAAAAGTACAATAAACATTAGCAATATTCTTTTCTTTCACCAGCTTGGACAAATGCACAACAAACAGCTTCAAGTATGTAGCATTCTACATCTCTCAACCTTGCTTATCTTCATGATTCTCTATCCCTTCTGTCTTTCTTCACTTATGACATGTTTTGTCATGTCTACTAATCAGTCCGCCAGTTCATCCACTAATTCTTAATGTCTTTCTTTTCACTTCTCCACTAGTCTGTCGGAGATGCGCGTGGCCGTGCGGCTAAAACCACTGTTCCGCTAGCTGAAAAGCTGACGTACGGTGTTCGAAGCCCGCGGTAGACAGAAATGATTTTTTCTATCGGGGGTGAAATAAAAATCCTGAGTCGCACACGTCGTGGCGACTGCTTGACCAAGCGGCCTTTATCCCTCTGGTTCTATCGTTGCCCCCCCCCCCCCCCCCGATTGCTCCCCGACATACACCAGCAATGGTACTATGTGTCGTAAAGTCTATCCGCTGTTCTGCTATAATCTTTTTTGTTACTCTCACCATTCAGCAACTCTGTCTGCAGCTAGTTATACTAATCTCTACTTTATTTCATTCTTCCGTGACTGGTCTGTGTGTTCTCGTTCTTTCATCAAATTCTGCGTTCAAGGTGGTCTACCACATATCTGCCTTACCGTTCATCTATCACATTGTTTGTCTTTGTTCTAGCAATCGCTTTGTCTGCTCGATGTTATACCAATCGCTCTGTATGTCCATTGTTATTCCAATCATTCTGTCTATCAATTACTATGTCTTTTCTTTGTTCCACCAATCGCTCTGTTCGATCGTTGTTCTACCAACTACGGGCGGCACATTGTTCTACCAATCACTTTGTCTGCCCGATGTTATACCAATCATCCTATTTGCTCATTGTTCTACCAACCACGGGCGGCACATTATTCTACCAACCACGGGCGGTACATTGTTCTACCAATCACTTTGTTTGTCCGCTGTTATACCAATCATTCTATTTGCTCATTGTTCTACCAATCACTTTGTCTGCCCGATGTTATACCAATCATTCTATTTGGTAGTTGTTCTACCAACCACGGGCGGTACATTGTTTTACCAATCACTTTGTTTGCCCGCTGTTATACCAATCATTCTATTTGCTCATTGTTCTACCAATCACTTTGTCTGCCCGATGTTATACCAATCATTCTATTTGGTAATTCTTTACCAATCACTTTGTCTGCCCGCTGTTATACCAATCATTCTATTTGGTAATTGTTCTATCAATCACTTTTCCTGCTCGTTGTTCTAACAATCCCTCTTTCTGCTCGTTGTTCTAACAACCACTTTACTCTGTCTGCTCGTTGTTCAACCGATCACTCTGCTTGCTCGTTAATCTACCATTCACTCTGCCCATTATTCTACCAATTACCCTGCCTGCCCATTATTCTACCAATTACTCTGCCTGCCCGTTATTCTACAAATTACTCTGCCAGCCCATATTTCATTAATCACTGACTGAACGTTATTCTACCCATCACTCTGTCTGCCCATTATTCCACCAATCACATCGTCTGCCCGGTATTCTACCAATCACTCTTTCTTGCCATTGTTCTATCAGTCACTATGCCTGCCCGTTGTTCTACCGATCATTCTGCCTGCCCATTATTCTACCAATCACTCTGTCTTCCCATGTTTCATTAATCACTGACTGAACGTTATTCTACCAATCACTCTGTCTTCCCATGTTTCATTAATCACTGACTGAACGTTATTCTACCAATTACTATGTCTGCCCATATTTCATTAATCACTGACTGAACGTTATTCTACCAATCGCTCTGTCTGCCCATATTTCATTAATCACTGACTGAACGTTATTCTACCAATCACTCTGTCTGCCCATGTTTCATTAATCACTGATTGAACGTTATTCTACCAATCACTCTGTCTGCCCATGTTTCATTAATCACTGACTGAACGTTATTCTACCAATCACTATGTCTGCCCATATTTCATTAATCACTGACTGAACGTTATTCTACCAATCAATCTTTCTTGCCATTATTCTATCAGTCACTATGCCTGCCCGTTGTTCTACCAATCACTCTGTCTACCCCCCTCCCCCCCCCCCCCTTTTCCTTTTTTTTTCTATACTGCATGGCAATTTTTATGTGTACCTTCCAGTTGTACTATTGCGCACTGATATGAAGACATATCATTTGATCTTATACTGAATCGTAACATTACGTGAACAAATACTTTAGTGGCACAAATCTGTTTCTGTCCATCCGATAAACCACCTTGCAAACTAATGGTAAGCTCCTTTTCTTATTTATATTGTTGGAATAATGAGAGATTGTCTTGAAGCTGACAAACAGGAACGACCATGACTTCTAAACTAAGCCGCTTAACCAAATTCTGATGCCAAGATTAGCAGCGAACCAATCCGGTAATTATAGTATTTAGCTCGCCCCCGACAGTGCGGTGAACTCTCTACAGGTCTCATTGTCAACATTTCAGAGATACGTTTTCGTCATTTTTGGTTGGTTATCAAGGGTAAATCTGATTTTGAGGTTTCACATTGACAAACCTACTCTTGTGACTTCAACAACAGCAATTTTAGTTTAGCGCACGCTACAACAGCTATAAATGTTTTGTCAGGTTTATTCACTTTGTTTAATTAAATTATAAAATGTTATGAGGCATTTTTACCCGTATTTCATTGTAATTATATTTTCTGAAATTGTTTTATTTGTGTAATTAGTTTATTGTAGCCACGGTAGCTCAGTGGTTAGTGGACTGGACTACTGAAGACAAGAGGTCGGGTTTGATTCCGATCGATGGGATCATCCAACCTTAAATGAGTACCGGAAGTAGTGCGGAATGACGTTTTACTGACCACATCACATATAAAATGTGCCTTAATCATTGAACAATATGGACGCTAACATCATATTCTTCAAACGTCTTAAGACATAGAGGGAAC
This sequence comes from Megaustenia siamemsis, assembly GCA_032433765.1. Classification (NCBI taxonomy): domain Eukaryota; kingdom Metazoa; phylum Mollusca; class Gastropoda; order Stylommatophora; family Ariophantidae; genus Megaustenia; species Megaustenia siamemsis. Next base: position 74,830,699 of record JAVIAB010000051.1, on the reverse strand, counting down.
AACTTTTAATGAGACGAATTGTTGTCCAAACAGCTAGGCTTCCAGGTTCACTCAGCCTGTTATAATGGGTACTACCCTTTACAATCATTGAACGAATATTTGGCCCACAGGATCAACCCTTCAGGACAAACTATGGGGAGTCGGGGAGAAGAGTTCAGGCCAGTTCGTGACCTTTGCTGGTATATCATGTATAGAAATGTGTAATAGTTGAAGCAGAAGAAGGTCCATATATTTTTTCACGGTAATGAAAGGCGGCCTGGCGTTATACTAACCACAATACTCATCAATATACTGATAGACATGGAACAAATAGAGAGCCGCAATAGCTCAATGGTTAGTGAACTGGACTACAAAGGACAAGAGGTAGGGTTCGATCCCAACCGACGGCTTCCGGGTTCACCCAGCCTTTAATGGGTACCGGATTTTTTTCTGGAAAGTAAAAGCGGCACGGGCGTAATACCGACCACATTACCCCAAAAATCATGTGCCGAAGGTCTGTAAAATTGATGGTCACTAACACCATATTCCCTATACGCCACTTGGCGTGATGGGGTACTTTACTTTTTTTACGCGGAACAAATGTAAACACCACATCAGACGCAATAAGTCGTAAGAGCCAATGACTGGAGTTCAGAAGAGGAAGAAGAATGAAACATTACCCACAATCCACACGGAGTTAACTGATCTATTCTAAGTATGCGCATTATTAGCATGAGAATAATAGATTCTTGTTTATATCAAACGTTGGCGAAATTAAATGTCTTTTTTTCTAAAATTGTGCTATAATTGTGTGGGTAAAGAAAGCACGTGCAGTACGAAGTAATCAAACGCAGATACCGCAACATTTCTTCATTAAATCCTGCGTATTTTGGTCACAACCTTCTAATGATATAGTTCCCCGTCAAGAAAGTACAAGTCATAAACACAATTAACTCATTTGGTGTTACTTCATTTTGGTGTAGTACAGAAGGTGTGGGTGGTTACAACCTCAACGGGCCCAGACAACTGTAAAAATGCTACCAGAAGGGTATCCCTTTCCGGAATGCTCGAGTGCTTGACCAAACTAGACTGGACACAACCATATTGAAATCAGATGCGCCCGGGTACATGATTAACTAAGCAGTAAACTTATATCATCACTAATTTTCATCATCATCATCATCATCATCATCATCATCATCATCATCATCATCATCATCATCATTATCATTATTTTCTGGCTCGTTAAAGGTACCGCTTAGCTACCGCTCTCATGTCAAACGGGTACCATTTTCCCCTTAATGACATTCAAGAGGTCTTTATGTCGTTTAAAGTGTTAAAAAAAATAAATTGTATTGTTTTTATGCCCCTCAGCAACCAGTACTCTGAAATACTGAATTGTTGCATAATTAACATTTTTGTTTTTTTCTCTCTCTCTGGCCACAGCCTCAGTTTCATCTATAGTTAATACACTGACATTCAATACAGTTACAAAGCTTACATTCAATATAATTATAACCTTTACATTCAATACAGTTGTAACTGTTATATTTAATGTAGTTATAACGCTTTCTTTCAATATAGTTATAAAGCTGGCGATCAAAGGCAAAAATGTATTTATTTTCAGCAGACATGTTAACAGTTCACGTTTCGCAGCCACGCGTTAGTGTGGGAAAAAAACATACACGCTCTTAAAAACCTAAACTTTGTTACTATATCAATTCCTTACCATATGTTGTTCAGTTATTTTCCTGTTTTATTCATGTCTATGTGCTTCTTAGCACCGTTGTGCTAGTTCATTGACAGTGAATCAATATATCAACAAATATTAGAATTCACCGAGTTAAAGTAGTGCAAATGAATAAGTATCTGAGCAGTTGCACTTGACGATGGGAAATGTCAACACATTAAAAATAGACCAAATAGAAGTTCTTTTCCAGCAACGTTTAATCTAGATAAAGAGAGGCAGGACTAGAGCAATTGGACACGCATCAAGAACTATACTGTAATGCACAAATTACGGAGAAATATATTCATTAAAAAGTAGTTCTAAAATATTAACAGCATGAAAACTAGATTGATGTTGGACTGGAAGTACACATTCACAGATATTGAATTATTTGGGGTTATAATCATTCACTCTGAACATGTCCGCAGGTGCTCAGATCCCTTCCTCAGCATGTCTCACAGCGACCAGCGACTGTCGACTCCAGTTCAGTGTTGGTTGATAAGACCTCTTACACGCCCACTAAGCCTCTCGTTTCTACCTGTACTCATCTTAACTCCCTAATCTTTCATTTGAAGGAGTGATGTGGACTCATGGTTGTCAAAGAACTGTGCCCTTCCTGCATCTCGAAGAGAATTAATAACGTCCGCATGATCCATTGGTTGACTGTCTTCAACGACAGCACAGCTAACTAGTCTGTCCACTCATTCTTTTCCCAGTAGCTCCACATGCCCAGAGACATAGACAAAGGTAACTGCGCATCGTACTGACAAACTATCAGTCACGACTTTCATACCATTCATTTCGTCCGAGTTTTAAAAAAGTGCTTTTACTAATTAGTAACATGATTTCAGTTAAGTGTAGCGTCAGTAAATACCACATTTAATGTACACATTTCAGAAGTCTGCTCTTGTAAAGACGTTTATATGACACAGAAAATAATCTCTTTTTGACAAATTTGAAGATGTCAAATCCAACAGCACATGACTTCCTCGGTCTTCTTCAAATATAGGGAAATGAGGTACGAACACAGAAATGGAATAAAAGACTGGTAGACATACAATATACCAACATCAGATACAATTAAAAAGTAAAGTAGCACCGTCACGCCACGTGGCGTATAGGGAATATGGTGTTAGTGACCATAAATTCACATAAAAGAAAACATAAGGGAACGACGGACAGAATACATTAAACATCTTTATAATGGTGAACGAACGGAAGTAAATATTAAGGATAATGGAGAAGGACCAGAAATACTCAGAGAAGAATTGGAAGATGCCTTGCGCAATATGAAAGCAGGCAAAGCTCCTGGACCAGATAATATAACTAAAGAAGAGATTGAAGCCATGGGTGATTTTGGAATAGAAATAATAACAAAAATATTGAATGATATCTACAACAGCGGATATATACCAGACGACATGCTCAAATCAATATTCATAGCCCTACCAAAGAAATCGGGTGCGATTGAATGCGATGATCATCGCACAATAAGCCTTATGAGTCATATGATTAAGAAAGATATTACTAAGAATCATCATGCGAAGAGTGCGAAATAAAATCAGTCCAGAAATTAGCGATGAACAGTGTGGTTTTGTTAGAGATAAAGGAACAAGCAATGCCATTTATATAATAAGATCTTTAGTAGAAAGAGCCATAGAGGTGAAAACAGATCTATATCTATGTTTCATAGATTACACCAAGGCATTTGATAAGTAAAGCACCAAGAAATAATCAAAATTTTAGAAAGCATAAACGTAGACAGCAAAGATCTAAGAATAATAAAGAACATGTACTGGCAACAAACAGCGGCTGTTATAGTGTGACTCAGTCATGGGCGATAATGGAAGAATAGAAGAATATGACGATAGACAGAAGAATAAAAGAATGAGGCGATGACGATGTGAAGTAGGATAGTTTTAGGCGGCGTAGAAAAGACACTCTTCAGAGGATTAGGAAGGAGACGTTAAGTCTACCCAACTCAGTCGCTGAGTCGTAATCAACTTGAAGATTACCAGTGAAATGCGTACAGGTGGTCAGCCTAAAGCCAGACAGATGTTGGCTCTGGTCGACAAAGTTGCGTAACGCAACGACACGGCCGCTGGTTCCTAGGAAACTCTTATATCGGCAGACGCCTTGAAGTCCAGTGAAGACTGAGATGAAAGCGGACAACTAAACTGCCCCGCGTAATCAAAAGACCAGGTTATCTTTACGTTCAGCAGTGATTACTCTTTGAGTCTCTGAATTGGAAATCGCCTCGAGTTTTAGTTGTTAGGGGACGGACTTAGGAAGATGGACAGGTTCGACAGGACTCCTAAAGTAATAAGACTTTAGAGATAATTAAAAAGGCGGAGCTAGAGAGATAGTGACGGTCAGGAGACGTAGGTTAGGCCGTATCAGTGGTCGGGGGGTGTGGTCACCTGGGACTTAAACCCGAGACCCTGGGAACTGGAGATTTAGGAGAGGAGAGCCCCAGAATGCTTTTGGGCGAGGAGCAGTAGCTAGAGAGACATTTAGCTACACTCGGCAGACTCAGCTACACTCAGCCAGACTCGAGACAATTCGGCCACACTCGGCCAGACTGAGCACATTCAGATACTAGTTCCTCAGCACTATCAGAAAGAGACAGGCAGATGTACTTAAGAATACTATACGGAGTATACGGTCAACAAGATAGATAGATAACCACAGATAGAACTTTATGAATACGAAACGGCCACACACAAACGTTATTTGACAATTCATCATCGCCGATAGGCTATGTCAAGTAACACCATAAAGACCTTGTTTATACTGTACTAAAAGATTGATGAGTTATATATGTGTGTCCAAAGAAAGAACAAGTAGTAAAGTCAGAAAGAAGTTTGAAAGAAACGCTGCAACACGGCTATAAGAACTGGAAACCAATTGGGAATGTTTCAACAAATAAAACAGGGTATTAGACAAGGTTGTGTGCTGTCATCAGATTTGTTTAATATTTATAGTGAGATTATTTTAAGATCCAAAAGGGACATGCCTGGAATAACAATTGGAGGTCATAATATAAATAATCTAAGATATGCTGATGATAGAGTCTTAATCGAGAAGAGTGAAAATGAGTTACAAGAAATGTTGGCCACTATTGTGAAGGAAAGCAAAAATAAAGGACTCAGCCTTAATAGCAAAAAGACATAGGTAATGGTAACAACAAAGAAAAAGACATCACCTCAGTGCAAAATAAAGACAAGTTGAACAATATTAAAACAGGTAAATGAATTTAAATATTTGGAAACTTTGTTAACCTCAGACGGAAGATGTACAAAGGAGGTAAGATGCAGAATGGCTCAGGCAAAAGCAGCTTTCCAAAAAATGAGGAAGATACTATGCAATCTATTTTTGACAATAGAAACAAGAAAATGAGTTCTTAAACGTTATGTAGAGCCAGTCTTAACATATGGATGCGAATCATGGACAATAGGACAACAGACAAGAAAATCACTGGAGTCTGTAGAAATGTGGTTTTACAGAAGAATTTTGAGAGTACCATGGACAGCTAAGAAGAGTAATGAAAAAGTTCTGAAAGAGGTCAAAGCAAAAAGAGAACTAATTTCCAATATTAGGAAGAAACAATCATCATTTATTGGCCATCTAATGAGATGAGAACAACTAGAATATATTGTAACAACTGGAACAATTGAGGGACGAAGAGATAGAGGGAAGCAAGGAGAAAAAAATAACAGACAGCTTAAGAGAATGGCTTGGCAGAAGGTCAACAAAAGAAATGATAAATAGCTGCCGAGATCGAAAGTTGTGGAGAGACATGATCACATACGCCAGTAGGCTCAGAACTTGATGATGATGACCATAAATTTTACAGACCCTCGGCACATGATTTTTGGGGTAATGTGGTCGGTATTACGCCCGTGCCACTTTACTTTCCCAGAAAAAAATCCGGTACCCATTAAAGGCTGGGTGAACCGGTAGCCGTCGGTTGGGATGGAACCTTACCTCTTATACTTTGTGGCCCAGTTCACTAATAACTGAGCTATCACGGCCCCCACCAACATCATATACGAAGTATAAATCATTGAGTTCTAGACTAAATAGCTGATAGCAAATTCAAGTATATGAAAATGGAGATATACGCAATTCGTCGGTATGAAATAAAACTACTGTCTTGAGCAATTATACAAGATTTTACTGGTACCCGCATTGGAACAAATCTAATGATCTGCGCAGTTATAAAAGATCTGACAGGGGCACATCATAGAACAAATCTAATGCTCTGCGCAGTTATAAAAGATCTGACAGGGGCACATCATAGAACAAATCGTAATGTTCAGCTGGAATTTATTGTGACAACTGGGGAAATTTAGGGACGAAGAGATGGAGAGAAGCAAGGAGAAAAGATACCAGACAGCTTAAGAGAATGGCTTGACAGAAGGTCAACAACAGAAATAATAAATAATTGTCCAGATCGAAAGTTGCGGAGAGACATGATCACCTACGCCAACAGGCATGATAATTGATAATGATGATGACATGTAAGAAAGATACCACATTGATAGCTGCATCGATGAGAGAAAGGAAATCATCAGTTCACAAATAGATACAGACCAATTAGTCAAAGAACGTTTGTATGACTGTTCATAAAACGAGTGATATATACCAGACTGGTGTGGCACTTCGAGTACTATCACCTCCTAATGATTTCAACATCAGAACTTCACACAAAAATAAAACCAAATCACTTACAGTCTAAATTAAAAGAAATTCGTTTGAAGAGAAAGATATAAGTGTAGTTATTTGACTGAATTGAAAAGACAAAGATTTTCAATTATGGACACGATGTGAATAAGTAAATTTTGTGGAATAATGTATAAATGGATTTGTCATTACTCCACATGCAAAACTACTAGTATACAGGTAACGTGACAGGCACGTAAAAATATACATCAGAACAGAATGTATTCAAAGAGATATTTATATTTAAATGTGTATACAACGAAGCTGAGGACTCAAATGGAAATCACAGTTTTACTTGTTCAGATGACGTAGCCCTGTGGAATTCTGCAGAAGATATTACCACAGAGCACAGGCCGTGGATTCGCTGGCAAAGTAGCCAAAAGAAGTGGTTGTCTGAAATAAATATGGGAAAAGAACAACACACATGCATCCATGGATGTTTTTGATATGCAGACAAACAGAACAACGTCATGGGAACAATAAAGGTTGTGTGGTGCAGATCCAGAACATCTTTATATCCACAACAAATAGCAAAGCGTATTAACACAACATGCAAACAATGTTGAGAATATATCAAGCTTTCCCGACACAATAAGGAATCATCATCATTAAGTACCGGGCCTACTGACGTAGGTGATCATGCCTCCTCACAACTTTCGATCTCGGCAGCTATTTATCATTTCTGTCGTTGACCTTCTGCCAAGCCATTCTCTTAAGCTGTCTGTTATTTTTTTTTTCTCTGCTTCCCTCTATCTCTTCGTCCCTCAATTGGAATTGGAGTCATCAATGACGGCCTAACATCATCAAGTGCTATGACGATCATCATTTTCGGGAGGACGTGAACTCCCATGGTGTATGATGGATAGGCGGCAGGAACCATTGAAGGCTATGTCTGAAAAGCGTTCCTTCTTGCAGTTTCCTCATATTCCAAGTCCGGCTTGTTGCAGGAACTACTGAGTTAAGTGCTCTGTGCACACCGTGAGCTGTGTGTCTCATCCGTTTTGATCCTGCTTCGATATCCCGCTTGTTTACGATGAATGATGATATCGTATGACGGGGAACAGTTGGCTGTGTTCACTTTCTGCGCGGTTTCGCCTTATGTCTTTTGGCGTGTGCTGAGACTGCTACGATGGGGACTACAGTTACCTTTCTTTGTTTGGGAGATGAATTAGTAATTCGGATGATTCCACTGGCACGGGCGGATGAGCAATTATGGATTTTGATTCGTTTGCTGTGAAACCGAGGCCTTCCATAACCAATAACCAAATAACCAATCTTCGTCCCTCAATTTTTCCAGTTGTTACAATATATTCCAGTTGTTATCTTCTCATTACATGGCCAAAAAATGATGATTCTTTCTTCCTAATAATATCAATAATGAATAGTTATGGCATTTTTTGTAAGAACACCCAGAAAGTACAGCAAATAAGAGCAATAATTAAGATACAAAAAGAATAGCCGAGTACCGTATGGGAAAATGTATATAGATCAGAATAAAGAACAACGTTAGATCTCATTCAATGCCCTTATGACGATTCTTCGTTAGAATTTAAGGATTTGGTAATAACATTTTATAAAAATTCAAGGCACAAATGTAAATTCGTTTAGTAGATAAAATAAAAGCACCGAACGATGACGAGGGCAAAAATGTTAACGCGAGGGCGAGGAAAGTACCGTGGGTTATTGGCGCCCGTTACCGGGGCTACTGCAGACAAATGAAACGGGATGATCTGCGGTCGCCTCTAACCCTGACTCAACGTATAAGTCGCTGATCATTGTTAGTCTGCCATGAGTCTGCTAGGCTATTGTAGTAGTCTAACATACAGTTTGTCATTCTACCGACTTGTAGGAAGTTTAATCACTTACTCTGCTACTAAATTATAGTTTGAACTTTTGAATTTGGTTAAAAAATGCTCGTGTCATTTCCTTGATGGTAAAAATATGAACCTTCTATATTTGTTAAAACTGTCGTTGATATTCCCCGCTCCCTTTCTTTTGAAATTTGAAGAGGGGCAACCGTCTCACACCCTCTCTTCATCCCCTTATGTCAACCAACGTTACGCCACTGCGTTAAGGCCCTTGTAAACAAAATTAAGTAAAAACAATCAAACTTGACCTATCTAGACAACTGTCGTGTCGAAACTACTTTAAACCACAGTTTCTCGTTCATTAATGTTTGGCTAAAACGATGCTTATAGCTGATGTCTACTGAAGAGGACAAAGAAGAAACGGCAAATAACGAAGCAAATTGGGAGCGGGAGACAACTTGAACGAACGGGCTGGTCTTAATTTATCGACTTCAAAATGCAAAGAAAGGGATTGAGTTTAAAACTTGCTGACATGCTTCTCTCACTGACTCCGCATGTCAGTAGTGATATTAGCTGAGTGTATATGACTATTATCATGTTTTAAAGCCAAATGGTACTGTAAAAAAAAAAAAGAGCCTTGACTCATGGAAAGAAGCACACACAAAATGAAAAAGAAAATAAAGGATCACTTCTGGGGGTGGGGGATATGGTGTTAGTGACCATATCTTCATTTTGACCACGCCACATTTTGGGGTCATATGGTCAGTATTGCGCCAAGCCGCCTTTACTTCCCTGAAAAAATATCTGATACCCATTTTTAGAGGCTAGCTATTCAGGAAGCGAGTACACTAGCTATTCAGGAAGCGAGTACACTAGCTATTCAGGAAGCGAGTACACTAGCTATTCAGGAAGCGAGTACACTAGCTATTCAGGAAGCGAATACACTAGCTATTCAAGAAGCGAGTACACTAGCTATTCAGGAAGCAAGTAAACTAGCTATTCAGGAAGCGAGTACACTAGCTATTCAGGAAGCTGGTACACTAGCTATTCAGGAAGCGAGTACACTAGCTATTCAGGAAGCGGGTACACTAGCTATTCAGGAAGCGGGTAAACTAGCTATTCAGGAAGCGGATACACTAGCTATTCATGAAGCAAGTACACTAGCTATTCAGGAAACGAGTACACTAGCTAATCAGGAAGCGAGTACACTAGCTATTCAGGAAGCGAGTGAACTAGCGAATCAGTCACCGAGACTACACGAAAAGATGCAACGTTGCATCATTATTTGGAACCTGACTTCTAATTTTTTACCACCTCGAGCCTCCTTACTCTCTACTTTCCCATGTATCGTCAATAAGTCTAAAGAGCATCCGTTGTTTACTGAGTATGATTTCCGCCGTAGAGCTCTCTGATTGGTTACAAGAATACAATATGGCGGTACAATGCTTCTGATGTCAGGTGCATTCAGTATCGTGGGCGCTGTAGTTCCCGAGTTGTGTTATTCTGGTTTCCGGTGGAAACAGGAACCAGTACAGATGTACAGCGGTAATACGACCATACCCCTTACTGTCGTACGGGAATAATTGGCGTCTGTCAAAATAATGTATTCATGTCTACGAGCTGATTTAGGGTCTAGCATTTAATTATATTCCTACTTCCTATTCGTCGCTCGACAGTACATTCCTGTGTGCACGATGTAAAACGAAGAAACGTAATCAGTCTTGGCTATGTTAATACACCTAACATTCATTCCAAAATAGATAGGGCAAGTCGGTGCATTAGATTGTGGCGAAAAACCGCAGTTCGGTAGCAATATTTGTTCTTGCAAAGATGATCTTATTAGTATTATTATTACCAGGGACCATCTTATCCGGAGTTCTTGTTAGCTGTGGTATACTTTTCCTGCTAATTTATGACGAGTGAAGTCAGATACCAACAACATTAACTTAAACTATTCTATACTGGCATATACATTCTAACATGTCTCTTACACTTCTACTTGTTGCTCTTGTTATTGTGTCACTCTGTTACTCTTGCTCTATCTTCTACTTGTTGATTGTTATTCCTTTACGTTTAACATGCGTACAAACGGTTGTTTGGAAAGTTTAGTTTGTTGTCTTTGTTTATGTTTATTTCTGGTCGGTTGTTTGGGTCAATGTCAATAGAAGTGAGAAAGAGAGTTCATCAGTACCATTTAGAGCCATTTATGATCTATGGAAACGAATCATAAACAGTAGACAAACAAATGAAAAGATGATTAGAGACCACAGAGATGGGATTTTTATAATTTTGAGAGTTCCCTGGTCAGTAGACAAAAATATAAACAAACGAAGTAAATCTCAAAGAGGCCAACACCACAGAGAGCCCCTAAAACGCTAGCTAGAAACTATCAACATTTTTAGGGCACGTCATGGGAAGGGGAAAGTTGGAATCCTTGGTTTCAGTGGGCAAAATACAGGGAAAGAGAGACCGCGGACGACAAAGAAAGAAGATACTAGATAGTTGGATGCCCCGGTACGGTAAACAATCAATAGAATTGATACGATGCACTGTGGACAATATTTGCGGAAAGACATGATCGCCTACGTCAGCAGTTATGACACATGATGATGAAGTTTGGGTAGTTTATCTCGGGCCTAAGACATAAACCATAATTCTGTGGATTCATTGATAGGTCTTGCAGGTCTGGTTTTGTTCTTAAGCCCAAAATTCTTTGTTGGTCAGCGCTGCCATATGTTAACGTAAAATTGGTACTTATAATTTGTGTCTTTTTATTTCCACACAGGAACTAAAATAATTGGCCTTTGAGAAGAAGTTATCATGTAATTGACCTGCATCTAACTACGTATTTCATAATGTCCTCGTATTGTTTATGTTACCGCACAGTCTATACTTTAAACTGTGTTTTCAAGATATTCAGAAACCGACTATACCAACTTGTAGCTGTTCATTTGATTTCAATATTTATAGAATATTAAAATGGCGGTCAGTGACCTTAAGCCACCTTCCGGGTCTGACTGAAGGACGATTAGAGTACCTATGGTCTGTTTCACGAGACTGGGATTTATTTTAATGGGATATTTGTCTTTCTTTTTTCTTCCATTCCGATATTATTTAAAACTCATTCTCGCACTTTTTGTGTTTCTATTATTCACTTATTCATTAACTCTCTTTCTTTCGTTCTTTCTTTTTTTTCTTTCTTTCTTTTTTTTTTTTCTTTCTTTCTTTCTTTCTATCACTCACTTAAAACACTTACTCGCCCACACACACACGTTAATTCATTTTCTCTCGTCATTAAAAGCTAATGATACACACTAACTGATTGGCTAAACCATTCACTGTATCCATCAGTCTTACTTTTTCTTTAATTAATGATCACTTACTCACTGGCTGACCTGTCTACCACTAATTGTAACTCTCTCTCTCTCTAACTTTTTCGCACTCATCTCTCTCTTTCTCTCTTTCTCTCATTAATATCATTTTCCTTTTCCTTCAAACACTCACTCTATCAATCTACTCACAGTTTCACACTTTCTCATTCTGTAATCTTTATCGCACTGCATGTCTCTTACTATAAATCATTCACTCACTCACTCACTCACTCACTCACTCACTCACTCACTCACTTACTCACTCACTCACTCACTCACTCACTCACTCACTCACTCACTCACTCACTCATTCACTCACTCACTCACTCACTCACTCACTCACTCACTCACTCACTCACTCACTCACTCACTCAATTATTATCTATTCACTCCCTCACACACGACACTCACTCAAACACCTAATTACCGTCTACCCATCCACCAATTCACTCACTCATTCACTTACAACCCATCCACTCTCACTAACTCATTAAACCCACCGATTTACCCACTCATCCATCTACCCATTGATTCACTCACTTCCTCCAACCACCCATCTATTCACCTACAACCCATCTAATTACTCACTCATTCACTTATTTCACTCTTTCTTCATTCTTTATTCATTTTTTTTTCAACGATGCACACTCCCTCTCTCACTTTAACCAACAACTCAGTGTTCCTGTAGAACAAACCCCACGCATATTGACCTCCAATATCCCGACAGTCTGTGCCATCCTCCCAAGCTGCTCGAAAATAAAATTCTTCATAAAATTATCAACCAACAACGAATATTTCCACGGAGCCTAGCACCAGCTGCCGAACATACTATTTTGCTTCTTGGAGATGTTCGGTTTACCCGAGTTTGACTGTAACTGAAAAATAATTATTTATCAACGAAACAAGCCCATGAATAGTCATTGCTGTCTGTAACTGGTACTAACTCAGATCTGAGTTTAAATGAAACAGCCAAGCTGCAGCCATTTTGATCGAGCCTCTTATATCTAGGAATCGTCTGCTTCCCTTTCTAGCCGCCATTGTTCTCAGCCTCATTAGCATAATGTCTTGTCATTTGTTTCGAGAGTTTCTGCCATTTTTCTCAGCAAGGGGGAATAATTTGGTGCTGTAATGACACCATCAGAAGTTTCTGGTTCTGACAACGTTTAGTTTTCTGGGGCAAAAATACGAGAATTAGTAATTATTCCGCAAACCAACGTTCACAAGTGACGTTATGAAGAGTAAAGTTGTTTATCAAATACAGGCTTAGTTAGGTTCAGCGGATAGATCATCTTCATTGCACAACAGGCAACTCAGATCCTCTCCTCAGCGCGCTGCCTACTGCAAAAGCACTGAAGAAGGCTTCATTTTTAGATGCACGAACACCGTAGTACCAACGAAGACCTTGAAGTCAACCTCATATAGTCGCCTCTTATCGATACAGGTATATGGCGGGTGCTGGTGAGACATGGTAGGTAATCATGGGGCACTTTACTTATCCTATCGCTATCAGTGGAGCACAGCACTGCTCCTCTGGGTTAACAAAGAAATCTATAAAGTGTTCCTTAAGCAAATTTCATTTTATATTGAAGAAGCTGCACATTACGCCTGCTAGATACGAGTACAACTTATGAGGAACAAAGAGGATTGTGATCACCACACATAACACAAGTGGAAGACAGAATACTAGGGCTACTAGACAAATGATGCTTACTTCCAGCTCAAAATATAAAAACAAGTAACAATTTTTAGATTTCGAACAGGCCACGGCATATTGAAATTCCAACTTTGCAACACACTAAGTATTGGAACCTTTGATGAATGTGACTGTGGCAGAGGCAAAATGACTGCTGAATATCTGCTGAACAGAGAAAGCTCTTGTGGCCATCTTGTGTACAACTGTATGGAGGTGTTATTAGCCTTGAAATGACATACGCTTTCTTCGAACATATCAATAATGACATCTAAAAGAGTACGCAAAAGAAGAAGACACATATAAGGGTCCACCTAATACACAATGAAAATCAAATACAGGATATATGTGAGAGATCGAAAGAAAAGAAACAGCCAAAGTATCGTTTTTTAAAAAAATCTGATAAAGACTCTTAGAATATTTTGGTACAACAAATCAAATGTCAAGAATTCCTCAATAAGTGCAACCGATAACAAGGATACACACTGCAAAAACGAATTGGTCTACAAAGGACAAGAGGTAAAGTTCGATCCCAACCGACGGCTTCCGGGTTCACCCAGCCTTTAATGGGTACCGGGTTTTTTTCTGGGAAAGTAAAGCGGCACGGGCGCAATACCAACCGCATTACCCCAAAAATCATGTGCTGAAGGTTTGTAAAATTTATGGTCACTAACACCATATTCCCTATACGCCACTTGGCGTGACGGGGTAATTTAAATTTTTTTACACTGTAAAAACGGACAGACTTTGGGTGTGTAAAGTCAGATGCTAAGAAGATATCAATGAACAATCATACAAACAGTTAGGCTGCTAATTTCGGAGGAAAGGCAAAAAACTAGCGGTGAACAATGTAAACAAAAATATACATAACCTGATCTGGGGCACCCTAAGTAGGATGACCTCGGAATGCGCAAGATCAACTATCTTTGCTGTCGTTTTACAAGACATCACAAGGGCGTACTAACCGTAGATCTCTTTATCTTTTTGTGATCACGGAAATATGAAGAATGAACGACCAAGAAGAGTATGTCGTACATTAACTTTATTTTAATACATTTATAGGAAACAAACTAACTCTGACAAAGATGCCTCGTGGCTAATGCCATGGCCTCTCTTATTCAGCCCATAGAAACTCCGAGGTACAGCCTATAAATATTATATAAGCTGTAACAATGGTCGCAGAGTGACATGGATGTTATACAAGCCGTAACAATAGCCGCAGAGTGACATGGATGTTATATAAGCCATAACAATAGCCGCAGAGTGACATGAATGTTATATAAGCCATAACAATAGTCGCAGAGTGACATGGATGTTATATAAACTGTAACAATGGTTGCAGAGTGAAATAGATGTTATACAAGCCGTAACAATGGTCGCAGAGTGACATAGATGTTATACAAGCCGTAACAATGGTCGCAGAGTGACATGGATGTTATACAAGCCGTAACAATAGTCGCAGAGTGCCTTTGATGTTATACAAGCCGTAACAATGGTCGCAGAGTGACATAGATGTTATACATGCCGTAACAATGGTCGCAGAGTGACATGGATGTTATACAAGCCGTAACAATAGTCGCAGAGTGATATGAATGTTATACAAGCCGTAACAATAGTCGCAGAGAGACATGGATGTTATACAAGCCGTAACAATAGTCGCAGAGAGACATGGATGTTATACAAGCCGTAACAATAGTCGCAGAGTGACATGGATGTTATACAAGCCGTAACAATAGTCGCAGAGTGATATGAATGTTATACAAGCCGTAACAATAGTCGCAGAGTGATATGAATGTTATACAAGCCGTAACAATAGTCGCAGAGTGACATGGATGTTATACAAGCCGTAACAATAGTCGCAGAGAGACATGGATGTTATACAAGCCGTAACAATGGTCGCAGAGTGACATAGATGTTATACAAGCCGTAACAATGGTCGCAGAGTGACATGGATGTTATACAAGCCGTAACAATAGTCGCAGAGTGATATGAATGTTATACAAGACATAACAATGGTCGCAGAGTGACATGGATGTTATACAAGCTTTAACAAAAGTCGCAGAGTGACATGGATGTTATATAAGCTTTAACAATAGTCGCAGAGTGACATGGATGTTATATAAGCCGTAACAATAGTCGCAGAGTGATATGGATGTTATACAAGCCGTAACAATAGTCGCAGAGTGATATGGATGTTATACAAGCCGTAACAATAATCGCAGAGTGATATGGATGTTATACAAGCCGTAACAATAGTCGCAGAGTGACATAGATGTTATACAAGCCGTAACAATGGTCGCAGAGTGACATGGATGTTATACAAGCCGTAACAATAGTCGCAGAGTGACATGATTGTTATATAAGCTTTAACAATAGTCGCAGAGTGACATGGATGTTATACAAGCTTTAACAATAGTCGCAGAGCATGGATGTTATATAAGCCATAACAATAGTCGCAGAGTGACACGGATGTTATACAAGATTTAACAATAGTCGCAGAGCAAGGATATTATATATGCCTTAACAATAGTCGCAGAGTGACATGGATGTTATATAAGCCTTAACAATAGTCGCAGAGTGACATGGATGTTATACAAGCCTTAACAATCATCATCATCATCAAGTACCGGGCCTGCTGGCGTAGGTGATCATGTCTCTCCACAAATTTCGATCTCGGCAGCTATTTATTATTTCTGATGTCGACCTTTTGCCAAGCCATTCTCTTAAGCTGTCTGTTATTTTTTCTCTTTGCTTACCTCTATCTTTCGTCCCTCAATTTTTCCAGTTGTTACAATATATTCCAGTTGTTCTCTTCTCATTACATGGCCAAAAAATGATGATTGTTTCTTCCTAATATTGGAAATTAGCTGTCATTTTGCTTTGGCCTCTCTCAGAACATGTTCATTACTCTTCTTAGCTGTCCATGGTTGTCTCAACATTCTTCTGTAAAACCACATTTCTACAGACTCCAGTGATTTTCTTGTCCGTTGTCCTATTGTCCATGATTCGCATCCATATGTTAAGGCTGGTTCTACGTAACATTTAAGAACTCTTTTTCCTTGTTTCTATTGTCAAAAATGGATTGCATAGTATCTTCCCCATTTTTTGGAAAGCTGCTTTTGCCTGAGCCATTGTGCATCTCACCTCTTTTGTACATCTTCCGTCTGAGGTTAACAAAGTCCCCAAATATTTAAATTCATTTACCTGTTTTAATATTGTTTCACTTGTCTTTATTTTGCACTGAGGTGATGTCTTTTTCTTTGTTGTTACCATTACCTCTGTCTTTTTGCTATTAAGGCTGAATCCATTTTATTTACTGCGTCAAGGACAGAATCACCAAGAAGATAAATGGATCACCTGATCAAGTCAGTATTCATGTCACAGGTGTCAAACTTATTAAAACTTAAGCAGGTGAAGAATTAACTTGTAGATTGCATAATTGGTTGTGTACGGTAATGCATAATCTCTCGTGGTAACACTCTGTATCGAAGAGTACGGGTTCGATCCTGCTTCGGGCTGTATATTGTTGTTTACTTTTCTGTTGTTGATTATTTTTGAACTTTTTCCGAGTGTTGTAAACATACCTCTTCCCATGAAATGATTTATTGCCAGAGTGTAAATATAAAACGGATGACACGATCGAGAAAATAAACAAGATGTCGGAAGACGAATTAGGTGGAGTACAACAGTCGGCTTTGTTCAAACACCGAAGTGGCAAGAAAATAATAAATTATTAATATTGTGTTCTTATCGTCCGTTTGTCTTAAACATTGTCCACATCTAAATCACCAAAAGATAAAGCTCACAATTTTTCAGGTGTGGTGATTGATGTAAACGAATGTCACTAGAAATGACAACATGAGAAATAAAGGAATCAGAAATTTGTTCTTAGCTTCAATGTGCACCAAAATTCCTAGAACATGGCCGCGTCGGTCACTTGACGAGAATGACGCATGGACAGCTACCATTACGCATCTATTAAAAATAGAAATCCGATTCAAATATTCAGGAGAGACCATATGCCCAGATACATAGGCTGTTTAACTATATGTACAAGATAAGTAAGTTTTATATGAAACTGAACAAAATAGTTTATTGCCAGTTCATAATTTAATACGTTCTTATCTGTTAACGAAATACAAGAAATTCTCTAAATAAAAACACTTCTGATTTTCGCATATTTTCTGATCTCACTGGATTTCTCAATCTACGCTTTGAGACGAAGGAAGGGGATGTCGGATAGTTCTAACACCACGAAGAGATAGCAAGTCTATAACAACAACACATGCGTTACATTCAACAAGAAAGACAGCACAGTTCCACTTTACCCTCTGCTCGTCGACTCTGATTCTAAATTTAAACTATATAAAAAAAAAAAACACTTTAATAACCTTACATGCGAAAAATTGCTTTATATAATAATAATAATAATAATAATAATTATAATAATAGTGGAAATGTGAACCTTTCTTTGTTTAGATACGTGTATATATATCTATAATTTTTATAGCTTTCTGTTTTTTATAATTGTTGTTGGTGCTATCTTGTAAGAACAAACTATTCTGTTGTCTCGATATATTATAACTTCACATGGTCTTATTATTGGTTTCGTCTTCAATGACAAAATGAGAATAATATCAGCTCATTATTTAGTGCTCAATGTAGCTGTCTCAGAATAGTCTTTAAGGAGAGAAATAATTTAGTGGAAGCATTGCGATGTGTAATGTAAATACGTGGATACACAGAGTGGAATAAAACTTCTCACAGCAGTGGAGGCATAGGCGTCTCAGCAGCAGAGCTGAAAGTTGTCAGCGACCTACAGAAGTTGACTTACAACAGGACCAGTGAACCAGAACCATCCAGACCCTGCTCCACCTCTCCGTGGTGCCTCCAGAAACAGACTATCCTGTCTAATCTGGTCAAGTGAATAGAGATCTATGGGGGAAGATAACTCTCAATAATGTAGTGCTGAATTGCCAACGATTTCGAAGAAACGGAATTGTTTAAAATCTAAAACCATAATAAACACCACAGTTAAACATTTCAAACAGAATGCTTGAAGAGTTTGATAATTTGAGCAAAGAAAAAAACAATTTAATTAAAAGAATATGCCAGAGGGAAAAAAAAGATTCATAACAAGAAGAAAGTTAAGCGCTGTGAGTTTCAGCTAATGAAAGAGGATATTATTTTCCCTTCCTCTACAAAGTCGCTGTAGAGCAGTGATTAATGAGTTGATGAGCTTTGGTTCTTTCATTTTAGTTGTTCTGTGTAGTACAGAGTAGTTTATCTTTGTGGTACAGAGTAGTTTATCTATGTAGTACAGAGTAGTTTATCTTTGTAGTACTGACTAGTTTATCTTTGTGGTACAGGGTAGTTTATCTTTACAGAGTAGTTTATCTTTGTAGTGCAGAGTAGTTTATCTTTGTAGTACTGACTAGTTTATCTTTGTAGTGCAGAGTAGTTTATCTTTGTAGTGCAGAGTAGTTTATCTTTGTAGTGCAGAGTAGTTTATCTTTGTAGTGCAGAGTAGTTTATCTTTGTAGTACAGAGTAGTTTATCTTTGTAGTGCAGAGTAGTTTATCTTTGTAGTGCAGAGTAGTTTATCTTTGTAGTGCAGAGTAGTTTATCTTTGTAGTACAGAGTAGTTTATCTTTGTAGTACAGAGTAGTTTATCTTTGTGGTACAGAGTAGTTTATCTTTGTAGTGCAGAGTAGTTTATCTTTGTAGTGCAGAGTAGTTTATCTTTGTAGTGCAGAGTAGTTTATCTATGTAGTACAGAGTAGTTTATCTTTGTAGTGCAGAGTAATTTATCTTTGTAGTGCAGAGTAGTTTATCTTTGTGGTACAGGGTAGTTTATCTTTGTAGTGCAGAGTAGTTTATCTTTGAAGTACAGAGTAGTTTATCTTTGTAGTACAGAGTAGTTTATCTTTGTAGTGCAGAGTAGTTTATCTTTGTGGTACAGGGTAGTTTATCTTTACAGAGTAGTTTATCTTTGTAGTGCAGAGTAGTTTATCTTTGTGGTACAGGGTAGTTTATCTTTACAGAGTAGTTTATCTTTGTGGTACAGGGTAGTTTATCTTTACAGAGTAGTTTATCTTTGTAGTGCAGAGTAGTTTATCTTTGAAGTATAGAGTAGTTTATCTTTGTGGTACAGAGTAGTTTATCTTTGAAGTATAGAGTAGTTTATCTTTGTGGTACAGAGTAGTTTATCTTTGAATTATAGAGTAGTTTATCTTTGTGGTGCAGATTAGTTTATTTTTGAAGTATAGAGTAGTTTATCTTTGTGGTACAGAGTAGTTTATTTTTGAAGTATAGAGTAGTTTATCTTTGTGGTACAGAGTAGTTTATCTTTGTATACAGAAAAGTTTACCTTTGTAGTACAATGTAGGTTATCTTTGTAGTACAGAGTAGTTAACCTTTGTAAAACAGAGTAGTTCATCTTTGTAGTAGAGAGTAGTTTACCATTGTAGTACAGAGTAGTTTATCTTTGTGGTACAGAGTAGTTTACCTTTGTAGTACAGAGTAGTTTACCTTTGTAGTAAAGAGTAGTTTGTCCTTGTAGTACAGAGTAGTCTATCTTTGTAGTGCAGAGTAGTTTATATTTGTGGTACAGTGTAGTTTATATTTTAGTACAGTGTGGTTTACCTTTGTAGTACGATGTAGTTGTTCTTTGAAGTACATTGTATTTATCTTTGTAGTACAGTGTAGTTTATTTTTGTAGTACTTTTAGTTTATCTTTGTGGTACAGTGTAATTTATCTCTGTGGTACAGTGTAGTTTATCTTTGTAGTACAATGTAGTTGTTCTTTGAAGTACATTGTAGTTTATCTTTGAAGTACATTGTAATTTAACTTTGTTAAAAAAAAAAAAAAAGTAAAGAATCCCGTCACGATAAGTACCGTATGGGAAATATGGTTTTAGTGACCATAATTTTTACAGACCGCAGGCACATAATTTTTGGAGTAAAGTGGTGAGTATTTCGCCCGTGCCGCTTTACTTTCCCAGAAAAAATCCGGTACCCATTAAAGACTGGGTGAACCCGGAAGCCGTCGATCAGGATCGAACTCGACCTCTTGTCCTTTGTTGTCCAGTTCACTAACCACTGAACTATTGCGGCTCCCAATTTATCTTTGTAGTACAGTGTAATTGTTCTTTGAAGTACATTTTATTTTATCTTTGTAGTACTCTCTCTCTCTCTCCCTCTTTCTCTCTCTGCGATCAAGACTCAATCAGAGTAGGATTTCCAGACTCTCTCATGAAGTCAGCTGTCTGTTTAAGCGAATCGATTGCCCCATATAGTTTCTCTTCCATGGAGGTGGGTATGGACCACATTGCTCTTGTCAAGACTGTGTACTGGGGATAATCCTGTAGAACATGTTTGTAGTCATATTGTCCAGTGTACAGTGGCATAGGCTGGTTGTAATTGTTCCTTGTAGTGCAGGTTTGTTTATCTTTGTAATACAGTGTAATTGTTCTTTGTAGTACTGTTAGTTTATCTTTGTAATACAGTGTAATTGTTCTTTGTAGTACTGTTAGTTTATCTTTGTAATACAGTGTAATTGTTCTTTGTAGTACTTTTAGTTTATCTTTGTAATACAGTGTAATTGTTCTTTGTAGTACTTTTAGTTTATCTTTGTAATACAGTGTAATTATTCTGTGTAGTACTTTTAGTTTATCTTTGTAATACAGTGTAATTGTTCTTTGTAGTACTTTTAGTTTATCTTTGTAATACAGTGTAATTGTTCTTTGTAGTACTTTTAGTTTATCTTTGTAATACAGTGTAATTGTTCTTTGTAGTACTTTTAGTTTATCTTTGTAATACAGTGTAATTATTCTGTGTAGTACTTTTAGTTTATCTTTGTAATACAGTGTAATTGTTATTTGTAGTACTTTTAGTTTATCTTTGTAATACAGTGTAATTGTTCTTTGTAGTACTTTTAGTTTATCTTTGTAATACAGTGTAATTGTTATTTGTAGTACTGTTAGTTTATCTTTGTAATACAGTGTAATTGTTCTTTGTAGTACTTTTAGTTTATCTTTGTAATACAGTGTAATTGTTCTTTGTAGTACTTTTTGTTTATCTTTGTAGTACAGTGTAATTGTTCTTTGTAGTACAGTATTTTTTTAATCATTGTAGTACTGTGCAATTTTTCTTTCAAGTACTTTTAGTTTATCTTTGTAGTACAGTGTAATTGTTCTTTGTAGTACTTTTAGTTTATCTTTGTAATACAGTGTAATTGTTATTTGTAGTACTTTTAGTTTATCTTTGTAATACAGTGTAATTGTTCTTTGTAGTACTTTTAGTTTATCTTTGTAATACAGTGTAATTGTTATTTGTAGTACTTTTAGTTTATCTTTGTAATACAGTGTAATTGTTCTTTGTAGTACTTTTAGTTTATCTTTGTAATACAGTGTAATTGTTCTTTGTAGTACTTTTAGTTTATCTTTGTAGTACAGTGTAATTGTTCTTTGTAGTACTTTTAGTTTATCTTTGTAATACAGTGTAATTGTTCTTTGTAGTACTTTTAGTTTATCTTTGTAGTACAGTGTAATTGTTCTTTGTAGTACAGTATTTTTTTTATCATTGTAGTACTGTGCAATTTTTCTTTCAAGTACTGAGTTAGTTCGACCAAAAACTCTCAGTAATGAGATAAGCCCAAAGACCTCTACTACTTCGAGGTCGATTAATTTGATATATTATCATGATTCTGATCCATGCAGTCGGATACTTTTAGCATTGGACTTGAATATGTGAATGTGTTGGTATAAAGACATAAAAAAGAAAAATAGAAAACGAGGCGCTTTCATCATTATATGTGGATTTTGTAGTCACCATTGCGACGATCGACATTGACAGCATAATTCATTTTTTTTTAAATTGTAAATTTTCAGGCTAAATGTGAAAACATTGTTCTTAGAGTATCCATCTTCCTTTGCCGTCCTTTTGTCAAGTTTGGGCCAAGGCTATTAGGCATTTGCTCATACCCCCTTTTCTTTCCATCACAAAATTACAATGACATCATCTGTTTATTTACAGCTATATTCACCTATCTTCATGTACGGTATCACTTTCCTTACCTTGTACATCGTTGGCAAGCTCAATATAAGCATCGTCAGAAGACCATGGAGATGTTCAGGATCGTGTTAATCTCTCATAATTTATCATCTTATATATTCTATCAGGGAGTCGTGAGTTCACCAAACGTTTCCGATCGTAAAACTACCATGAGAACGCCCCCGGTACATGGTCACCAGGAACAAATGTCGCGGATATCAAAAGTTCTGGAATCACTGCCCGAAGATATTTTACACACCACAAAAAGAAGCCAATATGAACGCAAAATATACATCCATAAATATAGTAAACACATGATGTACACAAATATATTACAATGTTTAGAGTCGAAAGGGCCAAAAGCCCACAAACTGTAAAGTAAATAATGCCATTCATAGTATTTGTATACATCATCCTGAGATAAAACAGCAGAGCATCGAAGACCCATAACAATCAGGTTTTCTTTATTAAGATGGAATCTTCCGTGCTCTCGTCATGACGTCAACGAGACAAAAAGGCACTTTGTACTTTATTCCGGAGCTGTCCTTGTTAAACTTTGGACAAAGTGAGCGCAACAACAAACCAAGCTCTTCATTTCTTTCTCGCTCACGATGAACTTGATCTGGAAGGGTGAACAGGACGCATCCTGAGATATGAAAGGTGAAGACACTGTCACAGAACAGAGGTCTAGAAGCTCTCGAGTGAGGTAAGCCCAACTTAACATCGTCACATTCACAAACTAGAAATGTGTTAGACGCGAGTGCTAAATCTTGTATCCAGCCACTCACCGTTGGCTCGGTAAAGACCTTTATAATTCGTTCAATTTTACTCGCTCTTTGCGTGCTTTGTTGTCGAAACTGTACAAGGATTTCCTTCCCCTATTATCATTATCTGCTGTTGGGTCATAAGCTTATTTTCAAGGAAGTAACATATCCTGAAGTGCCATCTATTATTTCACTGTATCTTACCAGTTTGTTGTTTGTATTTCAATGGTCTGTTGAGTTAATAGAAATCTTCGTCATTAAGTCCAGGGGTGAGCAACTATGGCCCGTCGATCTGAGGCAACCCGCTAAGCAATTTTGGCCAGCCCGCTAGGCTAGTTGGGAATGACTATACATTCCAGTCCCTGTGAAGAAAAAGATATCATTAAAGTAACACATATGAGCACATTTGTTAAAATCAACACTATTTTAAATAGTGATTATTATTTGCTATAGTGTCACTATAATGGGGTTGAATATTTATTGTTAATCTTTGATCGTGCAAGACTGCTAAGATCGGTGTATTTGATAATAAAACCTAGGCGACAGCAGTCTTTAATATTTTCGACAATTCAGCAAAATGTAAATATGATTTACCATTGTCTTCAGTGTCGAGATGGGTTATGGACCGTGGTAGTGGGAGTGGAAGGCGTGCACATTTGAGTAAATAGAGGCATTGAAAGTTAGATCATGCGATTCTTAGGCGACAGTAGTATTTTGTACTTTTGACAACATTGTGAGATCAAAGGATGGTGTACAAGTAACTTTATTTTCAGTATTGGTTTGGTTAAGGGAAAGGTATCGTGGTGGAGGGGTGGATGATGTGTACTATTAAATAAGGTAGGCGTGAAATATTAGTAACCTATTGTCACAACGTACTTTCTCAATGGCTCCATCAAGCAAATAAGAATTGCCAAAGGATTTCGCACATTTTAGAAGAGACAGACTTTGGAAGACTTCGAATTATTACTCTGTTATGTGCAGCGATATACCGGTGATAATCTGCTCTCAGTTACACGTTAGAGTCTCCATTTAAAATGTATAATTGGGGGACTGGTTGGTCTCGAGGCAACACGCCGGCCTTGAGACAGAGAGGTTGTGGGCTCAAATCCCGGCTGGAATTTTTACATACATCGGTTTAATACATCGGTTGGGATTTGTTATTTATGATTTCTCTCTGCGGCAACCATCCCTGATCTCAGTAGCGAGACCCGGCTTGAAACGTCAATTACTCATCGACGTAAAAAATATGAGTACCTCCGAAGTCGGAGTTATCTGCTTGTGCGGCGAGGGACTTCTGTACACACGGTTGCCAGGAAAACATGGATTAACACGCAAAATTCAGTTCCTAGTCTCTAGGGACTTCGTCAGAGGTAAAAAGCTGGCGAACGAAAGAAAAAAAAGTATAATTTATGTTTTCTTTTTACTGTTTACTTACCTATTTCTCTCTCTCTCTCTCTCTCTCTCTTGATCTCTATCTCTTTCTCTCTTTATCTCTCTCTCTCTTTATCTCTCTCTCTCTTTCTATTATTCCAGTTCTTTCTGTCTTCCACTTTACATCAGTGATGTATATGATTATAAATTTACAATAGTTCGTGCATACGAATTAATTTGTATATAAAGATTATGTCTTCTATTGAAGACAGTATCCGTCACTCTGTCGTTTAATATTTTAGAAAAAATTGTCATTATTCTGTGGAGGGTTGCCTGCCCCTGATTAAGTCTTATGCTCCAGTGAAGACATCATTAGAACATTCTGTTACCAACTGAAATAACAAAGTTCTGGCATAGGCATGCAGAAGTTCAAGTCAAATTAAAGAATATGTTAGGAAGCAAACGTAGTTGGAAAGTCAGTTATGTCCACAATAGAGTGTTGAATTCACTAAGCATTCGAAATTAATGTAAAAGCGACAAATACTGACCATGTAATTGGACGATTTCAAGAATTCAAATAATTATTGCACAAATCGAATGGACACGTACTCGTGTACTGACTTACCATAACTACGGCTCTTTTTTCCAGCCGAAAGGAGTTTCGGTAATCTTTCATGATTTTATGATTTTAACGTTCTGAGATTAATGTTTTAGAAGTAATTTTACACACAAATTGTCGCGGACTCGTATTGTTCGACGTATCAACAATTATAATTATAAACATTGTTATTACTAATTGGCATCAGCGTCAAATTTATAATAAAGATGTACTTAGTTTTCGCGCTTCCTACTGAAGGGAGGTCAAAAAGTAATGCACACCAATTTTTTCTCGGCTAATAATAAAGATAGGAATATGAAATTTTGCACACTTGGAATATGACATGTTACAATTATGTGCACCAAATTGCACAGCATTATGATAAATATTACGCAATCTATGAACCGTTAAAATGGAGCTTGTCAACAATGTCCGTTACAAACAGCGAATTGTCATAGAATTTCTGGTTGCGGAAAAAGAAACTGTGGCAAACATTCATAAACGACTGTGTGCAGTGTACAAATGTTCTGCAGTCGATAGGAGCACAGTTAGTCGCTGGGTTCAGAGAATTAAAGCTGCAAAAAGTGTACGAGTGGAGCTACATGATTTACCGCGTTCTGGACGTGTTGTCTCGGCTACCAGCACAGACATGTTAAACCGGGCTGATGCCATTATTCGTAAGGATAGGCGTATCACTAGTCAGCAATTGGCATTGCAGCTTACAGTTAGCAAGGAAGTGCAATCGCAATTTTTAAAACTCTCGGATATTCAAAGATTTGCGCTCGATGGGTACCTCGGTGCCTAACAAATGATCACAGAGTTCAAAGGAAAACATTCTGTTCTGAATTGTTGGAGCGTTTCGGTGTTGAAGGAGAAATGTTTTTGTCAAAAATTGTTACCGGTGACGAAACGTGGGCACATTATTATGAGCCTGAAACAAAAATGCAGTCAATGGAATGGCATTATCCGCAGTCACCAAAAGAAAAAAATTCAAAACATCTCCATCAGCCGGAAAGGTGATGATCACTGTCTTCTGGGACATTGATGGTGTGATTCTTGTTGATGTAATGACAAGAGGTGAGACAATCAACTCGACATCTGACATCAATACACTGACAAAACTCAAAAATCGGTTCCACAGAGTTCGGCCTAATAAGCCATCTGCAGATTTGTTGCTTCAACATGACAATGCACGCCCTCACACAAGTCTGGTAACACGGGAAGCAATCAACAAATTTGGTTGGACTGTACTGCCCCATCCTCCTTACAGCCCTGATCTGGCTCCCTCAGATTTCCATCTGTTTGGACCACTCAAAAAATTCCTGCGTGGGACACACTTTGACAAAGATGAGGATGTGATCCGTGCAGTTAAAAAATGGCTACGCGAGCAGGACAAAACTTGGTACAAACGAGGCATTCATGACCTAGTTTCGCGTCGGCGTAAGGCAATACGCTTGGACGGAGATTATGTTGAAATATTGGTAGTGTAAAGGGGATGTTCAGCTACAATCTGTGAAAATTTCACACATTTTGCCCGAATAGTTTCCGAGAAAAAAATTGGTGTGCATTACTTTTTGACCTCCCTATGTAGATGCAGGTCGCACCTTCTCGAAAGTACCTGCTACCCACCTCTCTTCCTCAAACCAATACAAAGTTACATAACTATTTTGACATTGATTTATCGAATCTATAAAATAATTGTGCCATCTCAGTTTATCATTTTTAGAGAAGAGACCGGCCTCCCCCTTCCTCCCGCTTATAATTTGAAAATTAAATGAATGACAAATAGTAGCAATATCAGCACCATCGTTCGGGAGTGGAGTGCATGGCCTCATCTATTCTTTTGTCTTTCTTTTCCTAAACATAGGCCAGGCATATTTTGTATATATTTGTTTAGGTTAGTTTAACCGGAAGATGATTTTTTATCTCAAGTGTTCAGCATTAAAAGCGATTCACAAATAGGAATATGAACTCTATTGCAAACCCTCATGTCGACGAATATTCAAAATATATTTCGAGACGAGCACAAATATCATATAATTCATATATAAAAAATCATGCGGGACCGCTATTAGAGCTGCAGAAAACATGGAAAATAAACATAAAATTGTATAAGCAGCCGAACCTGTAGAGAGACGAAGAAACTACAACGTCTACAAAGTCTTTATCAGATACAAGACAACAAATGCTAATACAAAAACAAACACTAAATACCAATACTTTTTGTTTGTTTGTTGTTGATTGTGCGCCATAGCTGATCTAAATTTTCCTCCACCTCATCAGGCTGGCTTTAGCAACAGATTAACCAGTCTAGTCAGGTGAGAGCAGACCAAAGAAGAATGGCAAACTGAGTATTCACAAACGTTATGTTGTATTAATAGGCTCGACTTGCGCTGATATCGCAACATTCTGTAAACTCCTACACAATGCAGTTTGTCGTTTTGACTTTTTTTTAATGGCGAGGACAAAGAAGGAACTATCATCGAGTTGATGTATTTTTCTTTAAGACGGAAGTATTTGTCATCGGGCTGATGTATTTTGTAAGACGAAAGGAACTATCATCGGGCTGATGCATTTTGTAAGACGGAAGGAATTATCATCGGGCTGATGCATTTTTTTTTAATGGCGGAAGAAAGTATCATCAAGTTGATATATTTTTTTTAGGGCGGAAGGAATTATCATCTGGTTGATGCATTTTTTTAGGGCGGAAGGAATTATCATCGGTTGATGTATTTTTTTTAATGGCGGAAGAAATTATCATCGGGTTGATGTATTTTTTTTAATGGCGGAAGGAATTATCATCGGGTTGATGTATTTTTTTTAGGGCGGAAGGAATTATCATCGGGTTGATGTATTTTTTTTAATGGCGGAAGAAATTATCATCTAGTTGATGCATTTTTTTAGGGCGGAAGGAATTATCATCTGGTTGATGCATTTTTTTAGGGCGGAAGGAATTATCATCTGGTTGATGCATTTTTTTTAGGGCGGAAGGAATTATCATCGCTTTGATGTATTTTTTAGGGCGGGAGGAATTATCATCTAGTTGATGTATTTTTTTAATGGCGGAAGAAATTATCATCGGGTTGATGTATTTTTTTAGGGCGGAAGGAATTATCATCGGGTTGATGTATTTTTTTAGGGCGGAAGGAATTATCATCGGGTTGATGTATTTTTTTAGGGCGGAAGGAATTATCATCTAGTTGATGTATTTTTTTTTAATGGCGGAAGGAATTATCATCGGGTTGATGTATCTTTTTAGGGCGGAAGGAATTATCATCTAGTTGATGTATTTTTTTTAATGGCGGAAGGAATTATCATCGGTTGATGTATTTTTTTTAGGGCGGAAGGAATTATCATCTAGTTGATGCATTTTTTTAATGGCGGAAGAAACTATCATCTAGTTGATGCATTTTTTTTAGGGCGGAAGGAATTATCATCTGGTTGATGCATTTTTTTTAGGGCGGAAGGAATTATCATCGGATTGATGTATTTTTTTTAATGGCGGAAGAAATTATCATCTAGTTGATGTATTTTTTTAGGGCGGAAGGAATTATCATCTGGTTGATGCATTTTTTTAGGGCGAAAGGAATTATCATCGGGTTGATGTATTTTTTTTAATGGCGGAAGAAATTATCATCTGGTTGATGCATTTTTTTAGGGCGGAAGGAATTATCATCGGGTTGATGTATTTTTTTTTAATGGCGGAAGAAACTATCATCTGGTTGATGTATTTTTTTAATAGCGGAAGAAATTATCATCTGGTTGATGTATTTTTTTAGGGCGGAAGGAATTATCATCTGGTTGATGCATTTTTAGGGCGGAAGGAATTATCATCTAGTTGATGTATTTTTTTTAGGGCGGAAGGAATTATCATCTGGTTGATGCATTTTTTTAGGGCGGAAGAAATTATCATCGGGCTGATGTATTTTTTTAGGGCGGAAGGAATTATCATCTAGTTGATGTATTTTTTTTTAGGGCGGAAGGAATTAATATCTAGTTGATGTATTTTTTTTAGGGCGGAAGGAATTATCATCTAGTTGATGTATTTTTTTTAGGGCGGAAGAAATTATCATCTGGTTGATGTGTTTTTTTAGGGCGGAAGGAATTATCATCTGGTTGATGTGTTTTTTTAGGGCGGAAGGGATTATCATCTGGTTGATGTATTTTTTTAGGGCGGAAGGAATTATCATCGGGCTGATGTATTTTGTAAGGTGAAAGGAATTATTATCTGTCTGGTATATTTTGTAAGGCGGACGGAATTATCATGGGGCTGATGTATTTAGTAAGGCGGACATTGAAAAGGAATTATCATCAGGTAAGCGAAAAGTTAAAAACTATGTCCTTGCTAATATACCTAAAAAAAATCGTCATATCGTTTTCATTTTAACATACCATACTGTATCTATTCCATTTCTGGGATGTATCGGGGGAAGCGGGGACTTTTGAACTTGAGAATAAAGGCTCTTTGTCCAAGGCTGTCGCCATGAGATATTCGGGTCTGAGTTTTCTTTATTCACCTCCAGACGAAAATTTTCTTGATCCAACAGTGTGTTAACAGTTGAACATAATTTCGTATTTTTGCTGCAACCGGCTAAAGTTTGTTGGTAGGCACAGTCAGCTCAAAGTAACTCAACTTTAGTTCTCCATCGCCAGAAGACGAAACAAAATCTCAGTTCTTAACTCTTTTCACGCTTAAACTTTTTATCAATGCAACAGAAGAGATTTCAGAGACAAAAAGTTTCATAGTTTTAAGAATCAGTCTACATATTTGTCTAACATAACATGCTATATATATATATATATATATATATATATATATATATATATATATATATATATATATATGAATACATAGATAATTGAACAAAGTATTTGATTTCACCAATACTAAAAGTATACAAGTCATGTAAAAAGAATATGGTAGATGACTGTTCACACTAATCAAATTGAGAGTGACGCACTATGCGGCGAAACGTCCGCAGCTAAAATCAACATGACGCACAGTGCGTCGAAACGTACGGAAGGAGTTAAGGTATATCCTTCAAACATTTCAAATTTGGCATTTTAGCTTCATTGGCATACCTTCATTTTGGCTCTAGAATAAAAATGGAAGCACCATGTGTTTGTTTACTCGTAAGAACATATAAATACGCGTTCCCGGGATATATGGGGTATATTCCAAAGTAACTCACGTGTTGCGTTGTAAGCAGAACCTAATCGACATAATCTTGGATGGTAACAGATACGTCCCTTTGAGAACCGGAAAATCAAATATAAATCATAATGGTGTAACGATAGAGCAAGCGGTAATCAATGTGGCACAAATCCGGTCTGAAATATCGAGAGTTCCTCACGGGCGGGGCTGAGGGTAATCATAAAGACGTGAAGTAGGGGCCAAGCCAGGTATTGAAGGAATCAAAGAAGGGCACGAACTCTCTGTGATTGCTTGTTTGATGTTATTAAGTTCGTCGCTTACGGAACTGAAGTCATCATTTTCACGTTACGAGAATCACTGGGTATTAGCAAAAAGATCGACCCCGTGTGAACACACTTAGTAACAAGATGTGGTTATTAGCATCGCTATTTTCTTTTTAACAAGTTTATGATTAATTTAGCTATAAGTAACATATGTCAGTTTACAGTGTGATGAGGGACTATTTTGTTTTATAGGAAGTGAAACACACAAATGAGAAATCATTTAATTTCTTTTTAAGGAAAGATTTTGCACTGGAGAAAAGGGGGTTTTTAATGCTCGAAATTGATGGATGAGAAATACAGTTAAGACACAAGCAAAACAATAAACGTCTAAAGAGCTCAATCACTATGAAAGAGAGAGAGAGAAAGAAAAAGGGAGAGATGTAGAGATGTAGAGAGAGAGGTGCAGAGATAGGTGTAGAAAGAGAGAGAGGTGTAGAGAGAGCGAGAGAGAGTGGTGTAGAGAGAGTGGTGTAGAGAGAGAGGTGTAGAGAGAGAGGTGTAGAGAGAGCGAGAGAGAGTGGTGTAGAGAGAGTGGTGTAGAGAGAGAGGTGTAGAGAGAGAGGTGTAGAGAGAGCGAGAGAGAGTGGTGTAGAGAGAGAGGTGTAGAGAGAGAGGTGTAGAGAGAGCGAGAGAGAGTGGTGTAGAGAGAGAGGTGTAGAGAGAGCGAGAGAGAGTGGTGTAGAGAGAGAGGTGTAGAGAGAGTGGTGTAGAGAGAGCGAGAGAGAGTGGTGTAGAGAGAGAGGTGTAGAGAGAGTGGTGTAGAGAGAGCGAGAGAGAGTGGTGTAGAGAGAGAGGTGTAGAGAGAGTGGTGTAGAGAGAGCGAGAGAGAGTGGTGTAGAGAGAGAGGTGTAGAGAGAGTGGTGTAGAGAGAGAGGTGTAGAGAGAGGTGTAGAGAGAGCGAGAGAGAGTGGTGTAGAGAGAGAGGTGTAGAGAGAGCGAGAGAGAGTGGTGTAGAGAGAGAGGTGTAGAGAGAGTGGTGTAGAGAGAGCGAGAGAGAGTGGTGTAGAGAGAGAGGTGTAGAGAGAGAGGTGTAGAGAGAGCGAGAGAGAGTGGTGTAGAGAGAGGTGTAGAGAGAGCGAGAGAGAGTGGTGTAGAGAGAGAGGTGTAGAGAGAGTGGTGTAGAGAGAGCGAGAGAGAGTGGTGTAGAGAGAGAGGTGTAGAGAGAGTGGTGTAGAGAGAGCGAGAGAGAGTGGTGTAGAGAGAGAGGTGTAGAGAGAGTGGTGTAGAGAGAGAGGTGTAGAGAGAGAGGTGTAGAGAGAGCGAGAGAGAGTGGTGTACAGAGAGAGGTGTAGAGAGAGTGGTGTAGAGAGAGCGAGAGAGAGTGGTGTAGAGAGAGAGGTGTAGAGAGAGTGGTGTAGAGAGAGTGGTGTAGAGAGAGCGAGAGAGAGTGGTGTAGAGAAAGTGGTGTAGAGAGAGCGAGAGAGAGTGGTGTAGAGAGAGCGAGAGAGAGTGGTGTAGAGAGAGCGAGAGAGAGAGTGGTGTAGAGAGAGCGAGAGAGAGTGGTGTAGAGAGAGCGAGAGAGAGTGATGTAGAGAGAGCGAGAGAGAGTGGTGTAGAGAGAGTGAGAGAGAGTGGTGTAGAGAGAGAGGTGTAGAGAGAGAGGTGTAGAGAGAGCGAGAGAGAGTGGTGTAGAGAGAGTGGTGTAGAGAGAGAGGTGTAGAGAGAGAGGTGTAGAGAGAGCGAGAGAGAGTGGTGTAGAGAGAATGGTGTAGAGAGAGAGGTGTAGAGAGAGAGGTGTAGAGAGAGCGAGAGAGAGTGGTGTAGAGAGAGAGGTGTAGAGAGAGAGGTGTAGAGAGAGCGAGAGAGAGTGGTGTATAGAGAGAGAGGTGTAGAGAGAGCGAGAGAGAGTGGTGTAGAGAGAGAGGTGTAGAGAGAGTGGTGTAGAGAGAGCGAGAGAGAGTGGTGTAGAGAGAGAGGTGTAGAGAGAGTGGTGTAGAGAGAGCGAGAGAGAGTGGTGTAGAGAGAGAGGTGTAGAGAGAGAGGTGTAGAGAGAGCGAGAGAGAGTGGTGTAGAGAGAGAGGTGTAGAGAGAGCGAGAGAGAGTGGTGTAGAGAGAGAGGTGTAGAGAGAGTGGTGTAGAGAGAGCGAGAGAGAGTGGTGTAGAGAGAGAGGTGTAGAGAGAGTGGTGTAGAGAGAGCGAGAGAGAGTGGTTTAGAGAGAGAGGTGTAGAGAGAGTGGTGTAGAGAGGGAGGTGTAGAGAGAGAGGTGTAGAGAGAGCGAGAGAGAGTGGTGTAGAGAGAGAGGTGTAGAGAGAGTGGTGTAGAGAGAGCTAGAGAGAGTGGTGTAGAGAGAGAGGTGTAGAGAGAGTGGTGTAGAGAGAGTGGTGTAGAGAGAGCGAGAGAGAGTGGTGTAGAGAGAGTGGTGTAAAGAGAGCGAGAGAGAGTGGTGTAGAGAGAGCGAGAGAGAGTGGTGTAGAGAGAGCGAGAGAGAGTGGTGTAGAGAGAGCGAGAGAGAGTGGTGTAGAGAGAGCGAGAGAGAGTGGTGTAGAGAGAGCGAGAGAGAGTGGTGTAGAGAGAGTGAGAGAGAGTGGTGTAGAGAGAGCGAGAGAGAGTGGTGTAGAGAGAGTGAGAGAGAGAGTGAGAGAGAGTGGTGTAGAGAGAGCGAGAGAGAGTGGTGTAGAGAGAGCGAGAGAGAGTGGTGTAGAGAGAGCGAGAGAGAGTGGTGTAGAGAGAGCGAGAGAGAGTGGTGTAGAGGGAGCGAGAGAGAGTGGTGTAGAGATAGTGGTGTAGAGAGAGCGAGAGAGAGTGGTGTAGAGAGAGAGGTGTAGAGAGAGTGGTGTAGAGAGAGTGGTGTAGAGAGAGCGAGAGAGAGTGGTGTAGAGAGAGTGGCGTATACAACAGTTTTAACAACCTTTTGTACAGGCTGAGACTAATCCATCCTCGATGTGTACGTTAGGACAAGCAAAGTGGACAACGGAACACACACACCAGGGCTGCAACATGTTCAGGCAAAGTGGACAACCGAACACATACACCATGACTGCCACATGTTCAGGCAAAGTGGACAACCGAACACACACACCAGGGCTGCAACATGTTCAGGCAAAGTGGACAACGGAACACATACACCATGGCTGCAACATGTTCAGGCAAAGTGGACAACCGAACACACACACCAGGGCTGCAACATGTTCAGGTAACACGGACAACCGAACACACACACCAGGGCTGCAACATGTTCAGGTAACACGGACAACCGAACACACACACCAGGGCTGCAACATGTTCAGGCAAAGTGGACAACCGAACACATACACCAGGGCTGCAACATGTTCAGGTAACACGGACAACCGAACACACACACCAGGGCTGCAACATGTTCAGGTAACACGGACAACCGAACACACACACCAGGGCTGCAACATGTTCAGGCAAAGTGGACAACGGAACACACACACCAGGGCTGCAACATGTTCAGGCAAAGTGGACAACCGAACACATACACCATGACTGCCACATGTTCAGGCAAAGTGGACAACCGAACATACACACCAGGGCTGCAACATGTTCAGGCAAAGTGGACAACCGAACACACACACCATGGCTGCAACATGTTCAGGTAACACGGACAACCGAACACACACACCAGGGCTGCAACATGTTCAGGCAAAGTGGACAACCGAACACATACACCAGGGCTGCAACATGTTCAGGTAACACGGACAACCGAACACACACACCAGGGCTGCAACATGTTCAGGTAACACGGACAACCGAACACACACACCAGGGCTGCAACATGTTCAGGCAAAGTGGACAACCGAACACATACACCAGGGCTGCAACATGTTCAGGCAAAGTGGACAACCGAACACACACACCAGGGCTGCAACATGTTCAGGCAAAGTGGACAACCGAACACACACACCAGGGCTGCAACATGTTCAGGCAAAGTGGACAACCGAACACACACACCAGGGCTGCAACATGTTCAGGTAACACGGACAACCGAACACACACACCAGGGCTGCAACATGTTCAGGCAAAGTGGACAACCGAACACATACACCATGGCTGCAACATGTTCAGGCAAAGTGGACAACCGAACACACACACCAGGGCTGCAACATGTTCAGGTAACACGGACAACCGAACACACACACCAGGGCTGCAACATGTTCAGGCAAAGTGGACAACCGAACACATACACCATGGCTGCAACATGTTCAGGCAAAGTGGACAACCGAACACATACACCAGGGCTGCAACATGTTCAGGCAAAGTGGACAACCGAACACATACACCATGGCTGCAACATGTTCAGGCAAAGTGGACAACCGAACACACACACCATGGCTGCAACATGTTCAGGCAAAGTGGACAACCGAACACATACACCAGGGCTGCAACATGTTCAGGCAAAGTGGACAACCGAACACATACACCAGGGCTGCAACATGTTCAGGCAAAGTTGACAACCGAACACATACACCATGGCTGCAACATGTTCAGGCAAAGTGGACAACCGAACACACACACCATGGCTGCAACATGTTCAGGCAACACGGACTGGCGAATGCATACAACAGGGCTGCCACATGTTCAGGTAACACGGACAGGTGAACACATACAACAGGGCTGCAACATGTTCAGGTAAAGTGGACAACCGAACACATACACCATGGCTGCAACATGTTCAGGTAACACGGACAGGTGAACACATACAACAGGGCTGCAACATGTTCAGGTAAAGTGGACAACCGAACACACACACCATGGCTGCAACATGTTCAGGTAACACGGACAGGTGAACACATACAACAGGGCTGCAACATGTTCAGGTAACACGGACAGGCGAACACATACACCAGGGCTGCAACATGTTCAGGCAACACGGACAGGCGAACACATACAACAGGGCTGCAACATGTTCAGGTAACATTGACAGGCGAACACATACAACGGGGCTGCCACATGTTTAGGCAACACGGACAGGCGAATACATACAACAGGGCTGCAACATGTTCAGGCCATGGTGGAAAGGAGCACTAGCCATAAAAAAACGGCTAACCATGCCAAGTTGTTTTGAAGTCCAGAGGTACTCGCAAACACGTCTTCGCTAACATAAAAATACTGTACCTTTTTTGTTTTTGTTATAAAACACACCAGAATCGTAGAGAAAAAGACAAATTGAAATGATAGACGCCCTGGAGAGTTAATGTAAACGGAAATAATTCACCAGTAGAAACGAAAGGCATCCTTGAGTTGGTGAATAAGATGTAAATAATTCACCAGGAGAAACTATATAGAATTATGGAAAAGCACCAGCCAACTACCAATGGATAAATAAATACAACGAAGACGATGGCGCTGGGTTAGACACACACTGCGGAAGCCAACTGATATTATTACATAAAAGGCCCTTTTTGGCAATCCCCAAGGAAAAAGACAAAGGAAGACCAAAATATTTATGGAGAAGACTGATTAAAGCAGTGATGAAGATGATGGGGAAGGCATGGGATGA
Organism: Megaustenia siamemsis; assembly: GCA_032433765.1. NCBI lineage: Eukaryota > Metazoa > Mollusca > Gastropoda > Stylommatophora > Ariophantidae > Megaustenia > Megaustenia siamemsis. The sequence goes on along the minus strand of JAVIAB010000051.1, from coordinate 74,794,670 downwards.
TCTTAAAAGAATGGCAAGAAACAGAACGGCTTGGAAAGTCTTTGCTCTACAGAGAGTTAAAAGGAGGAGGAAGAAGAGGAAGAGGAAACAATAGTGTCCCTGTGTTAGTGAACTAGACGTAAATAATTCACCTGCAGAAACAATATACATTCCTGAGTTAATGGAACTAGATGGACATAATTCACCTGCAGAAACAATATACATTCCTGAGTTAATGAACTAGATGGACATAATTCACCTCCAGAAACAATATACATTTCTGAGTTAATGAACTAGATGGACATAATTCACCTGCAGAAACAATATACATTCCTTCTGTTAGTGAACTAGATTGACATAATTCACCAGCAGAAACAATAGACCTCCCTATGTTAGTGAACTAGATGGACATAATTCACCTGCAGAAACAATAGACGTCCTTCTGTTAGTGAACTAGATTGACATAATTCACCAGCAGAAACAATAGACCTCCTATGTTAGTGAACTAGATGGACATAAATTCACCAGCAGAAACAATAGACGTCCATCTGTTAATGAACTAGATGGACATAATTCACCAGCAGAAACAATAGACGTCCATCTGTTAGTGAACTAGATGGACATAATTCACCAGCAGAAACAATAGACGTCCATCTGTTAATGAACTAGATGGACCTAATTCACCAGCAGAAACAATAGACGTCCATCTGTTAGTGAACTAGATGGACATAATTCACCAGCAGAAACAATAGACGTCCCTCTGTTAGTGAACTAGATGGACATAATTCACCTGCAGAAACAATAGACGACCTTCTGTTAGTGAACTAGATTAACAAAATTCACCAGCAGAAACAATAGACATCCTATGTTAGTGAACTAGATGGACATAATTCACAAGCAGAAACAATAGACGTCCATCGGTTAGTGAACTAGATGGACATAATTCACCAGCAGAAACAATTGACGTCCATCTGTTAGTGAACTAGATGGACATAATTCACCAGCAGAAACAATAGACCTCCCTATGTTAGTGAACTGGATGGTCATAATTCACCAGCAGAAACAATAGACGTCCATCTGTTAATGAACTAGATGGACATAATTCACCAGCAGAAACAATAGACGTCCGTCTGTTAGTGAACTAGATGGGCATAATTCAACAGCAGAAACAATAGACGTCCCTCTGTTAGTGAACTAGATGGACATAATTCACCTGCAGAAACAATAGACGTCCTTCTGTTAGTGAACTAGATTGACAAAATTCACCAGCAGAAACAATAGACCTCCTATGTCAGTGAACTAGATGGACATAATTCACTAGCAGAAACAATAGACGTCCATCTGTTAATGAACTAGATGGACATAATTCACCAGCAGAAACAATAGACGTCCATCTGTTAGTGAACTAGATGGACATAATTCACCAGCAGAAACAATAGACCTCCATCTGTTAATGAACTACATGGACATAATTCACCAGCAGAAACAATAGACGTCCTTCTGTTAATGAACTAGATGGACATAATTCACCAGCAGAAACAATAAGCGTTCCTGAGTTTGTGAACTAGATGGACATAATTCACCAGCAGAAACAATAGACGTCCATCTGTTAATGAACTAGATGGACATAATTCAACACCAGAAACAATAGACGTCCCTCTGTTAGTGAACTAGATGGACATAATTCACCTGCAGAAACAATAGACGTCCCTCTGTTAGTGAACTAGATGGACATAATTCACATGCAGAAAGAATAAACGTCCCTGAGTTTGTGAACTAGATAGACATAATTCACCAGCAGAAACAATAAACGTCCCTGAGTTTGTGAATTAGATGGAAATAATTCACCTGCAGAAAGAATAAATCTCCCTGAGTTTGTGAACTAGATGGACATAATTCACCAGCAGAAACAATAGACGTCCCTCTGTTAGTGAACTAGATGGACATAATTCACCAGCAGAAAAAAATAGACGTCCCTCTGTTAGTGAACTAGATGGACATGATTCACCAGCTTGAATCAATGGGCAAATAATCTACACACACATACATTCACAATGATAGTTACAGTGAACGAACCTAACCGCACCATGATAACAACATAGAATCGAGGCTCCATGTTTTTATTATTTAAGGGGAATAACTTAGCATTTACACTACGGATTTGATAAAGCCCTTAAGGTTTTCCCCTTTCCACAGATCTGACTTCCCCCCTTTCCTTGGGCCCGCACCATTCCCGACATTTTTCATCTCACATAAAACGTTATAACTTCCTGTGTACCTCGAATGATTCAATAAGGCAGCGGGCGACAAGAATCAAGTGGCGCGAGGACATTCCCGCCATGTGATAATGTACTTAGTGATCGATCAAGGAAGAGGACAACTCTCATTTTCCTGCCCACTTTAAGTGGATTATTACCTCCCCTTCTGCGACATTCTATGAGCGATATCTACGCAATTCCAGCCAGCCCCTTCGTTTTAAATGAGATTTTCTGTGAACCAAGAATGTGATATATACTTCGACAGCTTTTTTGATGTTATGTGCACAATTTTAGAGCAGACATTTTTTAAAAATGTACCACGAATTTGTAAAAATTCAGAAGTAACAGTTTAGGATATAACAATTTTTGGATAACGCTCAGGAGGCAAAGGCGACTCTAATCAGCAGAGCTGGAGGTTGTCAGGGACCCATAGCTGATTGCTTGCGCCAGGACCGATGAATCAGAACCAACCAGACCCTGCCCCGCCTCTGAATGGTGCCTCCAGAAACAGACTAGCCTGTCTAGTCTGGCTAAGTGAGTAGGGATCGAAGAGGGAAGACAACCCGTTACTAAAAAATATCGCGCTGAAGTCGGATGTGTTGGGCCGAAAGACGCACATATCACAGTTTTACTGCAAACCACAACACGACGCAAAACACGCCTATATATCGCCCTTCTAAGGGCGGATGATAAAGATCTGTGATCCTTTAGTTATCAGGTGAACGCAAATGAAATGAACGAACCAACGGATGAAGATCGCGCGGAAAAAACTTCTTTTTGACTGAAGGAAATCACAAGAGTGACACAACGATCAACATCTCACAGTTGTGTTATCAATGCTAGTCTTTGGCTTTAGGCTATCATGCAAATTGTAAGATATGGAAATGAAATGTCTGGGACCTACGATGAGAATCTCTGTGTGAGATACACAATAAAAGTAAAGAACTAAGAAGACAGTTAGTGACCATCCTCGAAAAGAATATACAGTGTTCAGTTTACATATTTAAAGTGAACAAGTAGCATTTTTTTTTGTCATTTGTTAAGAAAAAGTTTACGGTTTACAGTCCCATCTATCGTAATATACTAGGCCGTTGAAGGTCTGTTGTACATGCAATTGTATTTCTCAGTTATTACTTTTAACGGCCGGAACATGGGAATGTAAACAGTAAACTGGTGGTAATTCTAGTTTTTTACTACGTATCAAGTCTTATTGTAGTCACATCTCATTGTAGTCAAGTCAAATGTAGTCGTCTCACTGTAGTCTTATAACATTTTTCTCGGGACGGCGTGTCCAACATGTTTACCGGAACGCATTCCGGACTGTTCCGGCTGAAAAACAGCCACGGGAACAACGATAAGCACTTATTACAAAGACACTCTCTGTTACAGAGAAACACGTATGAGTTATCGCACGAAGGAAAACTCTCAAAGTTTATATCAACGCTTTTCCCATATTCGCGATCATTTCTTGTTTGGTTCAATGATGCGAACATGCTAGCACGTGTATGCAAGAACCTGGCTATCTCCTGGACATATGTCGGATAACACACGACTCACATATTGATTGTTAATGAATTCTTGCAAATTAAGAAATGTGTGTTAACTTTCAGAGTTTTTCTATCCACACGTTTCCGCATACGTTTTTCTACAAAATATAGTTTCTGTGTAATAAGACATAATACATTATTGCAAGTTGCTACATTCAATTAGAATTTGTACTGCGTAAGGAAACAACACATTTAATTATTAGAGGTCGTGAAAAGACATAAATAGTTAACTACGATCTACACCACCATCAACAAATAGAACGACAAAACAACTAAAAGGGAGTTTCCAAAAAGATAGAAAGCTATCATGCGGGAACGTCGCATCCAGGGAATTCAACCTACAAATAAAAATTGAAAAGAAATCGATAAAATCCTGCCTTTATATATATATATATATATATATATATAATCATCATGTGCCATACCGGTTAGCGTAGGAGATCATGTACTTCCATAATCTTCTATCTACAGTGCATCGTATCAGTTCTGTTGTTGACTGTTTGCCTTGCCATGACAACCAAGCTATCCAGTATTTTCTCTCTTTGTCGTCCGCGATCTCTCTTTCCATTTATTTTGCCAGGTGTAACCAAGCATTCCAACTTTCTTCTTCTCATGATGTGACCGAAGAATGTTGATTATTTCTTTCTGATGTTTTTTAGGAGCTCTCTTTTTATGTTGGCCTCTTTGAGAATTTACTATTGGTATTTTTAGCTGTCCAGGGAGCTTTCAACATTCTTCTGAGAAATCCCATCTCAGTGGCCTCTAATCATCTTTTCATTTGTTTGTCTACTGTCCATGATTCGCTTCCATAGGTTCTATATAGCACCGATGAACTCTATTTCTCATATATATATATATATATATATATATATATATATATATATATATATATATATATATATATATATATATATATATATATATATATATATATATATATATTTAATACGATATATAGTATTCTTGCTCCAGGCACCATACAAGTAACTGAAATAAAAATAATGTGATTGAACGATTAGAGTTAAAATACAAATATAGTTAAACGCGATATAAAGGTAACCGTGTGCGAGATTGTTATGTTCAATTTCATTTCAACATTTAAGATGGGAGAACAATATTAAGGGATAATCTGTTTTGGCGTAGCAGCAAAGAAAAATCGCAGTGATCAGTATTCTTTATAAAATTATTAATTTCGTTAGGTTGACGAGCCAAGTATTGGTTTTTACAGTTGGATCCGACCATAGAAAAGAATAACAGAACCTCGTAAAATTAGACGTAGGGAATATCAAATAGTGTGTGGTAACCATATGTTTCGACAATGGAAAGTATTTTTTGCAATGTTGTTAGCACAACGTCAGTGTTGCCTTATACACAATATTTGATATGCATTGATGGTATAGTTAATACATCAGTCGGAATAAAAAACGACCTGATTTAACTCTGTAAAGGAAAAGAACCCTTGATCTTTTGAGCTTGAAGCCAGTGTCCAAGCACTGCATTTATTGCACGATTGAAATGTAGAGAGAGAGAGAGAGAAGGACAAGGAGAGAGGTAAGTAGAGAGAGAGAGAGAGAGAAAGTAATAACAAGATTTAGATCAAACCAAGCAACTTGTTCCGAATCACAGGGCTCCTGTTGGATCCACCTGGGAGTAGCTGCCGTACCTGGCATTGATGAGGGAAGGAACGCAATCTTGGAAGAGAGCACTAGGCCAGACACACTGCCAACAGAAATATGAAAGAGAAATGTAGCCATTCCACTCTATATAGTCAATAATGCTATAGATTAATATCACGGTTTCATCTTTAGAGAAATAAATTAGTGAAAGACACTGAGAAAGAGAGTAAGAAAGCATGGAAGGATAACCAATAGAATTAGAGTGAAAAAAAAAGAAAATAATTTGTAAAGCAAAAATGGGAAAAGAATTAAAGAGAGGGAGAGAGTAGTAGTCAAACGAAAAAGTTACTGGAATAGAACTTAGCGGAAGTAATAATAGATACCAGATTTGAGTTGGCACAAATAAAACATGTTGCCTCAGTTAAGCATGTGCCAACAATGTTTTTTTTTTCTTTTAATCGGTTGCTTTTTGTTTGCAAAGATGTTTCCTTCTACAATAAAATTTGACATAAATAAACGTACAAGCGAGCATGAAAAATTGAAATAAACCTAACTACAATAAACAGTTAACTGTAAATAAAAGATAAAGAAAGAACTCTGGGAAGAATATTATCACTTTTAAAACCGAGTGTACACGATAAGGAAACAACTGGTATCTGTTGAGACGTTTCAGGTAGACAGTTAAGCGAGCAAGGTTGTGTGTGGCCATGAACGTGATGCACGTAATGTGTGCCAGTCTTGAGAGCTGTCATTTCCACGGTGGGTGTAATAAATTTTCTTTAAGGGGGAAAACAATTATAAACGAAACAAAACATGGAATATAAATACAAATATATTTTTTATTCATTTTAATAAAGTGTCTTTGACACGGACTTGCGAGACAATGGGTCCGAGCAGTGGAACTGCAGAGAAAAGATGAAAAAAATAAGGTACGAAAATGAGACGTTAAAGAAAAATCACGTTGATGCACCTAGAGCATGTGAAATAACGATCATACAAGAATTAGGTAATGGCCACAACGAAGGTACGAAGTGCCCTGACGGAACACGAACTCGAGGTGTGTATAGTCGGGTCTTGGAGAACTCTCTTTTTTGGGGGAAGGGGGGGGGGACACTGAATGTATGAAGATAAAATAGAAGAGAAAGAAACGATTGAGAGAAAGCATCATAGAAAGGGCAGTCCACAAAGTGAGGCATCTGGGAGGATAGGGGAAAATGTAGCCATTGATGTTGTCCTAACGACCATGAGCTTTAAAGGGTAAGAACGAAGAAAGAAACAAGGAATGAATGCAAGAAAGGCAGAATGAATAAGACGAAGAATGAACATTAAAAATAATGGCAGATTAAAAAACAAAATGTTTAAATTATAGTAACTCTATGTTCTCAAATCCCTATAAAGAGAACACGACTAAACAAAATTAAAAGAAGACAAAGTCATTGTACACACATTTAGTGAACAATAGATTAACAAAGTAAATTATAACAGGAAGAATAGATGGCAAAATAAACCGAAGTAGACAGAGATGGAAGATTTTGAAAGAAATGATAGAAGAAAAAAAAATAGAGCAAGCAAAGCAGACAAAAGTACAAATGAATTATGGTAGAGGAAATATTGGATCGTCAATGAAACCAACCTTGAGACATGATGCTTCTTAAAGCTAAGTTTCTTCTATCATTTTTTCTTCCTTATTTATACTAGTTTTAGTTACTTCCAAAGGTAGTTAGATTATATTTCCTTTTTGTGTCCGTCAGTATATTTTTGTTGTTATTTTCTGATGAACGCTACATGTAGGTCGAAACGTCATTAGTTTTGTAGTATTCTCATAAGCAGTAACCATACACTCTGTTCATCTCGTTCCCTACACAGTTGCTTTAAAAAGTAAAAGTAAAGAGCCCCCAACACGCCAAGTGGCGTATAGGGAATATGGTGTTAGTGACCATACATTTTACAGACCTTCAGCACAAGATTTTTGGGGTAATGTGGTCGGTATTACGCCCGCGCCGCTTTACTTTCCCAGAAAAAAATCCGGTACCCATTTAAGGCTGGGTGAACCCGGAAGCCGTCGGTTGGGATCGAACCCTACCCCTTGTCCTTTGTAGTCTGGTTCACTAACCACTGAGCTATCGCGGATCCCATTTACTTTAAAACAACACTGTAATTATTTGCCTTGAAACATAATGATTTTATTTGACTGGCCTTTATATAACAACATTTCTTTTACAATTAAATTATTTGACTGGCCTTTATATAACAACATTTCTTTTACAATTAAATTATTTGACTGGCCTTTATATAACAACATTTCTTTTACAATTAAATTATTTGACTGGCCTTTATATAACAACGTTTCTTTTACAATTAAATTATTTGACTGGCCTTTATATAACAACATTTCTTTTACAATTAAATTATTTGACTGGCCTTTATATAACAACGTTTCTTTTACAATTAAATTATTTGACTGGCCTTTATATAACAACATTTCTTTTACAATTAAATTATTACAATTATTTTTCGTTTTTGTCCTTTCCATCCTTGCGTTTCCATTTTTTCTCATATTATCCTGTTTCTAACTTCAACATACTTTGTTTATCTATTGATTCAAATTTGATATTCTGTTGCTTTTATCCAGTTCTCTCCTAAAGAATAAGTTGATCTGTGGCGCCACAAAATATGCCGCTAGAAGATAAATGTTTATATTGAAAACCAGGTACAAGTAAATTGGAAACAAGACATTTCTGTTATTTTTTCTTACTAAAGTATAACCACATAGTTATCGCTCATAAAATTTGTTTTATATCTTCTTTGTTTCTATTAACGTTTTCCATTGATTTGTTATTGCCCCTTGTCAACCAATTCATTTTAATACAACACGCTTTTTATCAAGGCCACGTCCATAGCCTTCAACTTTTCCATTTCATTGGATACACCTGTATCATATTCAATATAATGTGGCAGGAAACATATAATACAGTCTGTTTCAATCGACACTGAACTTTGCTTTCTACTGGCTACACTCCAACAGAACCGTGAGAGGTACAATTTCATGGATATTATTTTTAAATAATGGCCAATTCGGCTGAATTAAGAATCGGAAAAATGTATGAGATTGAGCCAAGCAAAAACTGAGTGCCAGAAAATAGAAAGGTGTTCTTGGTACGTTTAGTGTGAGTGTGTCGAGAATGTGTCTACAATTCTGATGTATTTTTTGTAAAGTTAATGGACAATTAAATGTGTGTGTGTGTATATATATATATATATATATATATATATATATATATATATAAAATTGTTTTGTTTTACATGTATATATGTTAATATATAGTAAATTTCACAATCTGAGATGAGACACAGCTTACGAATTTTCAGGAGAAAGAAAAAATAAACATTAAAAAAAATAGAAAAAATGGGATGGTTAAAGCTTCACGTAACAAGTGGACAACACAAATCAGAAAGACGTTTCGGCATAAAGGCCTTCAACCTTGACCCTTCTAGTACAATACCGCAGCTACTCTCCGTTTGTATGTTTGTATACTGTCCTACGTGTTTACTTTAGTGCATTTCTTCCTCTTCTTCTACCATTTTTTCTCCCAGTGGAGCATAGGTCTTCAACAAACACTTTCCAAGTTCTATTTTTTGCCATTCTTATAAGATCATTCCATGTCTTCCCATCATCATCATCTCTGCTTCTATCTGTCTTCTCCAAGAATTCCTTGGTCTTCCTCTTAGCCTTTTCCCCTGGGGATTCCAAAAAAGGGCCTGTTGTGTAATACTCTCAATTGGCTTCCATAGTGTGTGTCCTATCCAGCGCCATCGACTTCGCTGTATCTCTTTATCCACTGGTGCTTGACTGGTACATTTTCATAATTCTATGTTAGTGATTTTGTCCTGCCATGTCCATCCCTTTATTCTGTGTAAGCATCCATTAATGAAAGTCTGTACCTTCGTGATTGTCAATTTTGTTATTCTCAATGTTTCACAACCATATAATAGGACCGACTTAACATTTGAGTTGAACATTTTTATTTTTGTATTTAACCTAATTTCTTTGGATTTCCATATGTTTCCCAGTGCAATGAAAGCTCCTCTTGCTTTTGATATCCTTATTTTGGTATCATTTTCTGTTCCTCCCTCTTTATCTATATTACTGCCCAGATATATGTAAGACTGTACATCTAATAGAGGTATTTCTCCTAGTTTTATTTGGTTATTGCCAACTGTATTAATTCTCATAATGTTGGTCTTATCTCTATTAATCTTCAGTTCTAGCTATTGTGATCTCTCATCAAGTATGCTCATTTTATCCTGTATCTGTTGATGGCTGTGTGATAGGAGAACTATGTCATCAGCAAAGTCTAAATCATCAAGTTGTTTGGTCAGTGACCAATGGATTCCATTTATGTTGTTTTGAGTTATTTTCATAATCCATTCTATGGCCAGTAGAAAGCGAAATGGAGACAGAAGGCCTCCCTGCCTTACTCCTGTTCTTATTTCAAATGTTTCTGTAAGCTGTCCTTCATGCACCACACTACATTTTGTTCCTTCATACATTGTTTTTATCAGGTTAATAAACTTTATGGGGATTCCGTAATGACTCAGCAAACTTCCAAAGCATTCTTCTGTCTAAACTATGTGCATTTCTTAGCCTTGGCCTTAAGAATTCTCAAATATCTTAAATCGAGATATCTTAAACAGCAAAGGCGTCAATTCAAAGGTATTCCTTGTAAGTGATAATTGGATATAAAGCAAAGAAATTGCTCAATGATATAACATGTCACAATTGCCCCGAATGATGAATATTGTGGGTGGGATGGTGTAGCTCTTGCAAAATTAGAAGGAAGAGACCAACTCACGGCCCGAGGATATAACAAACCTCTGATAACAAATTAATCTCGCTGAGACATTGAACGTAACTAGATAAAGAAAAGTTCACATTTCAACGATGTCTTCTATTGCACTATTCTTTGATATATATATATATATATATATATATATACACACACATTTACCATACAGGAAACAATCCAACGTGTTGGCCCTATACTTTCTCCGGAGACAACACAAAACACGAAGCTGAGAAACAAAGCCAATTAAATTGGAAGTATTGATGGACGTAACAGACATACTGCAGCTAAGAAAAAAAAATGGAAGAAATTAGTTGAGTTAAAAAGTGTAGATGGCCTAAGTGGATGAGTAGCAACTTGTGTGGCTTCAGAGTCAACCAAGGGATCCTACGTGGCTTCAGAATTAAGCAAGGGATCCTACGTGATTTCATAATTAACCAGGGGATCCTACGTGGCTTCAGAATTAAGCAAGGGATCCTACGGGGCTTGAGAATTAACCAAAAGATCCTACGGGGCTTCATAATTTAGCAAGGGATCCCACGTGGCTTGAGAATTAAGCATGGGATCCTACGTGGCTTCAGAATTAGCAAAGGGATCGTACGGGGCTTCATAATTTAGCAAGGGATCCTACGTGGATGAGAATTAAGCAAGGGATCCTACGTGGTTTCAGAATTAGCCAAGGGATCCTACGTGGCTTCAGAATTAACCAAGGGATCCTACGTGGCTTCAGAATTAACCAAGAGATTCTACGTAGATTCAGAATTAACCAAGGGATCCTACGGGTCTTCAGAATTAACCAAAGGATTCTACGTAGATTCAGAATCAACCAAGGGATCATACGTGGCTTCAGAATTAACCAAGGGATCCTACGTGGCTTCAGAATTAACCAACGGATCCTACGTGGCTTCAGAATTAACCAAGGGATCCTACATGGCACACAGAAACGCGTGATGTGAATTGGGAAATGTTTGTTAAAAAACAGAATGAAGGTAATTGTAATTGGTTCATCTGATTGCCAATTTTATAGCAGTGGCAATCTGGACTGATTGTTTATATTTCAGTAGTGGCGCTCTGAACAGATTGGTTATATTATAACAGTAGCGCCCGGACTGATTTTTATATTATAACAGTAGCCCCCTGGAGTGATTCGTTATATTATGATAATAGTATTCTCAGCTGAATTATTATTACTGTAGCGTCCTTAACGGATTTGATATATTGTGAGAGTAGCGCCCTCGTCTGATTTATTGGGAAGTAGCGCCCCTGACCAATTTGTTATATTTTGACAGTAGTGTGGTCGCAAATTATAAATAATCTAAGGTATGCTGATGATGAAGTCTTAATCGCTAAGAGTAAAAAATGAGATACAAGAAATGTTAGACATTATAGTAAAAGAAAGGAAAGATAAAGGATTAAGCCTTAATAGCAAAAAGACAGGAGTAATGGTAACAACAAAGAAAAAGAAATCACCTCAGTGGAAAATAAAGACAAGTGGAATAATATTAAAACAGGTAAATGAATTTAAATATCTGGGAACTTTGTTAACCTCACATGCTAGCTGTACAGCAAAGGCGGGACGCAGAATGGCTCAGGCAAAAGCAGATGTACACAAATGAGGATACCGTGCAATCCGTTTTTGACAATAGAAATAAGAAAAAGAGTTCTTAAATGTTATGTAGAGCCAGTCTTAACATATGGATGTGAATCATGGACAACAGACAAGAAAATAACTGGAGGCTGCAGAAATGTGGTTTTACAGAACAATGTTGAGACTACCATGGAGAGCTAGGAAGAGTAATAAAAACTTTCTCAAATAGGCCAAAGCAAAAAGAGAAACAATTTCGAATATTAGGAAAAAACAATCATCATTTTTTGGCCTTGTATTGAGAAGGGAGCAGCTGTAACAACTTGAAAAATCGAGGGACAAAGAGATAGAGGGAAGCAAAGAGAAAAGATACCTGACAGCTTAAGTGAATGGCTTGGCCGAAAGTCAACAACAGAAATGATAAATAATTGTCGAGATAGAAAGTTATGGAGAGACATGATCACCTACGCCAGCAAGTACGGTACTAGATGATGATGATGATGATGAGCGTGTTCGACAGATTTGTTATGTTATAGCAGTAGCGCCCTCATGCCACAAGGCATGAGAAAAGAACAATGATACAGTGAAAAAAAAATATGGGATTTCATTACATCAGACCTTTTCAAAATCACATTTAAGAAAGATCAATACATGTTAGATGTGATGCTTGAGAAAAGTAACAAACAACACTAGAAGAGATAGAATACCAAATGAAACCATAAGAAAAATGGTAGGAACAAAACCCTGCCAAGAATATATAGAACAACAACTTAAATGGTTTAGCCACCTGGTCAGAAAGAATCCTCACCAATCACCATCAAGGGCGTAAAGGTAAAGGTAAAGTACGAGACTTGAACCGGCGTCTTAGCACGCGAGTTTCCACACATATGTGCTCCGCCGCCTATCCAGAAGTGTTCGGAGATTTCTGTATGGTGTCGCCTCAGGCATTGAAACTCAGATGCGAGGCGACATTCCTCACCTTCCCAGGGTAATACTCTGGTACCCACTTCTGCCAACGGCTGGGATGACCGTGGGGGTATTTTTTTTTCCAACCACGAGTACAACTCACACTGCTCCCATCGGGAATCGAACACGGGTTGTCAGAACGTCGGTAGTCCAGTCGGGTGGTTTCTCCCAACTATGCTACCGAGGCCCCCCCCACCCCCCAATCAAGGGCGTTCTTCTCGAGAATGCATGGAAAAAGACCAAGAGGAAAACCCAGAAGAAGATGGATAGATGCAATGACAGAGACATGTAACAACAAAGGAAAATCACTAATTCAGACGGTTCGAGCAGCGCAAGAACGACACATGACATAACCACGAGACCTTTTCGGTGCCAGTGAGAAAGAGAAAAGAAGAAAGAAAGAAGAAGATTACATCAGAAGAAAAAGACACTGACGGAAGGACGAGCCTAGTTTGCTTTGAAGAAATTGCCTTACTGCACTCAATGTCGCTAAATTGCCTTACTGCACTCAATGTCGCTAAATTACCTTACTGCACACAATGTCGCTAAATTGCCTTACTGCACTCAATGTCGCTAAATTGCCTTACTGCACTCAATGTCGCTAAATTGCCTTACTGCACACAATGTCGCTAAATTGCCTTACTGCACTCAATGTCGCTAAATTGCCTTACTGCACTCAATGTCGCTAAATTCAGCGGATAACAAATTATGCATGTAGATAGTTTCTATTGCCTGCTGGTAGCACACACTCCAGACTCACCCTTTAAGTACACACATCCTCTCAGGGGACCCAAATTCTTAGTGAATCCATCTACTCATTAGACCCACGCTCTGAGTAGACCCATCCTTTGAGTGGACCCATCATCTCATGGAATCATCCTCTCAGTAGACCCATCCTCCCAGAAGACCCAACCTTGCAATAAAGCCACCTTTTCAGTACACTCACTCTCTTAGTAGAGTGGGCCTATTCACTCAGTAGACCCACCCTCACAGTTGATCCACCTTCTTACTGAACTAATCCTCTCAGTGGACCCAACCTTTCAGTGTCTCATCCACCCAGTAGAGCCACCCTCAGTGGGCCCACCCTTTCAATGGACCCACCCATTCAGTGGACCCATCCTCTCAATAAACCCATTCACTCAGTGGACCCATCTTCTCAGTGGGCCCATCTTCTCGGTGCACCCACCCTCTCAGTGGACCCACACTCTCAGTAGATCGATATTCTCAGTAGACCTATCCTCTCAGTGTACCCATCCTTTTCTTATCACACCCAAGAAACCTCAGATAGAATAGCAACTTATTAATCGCTTTACCATTCTCTATCCTCCTCCCCACACCCACCCCATTCCCCTAAGCCTCGAAAGAAATGGCAGAGAAGCACCAATATATCTTTTCTGCCAACATAGGAAACTCCCACTAGATGTGACATCTAAGCAAACATGCTGGACAGTTAGTGACAAGTCTCTTCTTCTACACAGCACAGTAAAGTTCTATAGAAAATAAAAAGTCATGGTTTCCCTACGTGCATATAGAAGTATGGTGTTAAGTCCACTATCTCCAATGAGCAACTGCACATTTTATGCGTAACGTGGTCATTACTACATCAGACCGTCAGATACAATAAAATGTAAATATTCGCAAGGTATGAGAACTGAAACCGAACCTATCTATTATGGTTATGGTTATTCGAAGGCCCTGGTATCACTGCAAACGAATTAAAATCCATAACTGCTCAACCGCCCGTGCCAGCGGAATCATCCTTATTAACATCTAATCTCATTGAATGATCCAAACAAAGAAAGACAGTTGCAGTCCCCATCATAGCAGCTACAGCACATGTCAAAAGATATAGGGCCAAGAGGCATCGAAAGTGAACGCATCTGTATTGTCCATCCTCATACGATATATCATTCATCGTAAACAATCGAAATATCGAAACACATAAGGACTCACATGGACGTATATTGTGTTATCTTTTACAGCAAACTGTTATATTTTACACCTTTAGGTCCAAAACATTAGATATCAGCACATGGGTATTTTTTTGGGTTCCGATCCGCCTTCCCTCTTTTATCCGAAATCGTTCGGTCAGTCGGGTTTATCTGTTTCCCCATCCACAACGATAAAGGCATGTAGTAGCAGTAAAAACGTAAAGTAAAGAGCCTCGTCACGCCATGCGGTGTATAGGAAATATGGTGTTGGTGATCATCATTTTTACAGACCTTAGGCACATGATTTTTGGGGTAATGTGGTCGGTATTACGCCCGTGCCGATTTACTTTCCCAGCAAAAATCCGGTACCCATTTAAGACTAGGTGAACCCGGAAGCTGTAGATCAAGATCGAACCCTAACTCTTGTCCTTTGTAGTCCAGTTCACTAACCACTGAGATAGTGCGGCTCCATGTTTCTATATTGCAGGAGAATAATGATCGTATGACCATATGGTTTTCGCACCACAGTTCTAATTTGTCCCAGATGTATCAACTCTTATGGATCCTTCGATGAAAAAGATAAAAAAACAACAACACTCTTTAATTTACTCGGCCATCCATTAGCTGTTAAATATCTTTTATAAACACAATCGTTGAAGATTATCTTTGCCTTTCTATGCCTTATCTTACTAGCAATACGATGTCGGTCAAAATGTTGTGCACTTCGCTAAATAATAGTTAGATCAGACGGAAGTGGAGTGATTATAAAGACACACTATTGTTTGAGATTTCCCGCGAGTGTATGTCGTGCTTACAGTGCCGTGTTAAAGAGGAATTGAGAATGTTGTGATTACTGAACTGGAAATGTGGTTCCGGAGCCCAGTCGTGAGGAGTTCTACAATCAAGATATATCAGGAAGGTGAAGAAGCAGCGGGAAAAAGTCCACAGCGGGGTGAATACGTAGAGAAGGACTAAAGTTCACACCAATTTGCAGCGATAATTTCTCTCTTACTCGGGACCCGGCGCGCGCAAAATATTGGTGAGAAATTTCAAACAATAGCGTGTATTTACAATAATACTTAGCTTTCCCGTCTGTCTGAACCGATTAAAAAAAAAATAATAAATTGCAAAACTATTCGACAAACCACTATTTGGAATACAGCTTCAAGCTGACCAACTATAATTTTGAAAACAACTTCAAGGTGATCGACCATAATTTGTAATACAAGTTAAGGCAATTAGTAATGTCAACCAAGAAAGGATGGTGGGCTAGATGTGTGAACATCTAGTAAGTTACTAGAACAATCAATGGGCAAGCACTTTGTTACCTGCTAAAAGCGGCGGAGCACCTATGAGTTTGCCCGAACTACTGAAATATAAACTCTTAACAGCAATAAATAATTCTCCTTCCCGATAATTCTGATTATCTAAATATGGCGGCGCTTACATATAAATTTATTCACAATTTTTTTTTCAATTGTTGGGCTGCTTTTTATTTCTTCCTATTATAATAATTGAGCCAATTCCTAGCCATTAAGTAATTGTTTAACGGAAGAGTATCAAGACTGATCACAGGAGATTCCCTCAGCTGTAAGGTTGGCATGCATATTGACGACCCGTCTAGCTGGCTGTTTGCTTTTTAAACACATTACAGGCCATACCTCTCAAACTTCATTTTGTCATAGTTTCAATTCCTGGCATTAAAAAAGAACAATCGCTGCTCAATCGATCGCTTTGTCATCCCCCAACAAGCTATTGATGAGTAATTGCAGTCTGTTTCTTTTTATCCATATCTAATTTTTCTACTTTAGATGATTATCAAACTGACCTAGAGCTTTTTCGCTCTTCCGAAAATAGAATTAAACGAGAGAACTTAGAAAGTGAATAAAGACACAGTAAGTGAAGTAAAGAGCCCCGTCACGCCAAGTGGCGTATAGGGAATATGGTGTTAGCGACCATAGATTTTACAGACCTTCGGTACATGATTTTTGGGGTAATGATGTCGGTATTACGCCAGTGCCGCTTTACTTTCCCAGAAGAAATCCGGTACCCATTTAAGGCTGGGTGGTTCTGGAAGCCGGCGATCAGGATCGAACCCGTATCTTGTCCTTTGTAGTCCAGTTCACTAACCACTGAGCTAACGCAACTCCCTAAATTTGTATTGCCCAGCGAAAATTATTTTGAGAAGGTCAAGGGAATGTAATTGCTGTAGTTGTGATCTGACACAATAGGAACGTTCAACCAATGAGTGAAGAGCTTGCACTTAATTTGTTGATAACAGTCAACGTTTTCTCTGGATTCTTTGAGTCGTTAGTTTATGGCAGAAGCAGGAAAAACGCTCAGTGACTCATAGCTGATTGTTTGTGCCAGAATCCAAGAGTTAGATCTGACCAGGAGCGTGCTTCACCTTTGATAGAGATCCCAGTAAATAGATTAATCTGTCTCATCAAATTAGTAGTTGTCGAAAATGGTAGGCAAAATCGGTGTAAAGAAACATTGTATTGACGTCGGATGTGTTTAGATATATGCAATTAAAATAATATGGCCACATCAAAAGACCCAGCGGGATGGAAAGAACAGTAATGGAAGGTATGGTTCCTAGGCGACACATCTCTCTCTCTCTCTCTCTCACTCCCACACACACTCTTACATGAGTTTCAGGTTCCGGTTCAAGATGGAGGCGTTATCTCCTCTCTTGTAATGAACGGTTGGTGGGCGGCCTAACAAGCCGTCGACTGTTGCCAAAGCGTAAAGTCTAGTCCGCGACTGTGATGACGATAAACTTCGATTGTTTAACTTCAGTGTGATACCAGTGCCAACATATGGAAGCTGGAAATCCACTCAGACTAGAAATTAAATTCCTTTGAAAACAAATGTCAACGTAGGATCTTAAACATAAACTGGAAAGAAAACATTTCAAACGAACCGATAAGAGACGAATATTGACAAGAAAACGTGTCAAACTTTATAAAAAGAAGTGTTTGTAACACATCGGTAACGTACTGAGAATATATGAAGAAAAGACTTCTCCATCAGGCAATCATGTGAAAACCATCTGGTAAAAGAAAACAAGGAAGGCTAAGAGAATAGCTACACAGAACAATCAGTAGTAAAGGCTCAACCATGTGACTAAGAAACAACCAAGACCTACAGGTGCCAGCAGCAAATCGTTAGTCGTGGAGAGCTAGGACTTTAACTCTGTGTGTACCGACTTCGTCCTGAGTGGAAACTGATGATGATTACATATAGCATTTAGCTTGCGCTATTTTGATACAAATTAATCCAGACATCTCAAAGCGAAGATAGCTTGACGAAGGATGGTTCATGTACGGGCTTGCACTATTAGCCTAATGTTTGACAATGTGTGATATAAAGCCTGGACTGAATAATCTAGAAAGATTCCGTTATTGCCTTAAATGACGTCACAGTTTTTATTGATCAGTACTAATTTGTTCCACAGAGGATAAGAAAAGGAACGTGAAGAATATTCCACATGTCGATTTGTTAAATGTTCATAATGGGATAGAGTTAATTATATTGTACATTCACTAATATAATTTTTTTTTAAAAAAGTATATAGTCACTAATGTGACAGGAAAATGCTTTATTATATAACTGCTAATGTTACAGGAAAATGATATATCATACAATCACTAATGTGACAGAAAAATGTTTTATTATATAATCACTAATGTGACAGGTAATGTTGAAAGTTCCCTGGACAGCTAAAAAAGACCAATGAGGAAGTTCTCAAAGAGGCCAACACAAAAAAGGGAGCTCTTGAAAAAACATCAGAAAGAAGCAATCAACATTTTTCGGGCACATTATGAGAAGAGGAAAGTTGGAATACTTGGTTACAACTGGCAAAATAAAAGGAAAGAGAGATCGCGGACGACAAAGAGAGAAAATACTGGATAGCTTGGTGTCATGGCATGGAAAACAGTCAACAACAGAACTGATACGATGCATTGTAGATAGAAGATTGTGGAGGGACATGATCGCCTACGCCAACCGGTATGGCACATAATGATGAATGTGACAGGAAAATGCTTTATTACATATTCACTAATGTAACGGGACAATCTTACAGTATACGTTCGTTAAACTAACAATTAAAAAAAATATCTTGACAACATTTTCCCACTATGGGGTCTACTATGGGGTCTACTAATGGGTATACTATGGGGTCTACTAAGGGGTCTACTATGGGGTCTACTAAGGGGTCTACTATGGGGTCTACTAAGGAGTCTACTATGGGGTCTACTAAAGGGTCTGCCGGGAGGAAATTGTAGGACCGGAGAATAAAGGCCGCTTGTCCAATGCAGTCGCCACGAGGTGTTCGGTGGTTGTGTTTTTATTTCACCCCCGATAGAAAAAACTTGTTTGACCCTACCTTGATTCGAACCGTCGTTCTACTGGTTTGGAGTCTGACAAGTTATCAATTTGGCCACCCACACTCCTTATACATTGGTTGCATGTCTTTTGTAGAACGTTGCATTTACCACAGCTCGACTGGAAGAATCTCTGTTTCTTGCCAAATCTTTCACTTTTTCTGTAGACAAGTTCAATTTCTCCTTAATGTCTTTATACCACATTTTTGGTGGTCTGCCCTTGTCTCATCTTCCTGGAACCATGCCTTGCAATATTGTTCATTCTAGTCCAGTGCCTTTTGGCGTGGCCTTTATATTTTAATTTCTTCTGTCAGATATGTATAAGCCCGTCCTTTCCAGTGGCGATTAGGTCTTTTGATACCTTCATTGCTCTTTTTTCATTATTCAAGGAATCGTAAGGATTTTTTTGTAGCATTTAACTTTGAATTAACTATTTTTCTTTATTGTTATTTGCGAGATTGTCCATTATTCACAATTATGATGCTGCTATTGGGAAGATACTTGCACCCAATCGTTTTAATTTTACTATCTTGTTAGTATAGTGCGATGTGTTTTTCATTACATTGAATTTTTGTGTTGCTATTGCTAGTCTTCTTTTTGCAGATATTCATAAATTATATTACAATTTCGAGCCTTCCGTTGTTGCAGATAGTAGTCACGTATACATAACTTCTAAAATGATTGGCTGATGTAACATGAAATGCAGGCAATCATTCATTTATTATCAATAGCGAACAAATGTGAGAACTGGCAATATGTTGAAACCTGTCTGGGTAGTAAAAATAAACACATCACCAAAGTCAATATCAGTTGCCTGTAAACCATTCACTAAACAAAACTCGTAAACTTGTTTCAATCACGGCGAACCAAATATTGACGTGATACCATTTGTGTTCACCTTGAGTCCTGTCTAGGAAACTAACAAGCTACCAATCATTAAATTACCAGTTGCAAACATTAACTCATCATCATTACAAAGGAGGTAAAACTTTGCTGTAAACATCACTCCCAGTAAATGTTAGTGTTTTTATTCTACAGTAGATGTTTGTGAAACAACATAGAACTGATAAACCTGTGTGTCCGTCCTTGTTTAATTGTCCGGCTTGAAGTGAAGTTCGAATACAACGAACATTTCCCTTAATATTAATTTTGATCAAAGAGAGTGATTAAGCCTTTTATATGAATTTTGTAAGAAGAGGGAAAAAAAGTCTTTTATGAAGATTTGTAGTACAATAAAAGCAGAAGAATAAAAACATTTCTTGAACACGAATACTATAATGACAAAAATAGAGATTAGGTATTTAATATGAATTGTATGGACACAAAGAGTAGAAAGGAACCTTTCAACGAGAGTTCTATAATAAAAGATTATAAAAAAATAACGAATTTATAAAAGTATAAGAAACAAAATGAAATTACTGAAGTGTGAGAAAACAAGATTTGATCTCAAGTGCGTAATTTCCGCCCAATTCTTTGTGTCTTTTCTATTTTGTTTTCTAAGCAGCACAAGAAATCATTAAGATTTACTTTTTCACAGAAACAATACTAACGTATTACTTGCAGAAAATCATAAATTACTTAATGAAATAAACTTGACAAGAAACAATATGGATTAGATATGACTGATTATATATAACTGAAATGAACAAAAGAATAGGAATGACAAAAAGTAATTTTAATACCATGAGGAATATACTAACATCACAACAAATAACACCAGGGCTAAAGCTAAGAATCGTAAAATGTTATATCTTCTCAACATTCCTGTCTGAAGCAAAACAATGGAGATTAGACAAGAAAACAGATCAGAAAATTGAAGCCTTTGAAATGGGAATTTATAGAAGAATAGGAAGAATTGGATAAAAATAAAAGAAAACAAACGATGAAGTCTAAAAACAATTATAAATGAAAAGAGAACTACTAACCACAACTCAAACATGACAAATGAGATTTTTGGGGCATGATAAAAGATACAGTCTACTAAAAGTAATCTTGAAAGTGAAAATACAAGATAAAAGAAGCAGAAGCAGACTAAGACTAACATGGTCGAATAGCATCAAAAGATGGACAAGTCAGCCTATGCCAACCTGCGTCATCAAAGCAGTCAGAGGTAAGTGAAGTTTCTGCAGCCAATTTGTATTTTATGTGGCCAAATATGTAGTTCCATAGACAGTGCAAGCAGAGGAATTCAAATACATAGGAAGTCTAATGACAAACGATAATTCTCAAACAGCAGAGATAGAATCAAGATGCAACAAAGCTTGTCAAATCATCGAACAGTTATCACCACTATTGTCCAACAAGCAAATAACTCTGGAGGCAAAACGAGCACTATACAATACAATCTTCATCCCAACGTTGTACTACCAATGCCAGACCTGGACCCTAGATGCAAGAACAATAAGAAAATAACCTCTACAGAGATGAAATGTGTTAGATGAATGACAGGAAACAGTCTGAGAGATAAGATCATAAATGAAGAACTGAGAAAAAAGCTAGGAAGAGCCGCCGCCATAGAATATATAAGGAAACAACAGATAAAATGGTTTGGCCACGTGACAAGGCAGAAAGAACAAAGCACAACACAACGAGCCTTCAACAAACGTTGTGAGAACACTAGACCCAAGGGTCGACCACGAAAAAGATGGGTCAATGGAATATTAAAAGCACTAGGAAACATAACAGCAGCAGAGGCGAACAGAAGAGCAAAAGACCGCATACTATATCTCCCCTCGACGCTGAAAGGCTAATGAGGAAGGAAAGGAGAAGAAGAAGAAGAAAAAGAGACAGTGCACCTGACGAATATTTTAGAAGCTCACTTGTTTGATCATTACTTATTTAATCTAACCACATGTGCCTTTAAGAGATATGGGATGTATTTGACATAGTTAGAAACGTAGCCACATAGACAGTAACCCTCAAAAACATTCTACAAGCTCGGTAGCATTACTTTTTAAAATATTTCCACATGTGTTTTTAACAAATATGAGATACTATAATTTTATGTCCTAGGCAATTGTTAGTGCGAGCTTTTGAAGAATTTCCATAGAAATGCAGTGCACCAGACGTTTAGTCATCCTTTAATCGTGTGGCCACTCTTGTATGTTATAAAAACATTTGGTTAGTAGATAGATTCCCTTAGCCTCAGATAGTCTATCTTGAATATTTCCACCTAATATCTAGATTCCGCGTGCTGCTGAGCAAGTTACTGGAGCTGGCCAGTTTATAACGTGGAACGGGTTCTAGGCCGTGCGACTGAGCAAGTGCACGTGAGTCTAGGCCATCCAAAGCAACAACGTTCAGCGACGTTCATCTTTAAAGACGACGGTAAGAAGTGTAAGTTTTCAGATGCAGCCCAAACTACATCATCGAAGAAGGAAAACACGACGGGGCAAGAGGGGTGGCACTAAACTATCAAAGTGTGAGAGGCTAGGCCTAAAGTATGTGCGCGTTACTTATTGGAATTGTGGGTCCATTAATCAACGACGGCCCATTCTTGATAAGCTACTGTGCGGCGTCGATATAATGGTTTTGCAAGAAACTCTTCTTGGTGACAGGACAGTAAGTACTCCTGGCTTTCATTGCTTTTACAATAGACGACACCTTGGGCAGGCCATCCTTGTGCGCAACAATATGGTGGCAGCTGAGGTTGATATGTCTGCGTGGAACAATGCAGAATTGCAGGTACATGCGGTTAGGGTGCAGACCCCAGTTCATTTCGTGATTGTTAATGTGTATGCCTGTAATGGGCAGGTGAACACACAACAATGGCAGAATCTCTTCGAGTTCGATGAAGAGAATGTCATTTTCTGCGGAGACTTTAATGCTAGAGGAGACCAGTGGGGCAACGTCATAACCAACAAGCAGGGAGAAGACCTAGAGAACGCACTGGTATCGGCCGATTTAGTGTGCTTGAATGATGGAAGGGCAACAAGAATAGCCACTCGAACAGGGGACTCTGATAGTGTCATAGACCTGGCACAAGTGTCTTCCACCTTCGCACCGGTTTGCAGGTGGAATGCACTGGGGTTCCACGGAAGTGATCACTATCCATGTGTCCTCCTAATTGAGAAAAGCGGAAAATAAACGCCAGAGAAGAAAGCTCCACACATTCAACTACGAGAAAACAGACCAGGACGTCATTAGCAAAATCAGACATAGGAAACAGAGCGCCCCTCGTAGGAGGCAGGAGAGATGGACGCAGCCACCCTGGTGGAACGTAGATGTCGAGGAAGCTTGGCGGAGCAAGAGACAAACGGTCAAGACATGGCAGAAAGCCAGAAGGTATGGTAGAACACAACCTGAGCTCTTGAAGCGTCTGAAAGTAGAGGTCGACCAAAAAATGATGCACTTTAAACTATGCGCTAAGCAGGCTAAGGATGCCAAATGGGATGACTTCTGTAAAAAAGTGTGCTCAGAAAAATCGCTAGCCACATTCTGGCGCCTTCATCAGTGCATGAATGGCACACCACGACACAGAGGTATACCAGACTTTCAGAGCACAGACCAGATATGGCACAAATCTGATGAGAGCAAAGGGAAGGCCCTGCTTGCCCGCTACATTGAGCAGACGGACCAAAGAAATGAGGCTGTAAGAATGAGGATACGGGGATCTTTGTCAAATTTGTGTGAGGATGTAGGGCTGGAAGAAGATCTCACAATCACAACCGATACCATTCGTGCGACACATAAAAGGTCACACAACACTGCTCCTGGTCCAGATGGTGTTCGGTATGATGACATAGGCGATTTAGCTGATGACGACTTGACAACACTGGCCAATGAGTTTAATGCCAGTATTCGGAGTGGCCAGATTAAGGAGGAGTGGCTACACAGCTACTTACTACCGCTACCGAAGCCAAACAAGGACCATTCTCAGATCAGTGCCTACAGAATCATCACAATGCAGAACACTGCGGGCAAGCTGCTGGAGAAAATAGTTGCCCGTGTCCTCACGTGTCGCCTTGAACAGAAACGCGTATTCCCATCCACACTCGGAGGTTATAGATATAACAAAGAGACATGGCTCAATGCGGCAGTATTTGCCTATGACGTCTTCGAAGGCTTCCACAGACGAGAGGAGACATGTGCTGCTGCTATAGATCTGGAGGATGCATACAACAGGGTACCATTTGAATATCTCATGCATATGCTTCTCAAACTGGCGGTGAACCCCTTCCTCATAAGATGGATCGCCGCGGCACTGTTTCAGAGGAAGGTGATACTCAGATGTGGAAGTTGGTCTTCCGAGCCAACATCCATTTGTCCTGGGCTGCCACAAGGCTCACCATTGTCACCAGTTCTATTTAATGTGTACACAATAACGATCACGGCCCAACAGCTGGATGGGAGGGGAAGAACTATGACTTTTGCTGATGATATTCTGGTATATCGACAGGGAAGAGACAGACGGGGAATCGCCTCCACAATGCAAGACGAACTCGATCGCATTTCTTCCTGGTGTGGGGTTTCAGGTGCCTTGGTTAATCCTAATAAAGCATCAGTTTCATGGTTCTCCCTTAACAATCATATCGTTAATACGACCACACCGGTAGTACGAATGGGAGCTGATGAGGTGACCAGGGACAAGTTGATGACATACCTCGGAGTTAAGTTTGATCGCAGCCTGTGTTTTCGGGACCACGTTGACCATGTGATAACAAAATCCCGCAAAGGATTAGCCGCCTTGAAGGTCATGGCAGCTGCCAACATCGAGCAGAGGCTACTTACTCTTCTGTTCCAGGGATTAGTCCTCGCACCAATCGAGTATGCCCTGGCCATTCTTACTGTCAGTACGACTCAAATTGATAGGCTGGAGAAAATACAAAATAAAGCCATGCGCATTATCCTGGGATGTACGAGGGACACTCCCTGTGTGGCAATGAGGTATCTTCTTGACTTTCCAACCATGGATGACAGAATCAAGATCTGGAGAGCACGAGCATACCTGAAGATTAGTACAGATACAGAGCATCCATTGCACCACGTGCTCAACACAGAGAAAGGTACCAGGCTAAAAAGAGGCAAATCATGGGTGGGCCGAGCAGAAGATGTCATCAAACAGGTCTGTGGGCTTACCAATCTCAGCGTTGGTGAGGAGTGGATACCGGTGCCTACGTCATTCAAGGGGACTTTCTCATGTATTGTCACACTCGACAGGAAAAGTAGGGAACAGAACCCAGTCGTGGTTAATGCTGAGGTCAACGGTCTCATCTGCGATAACACCGATGAGAAAGATGCAGTCATCTATACAGACGGATCTGTAAGACGACACGAAAAAAGTGCATGGGCATTTACAGCACGTTCGGCAGGCAGAATAGCCAAGGAAGACAGTGGTGCATACGCCATGACCACGAGTAGCATGACAATGGAGGTGATGGCAGTGACCAAGGCATTCAAATGGTTAGAGTCACAAGACTACATCCACGCATGTATACTGAAACAAAATAACTGCGGACCTACAATCAGAACTCAGGCGCATACAAAAGTGGTGCGACGAGGCAGGTGCCAACGTGAACCCATCAAAAGCTGAAGTAACTTGGTTCTCACTATATAACAACATCGTTAATATTGATACTCCATCTGTAGTAATGTTTTCAGACATTTTGCCAAGATCTATGACAATGAAATATTTAGGTATTCATTTAGATCGAAGCCTTGCTTTCGTAAAGCACATTGATAACGTGATAGAGAAAGCAAAAAAGGGTCTTGCTGCTATGAAAGTAATGGCCGCTGCAGGCATTGAACAGCGGCACCTGCATACATTATACCAGGGACTGGTTGTTTCTGTTCTTGAATACGCTTTGGCGATTCAAACTCTCAGCAAACTTCAGTTAGAGAGGCTCGAAAAAATTCAGAACGAGGCTATGCGCATTATTCTTGGCTGCACTAGAGACACGTCATGCAGAGCGTTAAGATACCTACTTGACATTCCAACCATAGAAAGTAGAATCGAGGTGTGTAGAGCACGCGCTTTTCTGAACATTCTTGCTGATGAAAGACATCCTTTAAATTCTGTAGCGCTAGCACCAAAAGGTGATAGACTCGAGCGAGGCCAGTCGTGGATGGGCAGGGCAGAGAAATCCATTCAAAAGGTGTGCATGCTAAATGACTTGCAGCGTGGAGAAGAATGGCGGCAATGGCCAAATGACATTTCTACAATTACTATCAAAGTCTGCATAACACTGAATAAAGAATGTAGAACGATGAATCCCAAGGTCGTAGAGGATAAGATTCAGGCCTTAATCAAAGAAAACGTAACGCCCGGCAATATTATTATCTACACAGATGGTTCGGTTGTACGAAATAAACGATGTTCATGGGCATATACAGCGCAGGTGAAAGGGCAAATGGTGCATGAGGATAGTGGTGCTTTTTCGCAAACAACGAGCAGCATGACAGTGGAGGTTTTAGCAGTCACTAAGGCAATGACATGGCTCGAAACACAGTCTTTCGCAGGAGTATGTTTTCTCAGTGACTCCATGAGTATGCTTAAGAAGGTTGAGGCTGGGTGGAGGCGAAGAGAGTGGTTGAAATCCCTGCAGCTGTCAACTTTAAAAGAAATCGTCTTCATCTACGTACCTGGCCACTCTGGAGTGCAAGGGAACGAACGAGCTGACAAGCTTGCTGAAAAGGCTAAAATTTCAGATGGCAACGCCATGGACAGCGCAGACATTTTACACGCAATCCGCGAGGCGGGAAGAGTAGCAGACTTTCGAGACGACAAGGATTCAAACGCAATGGCGAGACTAACGCATAGTCGCGTAAGGCTTGGCACAGCTAAGAGCGAATTTTTTTCAGGACGCCAGAGGTGTATGGTTAACCAACTGCGAACCGGCACGATCAGCCGTCACACACTTGTGAATTTACTCGAAAGGAAATCGGAGCACTTATGGGTATGCCCCTTGTGCAAGGAGGATGATCTTTCGACTAACTAACTAACTAACTATGTATACTGAGTGATTCGATGAGCATGATAAAAAAAGTGGAGGCGGGCTTTGTACGCATGCAATGGGTAGAGTCGTTGCAGAAATCCAAAATACGTAAGGTCACCTTTGTCTATGTCCCTGGACATGCGGGAGTACGGGGAAATGAGAGAGCGGACAGGTTGGCTGGCTGCGCTGTCGTTGAGGACGGGCAACCGATGGATCGGGCGGACGTCATCAATGCACTCCGAGATGTGGGAAGAGCACAGGACTTCGACAGGCACAGATCAACGTCGCTTCTTCGGATGATGGAGATGGGAGTTAAGATGGGCACAGCCAGAAATGAGAAACTTGGTGGCCGTGTAAGAAGACTTATCAACCAACATAGAACTGGAGTCGTCAGTCGCTGGACACTGAGGGAATTGCTGAGGAGGGGATCTGAGCACCTATGGACATGTTCGGAGTGCAATGATGATGACCCGCAAATAACTCAATAACTCAATAACTCAATCTAGATCCCAATTGAACAAATAGTTTAATTCCTACTTGTTTTAACTCTGAGATCACGATAATCTGAAACAATTTAGTAGCCTCTTGATTTTCATTTTAACGAAGGCAAGGTAAAAGGTAAAGTACGAGACTTGAATCGACGTCTTAGCACGCGAGTTTTCACCCATATATGCTCGGCCGCCTATCCAGAAGTGTTCGGAGACATCTGGACTGTGTCGCTTCAAGCATCGAAACTCATGATGCGAGGCGGCATTCCTGACCTTCCCAGATAACTACCCTGGTACTCATTTCTACATGCGGCTGGATGACCGCGGGGGGTGTTTTATTTTCCAATCACGAGTACAATTTACATTGCTACCAGCAGAATCGAACACAGATTGTCCGAACGTCGATAGCTAAATTTTGTGGTTTTCTCAACAGGGCTACCGAGGCTCCCGATTTGATTGAAGGTATATATTTAGCAATGCTTCATCTATTTTTCAAATCCTCAAGACATGCAGACGGGTCTTCTCCTCGGTCAAAAACTGTATTTGTTAAATCCTGAACTCGTTTTTTTTTACCAAACTTTTATGAAACGGTTCCGTTTTATAATCTTTGTGATGTCTACCCATCGAGCTATTTATCTTTCTTGTCCCTGAAACTGATTATTTACAAATTTTGTAAACGCGGTGTGGTAACTGGTCCTATTATTAAGAGATAGGTAAACCATTTCATTTTCTGTTTATTCGTGTTTGATGGAGGTTGTAGTTCATCAAACATTTCACAATTTCTCTTTCCTTTCAGTCTGTTGTGGACAAATTAATAGTTTTTATGAAACACTCGAATCTGTTTATTCTGTTGTGTACATTTTCTCTTGCACTTCAGATAAAAACTAATTTGACGTTGAAAAGAAAAAGAAAGAGATTGAGAAAAAAAGGAGAGGTGGAAGAAGATAAAGAGAGAGATAAAGCCAAAGTTGGAGAGAAAGTGCGAGATATTAAAGCGTGGGATGTAGGAGTTGACGCCCCTCTTAACTCAGAATCTGCAAAAGTCGCTCGTCTTCTCGACGTGTTTTCGAGACCGTTTCTCAGGTGAGTATTTATTTTTTCAGACCCGCAATGTTTTCGGGTTCGTCCAGACTCTGAAACGACTATCTGCTATTGTTGGTGGCTGAGCGGCCAGGTGCCTTTCTGACTACATTACCCATAAATATTGTTAAAGATAAATACGGACAGCAACAACATATTTTCAAAACACCACAATATGTGACGGACACTCCCCCTCCTTTTTTTTTCAAAACATTCTTTAATTTCTCCTCCAATGAAGCATTTCTCCAAAAACTCATAAACTGGTGTGTGTCGTCATTTCTTATTAATGGTCTTCATTGTTTTTGTTATTTTTTTTTAAAACTCATATTGATCATGGGCCGCTCCAACAGACTAATTATTCAATAGGGCATCGTTGTAAAACAGAAGCCCCGGAAAGGGGGGGGGGTGCGGGGGAGACTCCATGTAGAAGAAGCTTGATAGTCGCGGTGAATAATTCACACTAGAGAGCGTGATACAATCCAGGCCGGATGATGGTCGTTGGCTTTGATATTGCTGACTGCAGCAAGAAGTTAAACATAACACAACACCACAACAAAGTGAAACTGAAGAAATAGAACAAGAATGAGCTGCTTCTATCAATTCTTTGTATTGCCCACAGTATGAACATTTTGATGGACTTTCATAAAACAGAAAAAGAGGAAGAAGACGATTAAGAAAATGAAGAAGACTAAAAAGAAGGAAAAATAAAAGAAGAGAACGTGGTTATGCTCCGTGATGTATACGGATTTTGATACCAGGGTCTATATTTTTAACTTGGCCATCATAACGCTTTTAAGTATAGTTCTCAGTAAAAAATCCGGCATCAATTAAAGGCTGCGACAATGTAGAAGAAATAGATGTGAATCGAACTCGACGACATGGCTTCAGTTGACCCGTTCACTAGCCAGACTTCTACTTCAGGTCCCTTTATGTTACCAGAGGAGGTAAGGTGGCAACGCCTGGCAGTAACAGAGCTGGGAGCTGTCAGAGACTCATAGTTGATGGCTCTCGCCAGGATGGGGTGGGGAGACCAGAACCTACTCCATCTCTTCGCGGTGCCTCTAGAAACAAACTAAACAGTCCAATCTAGCCGAGCGAGGAGAGGTCGAATATGGAGGATAACTCGGTACTTAAAAATGTCACCGTGAAGCCGGATGGTTCGGCTGAAAGGTGCAAAAAAAACACAAAAGTAAAATAAAATACCAAGACAGAACATCTACGTAAAGTCCTTTTAAGGACGGATGGTTCGGCTGAAAGGTGCAAAAAAAACACAAAAGTAAAATAAAATACCAAGACAGAACATCTACGTAAAGTCCTTTTAAGGACGGATGGTTCGGCTGAAAGGTGCAAAAAAAACACAAAAGTAAAAATAAAATACCAAGACAGAACATCTACGTAAAGTCCTTTTAAGGACGGATGGTTCGGCTGAAAGGTGCAAAAAAAACACAAAAGTAAAATAAAATACCAAGACAGAACATCTACGTAAAGTCCTTTTAAGGACGGATGGTTCGGCTGAAAGGTGCAAAAAAAACACAAAAGTAAAAATAAAATACCAAGACAGAACATCTACGTAAAGTCCTTTTAAGGACGGATGGTTCGGCTGAAAGGTGCAAAAAAAACACAAAAGTAAAAATAAAATACCAAGACAGAACATCTACGTAAAGTCCTTTTAAGGACGGATGGTTCGGCTGAAAGGTGCAAAAAAAACACAAAAGTAAAAATAAAATACCAAGACAGAACATCTACGTAAAGTCCTTTTAAGGACGGATGGTTCGGCTGAAAGGTGCAAAAAAAACACAAAAGTAAAAATAAAATACCAAGACAGAACATCTACGTAAAGTCCTTTTAAGGACGGATGGTTCGGCTGAAAGGTGCAAAAAAAACACAAAAGTAAAAATAAAATACCAAGACAGAACATCTACGTAAAGTCCTTTTAAGGACGGATGGTTCGGCTGAAAGGTGCAAAAAAAACACAAAAGTAAAAATAAAATACCAAGACAGAACATCTACGTAAAGTCCTTTTAAGGACGGATGGTTCGGCTGAAAGGTGCAAAAAAAACACAAAAGTAAAAATAAAATACCAAGACAGAACATCTACGTAAAGTCCTTTTAAGGACGGATGGTTCGGCTGAAAGGTGCAAAAAAAACACAAAAGTAAAAATAAAATACCAAGACAGAACATCTACGTAAAGTCCTTTTAAGGACGGATGGTTTGGCTGAAAGGTGCAAAAAAACACAAAAGTAAAAATAAAATACCAAGACAGAACATCTACGTAAAGTCCTTTTAAGGACGGATGGTTCGGCTGAAAGGTGCAAAAAAAACACAAAAGTAAAAATAAAATACCAAGACAGAACATCTACGTAAAGTCCTTTTAAGGACGGATGGTTTGGCTGAAAGGTGCAAAAAAACACAAAAGTAAAAATAAAATACCAAGACAGAACATCTACGTAAAGTCCTTTTAAGGACGGATGGTTCGGCTGAAAGGTGCAAAAAAACACAAAAGTAAAAATAAAATACCAAGACAGAACATCTACGTAAAGTCCTTTTAAGGACGGATGGTTCGGCTGAAAGGTGCAAAAAAACACAAAAGTAAAAATAAAATACCAAGACAGAACATCTACGTAAAGTCCTTTTAAGGACGGATGGTTCGGCTGAAAGGTGCAAAAAAACACAAAAGTAAAAATAAAATACCAAGACAGAACATCTACGTAAAGTCCTTTTAAGGACGGATGGTTCGGCTGAAAGGTGCAAAAAAACACAAAAGTAAAAATAAAATACCAAGACAGATCATCTACGTAAAGTCCTTTTAAGGACGGATGGTTCGGCTGAAAGGTGCAAAAAAACACAAAAGTAAAAATAAAATACCAAGACAGAACATCTACGTAAAGTCCTTTTAAGGACGGATGGTTCGGCTGAAAGGTGCAAAAAAAAACACAAAAGTAAAAATAAAATACCAAGACAGAACATCTACGTAAAGTCCTTTTAAGGACGGATGGTTCGGCTGAAAGGTGCAAAAAAACACAAAAGTAAAAATAAAATACCAAGACAGAACATCTACGTAAAGTCCTTTTAAGGACGGATGACAACGAGGGTTATCAATTCCTGTGGTGGTCATCGGGTGAACGCCAGAAAGGAAGAAAAGAAAGAAGCGGATACTCATAGAACATAAGTAGAGAAGACATACTACTCTTTTACATTTAGAAATAAGACATGTGACGGTTTAATGACAACAACTATTGTGGAGTAGCTCATGATTGTGAGGGTAAGAAATATAACAACTATTGTGGAGTAGCTCATGATTGTGAGGGTAAGAAATATAACAAATATTGTTGAGCTGCTCATGATTGTGAGGGTAAGAAATATAACAAATATTGTTGAGCAGCTCATGATTGTGAGGGTAAGAATATAACAAATATTGTTGAGCAGCTCATGATTGTGAGGGTAAGAAATATAACAAATATTGTTGAGCAGCTCATGATTGTAAGGGTAAGAAATATAACAAATATTGTTGAGCAGCTCATGATTGTGAGGGTAAGAAATATAACAAATATTGTGGAGTAGCTCATGATTGTAAGGGTAAGAAATATAACAAATATTGTGGAGTAGCTCATGATTGTAAGGGTAAGAAATATAACAAATATTGTGGAGTAGCTCATGATTGTGAGGGTAAGAAATATAACAAATATTTTGGAGTAGCTCATGATTGTAAAGGTAAGAAATATAACAAATATTTTGGAGTAGCTCATGATTGTAAAGGTACGAAATATAACAAATATTGTGGAGTAGCTCATGATTGTAAGGGTAAGAAATATAACAAATATTGTGAAGTAGCTCATACTTGCCTTCTCATTTGCCCTTTGAGGGAAGGTATAGCTTACAGTATTTAGCTTTTCGGTTGGCCTCGCCTGCTGTTATCTTGCCTAGTCTAATATTCCATCAAATTAATCTTTTTCATTGCTGGCCCCTTTGATTTAGCATTTTTGTAGCATTTATTGATGACTTAACCTACGGTGGACTTATTTAGTCAGAAGGGGATGCTAATTCTGTTCAGAGAATTACATAAAATGGAGCAGCGAAATACCAAAAGCGACACAAATTGCTGTATATGAATAAAATCACAAACTCGACCAAGCTCACTCCATTTTTCTTTGACATTATAAGACACAAGTGAAATAAAAATGGAAGAAAAGAAACGGTTAAAACTGATACCAGTAAACCAACCAACCCCTTCTTAAACATGTTGCTTGAAATTTAGTTAATGCGACAGATAAATAAAAAAGTAAAGTAAAGTGCCCCGTCACACCAAGTGGCGTATAGGGAATATGGTATTTGTAACCATACATTTTAAAGACCTTCGGCGCATGATTTTTGGGGTAAGGTGGTCGGTATTACGCCAGTCCGGTTTTACTTTTCCAGAAAAAAGTCCGGTACCCATTTAAGGCTGGGCTAACACGGAAGCCGTCGGCCAGGATCGAACCCGACCTCTTGTCCTTTGTAGTCCGGTTCCCTAACCACTGAGCTATCGCGACTCCCTGACAGATAAATGATAAATGTAATTTATTGTTTTAATAATAAATATGATCAAGAAGAGAAATAAGAAACGAAAGAACCTTGTCACATATCGAGTATGGAGAATAAAGAATACGAGTTGTGTTAGTGTCAACATTTTCAATATTCTTCTTTTCCTTCATTTTCTTTTTTTTTATTTTTCTCCTTCGTCTGCTTCTTCCTCTTCTTCTTCAGTTCCTCTTATATCAAATGGGTGTCGAAGAAGAAACACAGCTAAAGTTATCGCCCTTCCGACAGTCACAACGATTGCCAATAGATACTGTAATGTTTAGCTGATGTTGTCTGTCTTATCTACTCTGGGTCGAGCTCTTACTTTTCTCGCTTCTTCTCTTAGACCATCGACACCTTTTTGGATAATGTGGACAAAACTACGCCAGTGCTGTCTTTCTTTATCAGAAAAATAAATCTTCGGCACTCATTTATGGCTGGATGAAGCAATGAGCCGTCGATTGAGACTGAACTATACCTCATCAAACCAGTCAACAAAAAATTGCTCGAACTCTACTCACGAGTAGAACTAAACGAGCAGAAAACATTAGCCGGCAGACTCGAAAATGTAGCATCCGAGAGAGACTTTTTTTAATACCCCTGTGTTATTTTTGCTATTCCGCCCTATGAGCACTTATTCCTTCTTTTAGTAATTCTGACAGAAGTTTCCTGCACCAGGGTGTCCGTGTGGAAGAAAACATGAATATTAAAAGAAATCACAAGAACAGATAAGTTGGTAGTTGATAAGTCTATGGGCTGAAGAAAAAACAAGACACGAAAGGAACCAATTGTTGACAGTTAAGTAGTTAGTGCTCTGGCCAATGATCGATGGTTCGTCATTTGTCGAAAACTTTCCAGCATACAAATTTGTAGAAAATATTGGACATCTGGCACGCAGAACTGGTGGATGGTAATATCACATAAATATACAACCCTAAAGTATATTGAATGTATACTCTGTCGTAAAAATTATATAGCATAGAATACATATGCCATTATCATTCCTGTCAATACTTCTCAGTTTTCTTCATCTCATCTTGTTTTTTTCGATGGCCCGAAGAAACAATCAATGGTCGACACGTTGGGTGGAATATTACAGAGCATTAACAAAACCTTTCTATTTTTTGCTCAGCTTGTGGCAGTCCTTCGTAGAGTTTTTCATGTTATCTTCAATTTGCAAACTCACCCCTACTGTTGTCACCCAATCTGTATATCTTTCGAGTCCATCAATGGCTGTTCTTGCAAATGTTCCTGGATCTATTTCTCAAATCATATGAGTTATGAAATGAACTGAACTCTAAACCACTTGAGTTCTCAAAACATCAGAGTCATAAAATCACCTGCACTATCAAATCACATAAACTTCTCAAATCACATGAACTTTAAAACCTCTTGAGTTCTCAAACCACCCTAGTTTTCAAACCACAAGAATGAAAAAAAAATCAACTTGGAAAACCAACTCAGCATTGAACCACCTAAGCTCTCCAATCATATGAGTTCACAAACCACCTATCTATTAACCTTTCGAGCCGTAGCCGGCCCATAGGGCGTAGACCAAGATACTCCCTCTCTTATCTGAATTTTTAATATATATTTCTAGCAGTTTTCAATTCTTTTAAAGATATTTTATCAAATCTCGCCATTTGTCTCTGCTCTGTGCAAGCAGCTCTATCTCATCGAGGGAGCCGATTCCTGCTGCTCTTGCTTCTCTCATCAATGTTCGTCTCAGTGTCTCTCTGGATCTTCCTCTTTTCCTCTTAATGTTGTTTTCCACATGAGGGCTTGCTTTGCTATTCAGTTATTTTCTCACAAACCACCTACATTTTCAAATTACCTGAGTTCTCACAGAATCTGATGTTCCAAACCACTTTAACTCTGAAAGCATCTTAGCTTTCTATCTGCAAGAGTTCTCAAATCACCTGAGTTGACAAAATGAGTTCTCAAACAACCTGAGTTTTCACAGACACCTGATGTCTCAAATTTTTCAGGTTCTCAAACCACCTGAGCACTCAAACCACCTGAGTACTCAAACCACTTGATCACTCAAATCACCTGAGCACTCGAACCACCTGGGCACTCAAACCATATGAGCACCCACACCGCCTGAGTATTCAAACCACTTGATCACTCAAACCACCTCAGAACTCAAACCACTTGATCACTCAAATCACCTGAGTGCTCAAACCACTTGATCACTCAAACCACCTGAGAACTCAAACCACTTGATCACTCAAATCATCTGAGCCTCGAACCGCCTGAGCACTCAAACTATATGAGCACCCACACTGCCTGAGTACTCAAACCACTTGATCATTCAAATCACCTGAGTGCTTAAACCACTTGATCACTCAAACCACCTGAGTACTCAAACCACTTGATCACTCAAATCACCTGAGTACTCAAACCACTTGATCACTCAAACCACCTGAGCCTCGAACAGCATGAGCACTCAAACCATATGAGCACCCACAAGGCCTGAGTATTCAAACCACTTGATCACTCAAACCACCTGAGTATTCAAACCACTTGATCACTCAAACCACCTGAGTATTCAAACCACTTGATCACTCAAACCACCTGAGCCTCGAACAGCATGAGCACTCAAACCATATGAGCACCCACAAGGCCTGAGTATTCAAACCACTTGATCACTCAAACCACCTGAGTATTCAAACCACTTGATCACTCAAACCACCTGTATTTAAATTACCTGTTGTTATTCACGAAGACTATGAACAAACACCGTTTAACATAAGAAAACCTTAACAATTGCTTGTCCACATCGAACCGTCCCGGACCGTTGTTCTGTTATTTGTGACTGACCGTAGTTGTATTCTCCATAACTGCTCGTTTACGTTGTTCATCTTTGATAGCCGAAAGGTCAATGTTAATGACATTGAGCTGTCAGAGAATCCAGAATTAGCCAACGTGGAGTGATATATGCATTTTATTATAATGGTGTCAAATTGTGTAAAAGTTTCAGTAAAACTACGTCATATTACAGTGTCAGATTCACTGTAAATAGACAATTTAGAGTAAATATGTCCCGTATGAGACCCGTATGGTTATATTATGTAATTTAGTATATTATGTTGTGAAGAATAAACATTGATAATATGAGCTTAAGTGTAATGTTAGTAAAGACAGAGGTTAAAGTGTGCAGGAAAGAGCGAAAAGATAGATAATGGTATAATAATGCTGGCAATAATGTTCATTAATAGTGTTTGAGGATGGGGGAAAGAGAAAGATTTATATGTCCTGCTGAAATTTATTTTTTGGCTTTGAATGTCCTTGGATTATCCATAACAACAAAGAAAGAATTGTATAAATGTTTCGAATGTTGTCGTTAGAAATAATATAATGGGAATTATTTCTCTTATTTTAATGAGCACAGGTATGTAGATGGATATTAGATAATGAATGTTGTCAACACAGGAACGACATCATTTACATTTAACCTTTGACTCCGGAATTGTTTGGCTACTTAAGTCACGTTGATCTGACTTGGAGTAGTAATCTGCCCAGTGTTGACAAGACCAAACAAGCGTATAGATTTTTTTCCCAAATAAAATTTGTCAAAGTATACGTATTAAATGACATAAACAACTTTGCACAGCCTGATAACTGAACAAAGTTATATTTGGACATTTCATGTTCCCGTCAACATGAGGGCTGGTTCGAAAATAAATGAACGTTAAATAGGCGTGTATAGTAGAATGGTCGCTTTTCAATTAGATGGAAATCTGTCGAGTGTAAACAAAAAATAACAAAAGCTTGCAAGAAATGCAGAAACTATGCTGCGCTTGTGGTCGCTATTCTCAGACCTCAAGTTACCTCCAAGTGAGCACAAGATTAGTATCATTTTGAAGTCAAGATACACCTAACTGAATGAACTTTAAGACGTCAATAAATCACAGCTCATTGTTGGCATAAAGGTCGCTAAATCAAAGTTGATCAATTCAGTGCTCTATCTCCACTGAATTTGACCTGAGCGGGACTGAAGATATAAGACAAACCTGATCTTAAAAGATTAACCCTGTCGACTGTTTTTGTTCTGAAGGCGCAAATGATCGCATCCTAGTTGCAAATTACGACACCGAGAAGCACACTCGCTTTTCATTGTGTACAACGAAATATATTGCGGATGTGAGCAATATACTTGATGTAAAAGGGTGGAAAACATAGAACCAGATATGCATTAAATAATAGTAACATGGATTCCTGTAGTTGAAGATAAGAAGATCCTCCATAAATGAAAATAAAATCGGTTGGAGCTACAGTAACGCAGTTTTTCAGTAAAATGTTGAAACTTGGGTGGACAATTAAGCCAGAACGACGATCGTGTTTGATAAGAGAATACGGCAGAGAAAAAGCTTGTCGTGAACATCAGGATGAAATAATTGTCGCTTTACGACCATGTCATTAAGGATAAAGAAAGAGCTGGAATATTTCGTGAATGTCGAAAAAAATGAACGAAGAAGAGAAGAGTGAAAGCAAAAAGGAACTGGGCAGGTTATACAGGGTGTTTCTAAAGTTGCAGTGCAGTGAATTTCTACTCTCGGAAGAAAAACGTCACCAGAAATGCGGTTAACTAATGCGTCACACAAATTGTAAAATAAATGGTATTATTCAAATATACGTGACTGCTATCGGCGAGCTTATAATGGGTAATGTTGGTATTAAGACAATAAAGTTGTGCCTAAAGCATATGTTGAAAATGTCCACCACGGGCCTCAAGACAT
This sequence comes from Megaustenia siamemsis, assembly GCA_032433765.1. Classification (NCBI taxonomy): domain Eukaryota; kingdom Metazoa; phylum Mollusca; class Gastropoda; order Stylommatophora; family Ariophantidae; genus Megaustenia; species Megaustenia siamemsis. The sequence continues at coordinate 74,756,751 of JAVIAB010000051.1, read as the reverse complement.
GTCGTGATTCGTCTTTCCATATTTGCGAAAACCTTCAGAATAATGTCTGGTGATATTTGTTTAATCTTGTCTACTATTTCAGTCTTTAGGTCAATAATTGTCTGCGGATTATTTTCATAAACTTTCCCCTTCAATGTCCCCCACAGATAATAATCTGGAGGTGTTAGATCTGGTGAACGAGCAGGCCAGATTCCGCGTGAAATAATGCGATTTGCAAATATGCTTTCTAAATAATTGAGTGTTGTTGTGGCTGTGTGTGCTGTTGCCCTATCCTGCTGAAACCAGGATTCCATAATTTCCCGTTCTGTAAGGTGTGCTATGAACGGTTCCAGAATTAAAGTACGGTAACGTTCTGCATTTATTGTTTCATTAAAAAATATAGGTCCTATTATCCGCATACGACTTATAGCGCACCACACTCCGACTTTTTGATCGTAAAGCGGCACTTGATGAAATTCATGGGGGTTTTCACTGCTCCATAGCCGATTGTTCTGACTGTTCACATAACCGGATAAATGAAACCAGGCCTCATCAGTGAAAAAAGTGACGTCAAGGATGGCAGCGCCATGTTCATAAATAAAATTCTGAAACCACATGCAGTAGTTTAAACGGGATTCATAATCTCTTTCTTGGAGTTGAGACACTTCAGTTAATTTGTATGGACGAAAGTGTAGTTCACTTCTTAAAACCTTGTGAACAGAACTCTTAGATATTTGCACCTGTTGAGACAAGTGGTTTAAAGATGCATTTGGACTCATTGTAATTCTGTCTTGGAGTTCCATAATTTGGTCTTGTGAAATTGAAGGTCTTCCAGATCGGTGGGTGTTTCTTTAATGACTGTGCATTATTTGAAAATCTAGTTGTTCCAATTTATTTATGTAAATCACGCATCATGTACTGCTGTAACTTGTTCCTTTTTCGGTAAAGTTAAACATATAACATCACTATTCACAAAAGGTATTCGAAATATCCACCACGTTTTAGTTGGCAAATGTTGATACGTTTTTTCATATTGTCAAAAACCTTACGCAGTATGGGCTGTGTAACATTATTAATGTTGTTGGCGATTGAAACCTGCAGCTCATCGAGTGTGTGGGGATTGTTTTCGTACACTTTTCCTTTCAGTTCACTCCAGAGATAGTAGTCCATGGGAGTAAGATCAGGAGACCGTGCAGGCCAAATTCCGCGAGAGATTATACGATTAGCAAAAATTTCATATAAAAATTCCAGTGATTTTACAGCAGTGTGAGCAGTTGCGCCATCTTGTTGAAACCAAGCTTTTTCAATTTCTGGCTCAGAAAGTTGGGTTACGAATCGCTCCAGTATGTTAATCCTGTATCTTTCTGAATTTATTGTGTCATAGAAGAAAATTGGGCCGATTATCCGCTGACGACTCATTGCACACCACACTCCTACTTTCTGATCGTGGAGAGGCACTGGGTGCAATGCATGTGGATTTTCATCACTCCAAAGACGATCATTCTGCCTATTCACGTACCCAGACAAATGGAACCATGCTTCATCTGTGAAGAAAGTGAAATCAAGGATTTCCTCAACTTCTTGGGCTAGAAAATTCTCAAACCACATACAATAATTAATTATGGATTGGTGATCTAATTCTTTTAATTGAGGAACGACGGACAATTTGTACGGATGTAACTTTAATTTTTTTTCAGAACTCTATGAACAGTACTGCTTGATTTGTGTACTTGTTGAGCCAGCTTTCTTATTGATTTGCCAGGACTCATTAGAATGCTGTCCTGGATGTTGAGAGATGTTACTTCAAGAACAGATGGTCTACCAGGACGGCTAACATCATGTACACTACCGGTGTTTTGAAATTTGATTATTAAATTACTCACAGTATTTCGATGAGGCACTGGTGTATCAGAAAATCTATTCACAAATTGTTCAATAACCCCATTCGAATACTTGCCACCGTTACGGAACACATGCTCCACTATAAATACTCTTTCTTCAATCGTTAACACCATTGTAAGCCAGATCTATCATGTAGCAGTGATGTTTAAATGAACACGTAAATGGTGCTTGAGCTATTACGTCATACATAGATAAAATTTAGGTGCGTAATTATTTCAACAACAAAAAATGCACAGTCATTAAAGAGACACCCTATAGAAGGGTTTAATCTGAATTCAACAAAGTAATTGATAGTGTAACTGAAGAAACAACAGTTGTGTAGAGAACCATCTACACCGCTTGATGATGATAATTCAAGTTAATGTTGTTATGGATCCAGAAGCCTGTGAGTCGACGCCCTTCGGCCCAATGCCACGATATCTGCTGGTAGGTCTGAGTACAAGATATTCCATTTATCAGGCCTTTGAGGAAGTTGAGTTGCTCTGAAGTCAGTGAGATTTGGACAGTCAAAAAGGTGACGTTCTACTATTTCATGTGGGTGTTCACAGAGTAGAAATGCTGGAATTTGGTTTCGTTCTATTCTATTCACGAGATTGTTCAGTGGTACATGACCGGTTCTCAGTCTGAAGATGGTTGTTTCCTCTCTTTATTTTACGTTGTTAAAGTTTGTCTTCTTGTTAGGTTGTTGCCATGAGGGCTTGGTCTCATCATGTATCAAAAAATGTATCTCCCTGTTTTACCTATGGCCCATCCATTCAGCCAGTCTTCTACACAGTTGGAGTTTATGATTTGTTTGGCTGTGTTTATGACATATCGGTGTTGAATTTTGTCTATCTGGATCCTCTCTTATCTGATGTATCTGCCTTGTCATTTCCTGGTGTGTTGGAGTGTGCTGGAATATATTGCAACACTAGCCTTATGTTATGTGTGCTGATGAGGTTATCTATGTCTGTGGTGAGCTGCTTATGTTCTGGTTTGCTTGTGTTCCTTCCTAGCGCCTACAGGGCTGTTTTGGAATCAATAAACATGACTATATTTCTTTTATTTGATGATATGGTATCAAACACAGTATTCAGATTGTTCTTCGGCTATGATGCAAGTTTAAAGATTACTCCCGGACAAATAATTTTTGGCATAAACAAACTGTTTTCGACTAGTGACAGTCTATCGTTAAAGACCTAAAGCAAGCAACAAACTGTATTCGACTATAAAAAAAAATAGTGACATTCTATCGTTTGGGACTTAAAGCCAACAACAAACTGTATTCGACTAGTGATAGTCTATCGTTAGAGGCTTAAAGCCAACAACAAACTGTATTCAACTAGTGACATTCTATCGTTAGAGGCTTAAAGCCAACAACAAACTGTATTCAACTAGTGACATTCTATCGTTAGGGGCTTAAAGCCAACAACAAACTGTATTCACTTAGTGACATTCTATCGTTAGGGACTTAAAGCCAACAACAAACTGTATTCGACTAGTGACATTCTATCGTTAAGAGCTTAAAGTAACCAACAAACTGTATTCAACTAGTGACAGTCTAACGTTAGTATCTCAAAGTTACCAGAAACTGTACTTGGCTAGTAACAGTCTACCTTTAGAAACTTTGGTCAATAACGAACTGTATTTGACCAATGACAGTCTATGGTCAGGATCTTAGAAGTTTGTTTTTTTTCTGTCATATTTCTGCTCTGCCTCCATAGCTCTTCATCAATCCCACTCTATCACTTTCTGACCTTCATTGAATAGCACATGTAGAAACAATACATTTGTAGACTTGATGAACTATCCATCGCCATTGTTTACAAATTAATTTCGCACATTTTGTATTCACTAATTTTAATAGTTCATTTCTCTCTGAAGAAATAGAAATGTTGACCCCTTAAGGATCATTTTGCGAGGGTGGCGCAATGCTGTGTTACAGGTTGCCAGATTTACAGCTCCTTAGTTACAGCAGGAAGTTGATGTCCGAGAAAACCAAATTGGAAGCAGTTAAAGTGTCTTTCATCAGCGCACCTTCTGTTGTTTATGGCAATTCGGTTGTTGACTTTATTGATTTGCTCAAATCGATATAACTGAACCGGTCATCAGGAGAAAAATGTAGTGAACACATTATAGCTCAATGAAAGACATTTGGTTGGATATGGTTTTTTTTGTTCATTTCTTTATTATTTCAGGTTGTTCGAACGATGTGAAGAGACTACATTAAGGGATGACACCATAAGAAAATAACAGTTTTAGTAGCAATGTTTAACTCTATTGAGAGACATCAAATAAGTGGTTTGTCCGCCTGGAGAAAATGCGTTGTGATTTCGCAACCTACCAGGTATATATATATATATATAGAGTAGTGGAGTGAAACCCTCGACGCAGATCCTGAGTAGGACTGTTTGACCACATCAGGGAAGCTAAACAGGCATCACGTGACAATGGTTGAAGTTCCTCGGAGACCGAGAGCTAAATCTTCGTATCACCCTCGACACTGGTGTGTCTGTCTTCTAATGCCACGAAGTCGATGTGTTCTCTCTTAGAGACCTATGAAGATTGTCAGGGTGGCGGCTGCAAATGTTTTCTTGAATTCTGGGGTTCTGCTGAGGTAGCTTAAACTTGTCCTGCTTAGAGGTACTGCATTAAAAGGTCTTCTATATCAGCAAACCTCACCACTGTGACTATTGTGACCTCTGTTAGCATCCTGCTGGAAGTACTGCATTAATAGGTCTTCTATATCAGCAAACCTCACTTCAGCGACTATTGTGACCTCTGTTAGTAGTGTCCTGCTGGAAGTACTACATTAATAGGTCTTCTATATCAGTAAACCTCACTTCAGCGACTATTGTGACCTCTGTTAGCATCCTGCTGGAAGTACTGCATTAATAGGTCTTCTATATCAGCAAACCTCACCTCAGCGACTATTGTGACCTCTGTTAGCATCCTGCTGGAAGTACTGCATTAATAGGTCTTCTATATCAGCAAACCTCACCTCAGCGACTATTGTGACCTCTGTTAGCGTCCTGCTGAAAGTACTGTAATAATAGGTCTTCTATATCAGCAAACCTCACCACAATCGCAACTTCAGTTAGCCAACATGTTTTGACGCAAGCTGTTTCCAAGGAGACTGCCAAGCAGATCGATGTTCTTGCTCAGCTCATTGGGTTGCCGATTCTGCTATAGCAACCACCGGTAGTAGCATCAAATTAAATTAAGAGGCAGTGAACAGACTCTTTTTTCATGAAATAAAAATAAACGCAATCATGTTTATTTTTTTAATTCTGAATTATTAAATGTTTATTTTAGGATGTTCAGAATTTAATTTAATATAATCCTTATGTCTGCGTTCTTTCCAATGGTGGGCAGTGAGACAGTTTTCAAACTAAAACAAGGCCTGCTACATGGATTCTTATTACCAATGATAAAAAGGAATATTACAAGTTACATAGACTGATTGTACATATAAACATTAATAAGTCACGTGCAGCTACAAAGAGAATTATTGTCTTTTCTTGATGGGTTACAATGCACACAGAAGAGAAAAAACATACTGCTCATGAGAGAGAGAGAGAGAGAGAGAGAGAGAGAGAGAGAGAGAGAGGAAGGAAAGAAGGGAGAAGGAAAACGAGAGAGAGATCAGTTCGATGTAGACATAAAAGTAAAAAAAAAGTAAAGAGCCCCGTCGTACTCCCTATACGTGGCGTATATGGAATATGATTTTAGTGACCATACATTTTACAGACCATCAGCACATGATTTTTGGGGTAATGAGGTCGGTATTACGCCCGTGCCGCTTTACTTTCCCAGAAAAAATCCGGTACCCATTTAAGGCTGGGTGAACCCAGAAGCCGTCGGTTGGGATCGAACCATACCTCTTGTCCTTTGAAGTCCAGTTCACTAATCATTCTTTGGTCTTTAATAGACAACAGTATTATACGTGACGGAACAAAAATATGTTTATAGAACATCAACATTCAGTTTCATTTCATAACAGGCACGATAGCATAACACATCACCATTCAGTAAAAGTTGATACCGAACTTACCTTTATAGAACATCAACACTCAGTATAAAATGACAACAAGAACGTATTTATAGAACATCAACACTCAGTATAGAATGATAACAAGAAAAGATTTATAGAGCATCAGCAATCAATATGGAATGATAACAAGAACGTATTTATAGAGCATCAACATTCAGTATAGAATGATAACACGAACGTATGTATAGAGCATCAACATTCAGTACAGAATGATAACAAGAACGTATTTATAGAGCATCAACACTCAGTATAGAATAACAAGAACGTATTTATAAAATATCAACACTCAGTATAGAATGATAACAAGAACGTATTTATAGAGCATCAACACTCAGTATAGAATAACAAGAACGTATTTATAAAATATCAACACTCAGTATAGAATGATAACAAGAACGGATTTATAGAACATCAACACTCAGTATAGAATAACAAGAACGTATTTATAAAATATCAACACTCAGTATAGAATGATAACAAGAACGTATTTATAGAACATGAACATTTGTCAGTCATCAACATTCATTTCATAACAGGCACGATAGCATAACACATCACCATTCAGTAAAGGTTGATACCGAACTTACGTTTATAGAACATATACACGTATATACACTCAGTATAGAATGATAACAAGAACGTATTTATAGAACATCAACACTCAGTATAGAATGATAAAAAGAACGGATTTATAGAGCATCAGCACTCAGTATAGAATGATAACAAGAACGTATTTATAGAACATCAACACTCAGTATAAAATGACAAGAAGAACATAATTAAAAGAAAAATAAACACTAAGTATAAAGTGATAGCAAGAACGTATTTATAGAACATCAACACTCAGTATAGAATGATAACAAGAACGTATTTATAGAGCATCAACATTCAGTATAGAATGATAACAAGAACGTGTTTATAAAACATCAACATTCAGTGTAGGTTATTAACAGGCACGAGTGCACAAAATATAAAAAATAAATATAGGTTGATAAAAAAGCTTGAGTTTAGGTACTTCTTGTATGAAGTGATGTTTTAAGACGGTCTATTATGTTAATTATGTCTATTATAGGTAGTCGCGATAGCTCAGTGGTTAGTGAACTGGACTACAAAGGACAAGAGGCAGGGTTCAATCCCAATCGACGGCTTCCGGGTTCACCCAGCCTTAAATGGGCACCGGATTTTTTTTTTGGAAAGTAAAGCGGCACGGGCGTAATTACGGACACATACCCCAAAAATCATGTACTGTAGGTCTGTAAAATGTATGGTCACTAACACCGTATTCCCTAGACCACACTTGGCGTGTCAGAGGTTCTTTACTCTTACTTTATGTCTATTATATAGACTGTCATCATCATGTGCCGTGCTGTGGTTGGCGTAGGCGATCATGTTCTTTTTCAATCGTCTATCCACAGTACATCGTATCATTTCTGTTGTTGACTGTTTTCCATGTCATGACACGAAGCCATCTATTATCTTCTCTCTTTGTCGTCCGCGATATCTCTTTCCCAGTGTTTTTTCCAGTTGTAACCAAATGTTCCATCTTTCATATTTGTCCTGCTTATTTGTATGCTGCATGATGGCGATGATTGTTACTTCGATATGACCATTACTTCTGTAGACTCTACCTACATGATTCGATGGGTAAAAGAAGAATCTAGAATTTGAAATGATATGAAATATATAAACTGGTCACACCATCGTTGACTAGTGTGAACACAGTGCTCTGACCACGTCGAAAGCGTGGTAGTGTCATATACTAGGGTAAACGAATACTAGGATAAACGAATACTAGGATAAACGAATACTAATGGGTTTAGAGTTATGGGGATGTTTTTTTTTTTTTTTTTTGGTTATACGGCAATACTCAGTTACTGGATTACAATCACGGCTGCACCAGTTGGGATTTTTATTTATGATTTCTCTCTGCGGCAACCACACCTGGTCTCAGCAGCGAGGCCCGGCTTGAAACGTCAATTACTCATCGACGAAAAAAAAATATGAGTACATCCGAAGACGGAGTTATCTGCCTGTGCGGCGAGGAACCCCTGTGCACACGACTGCCATGAAAAATGGATTAACACGCAAAATTCAGTTCCTAGTCTCTAGGGACTTCGTCAGAGGTCAAAGCTGCCGAACGGAAAAAAAGTTACTTAGTTTACGGGTTATATGACAAGGAATGAGACAAACATCTGAAAGTGAAAGAAAGTGGGAATCAAACTTTGTAAGTAAAAAAGTAAAGTACCCCCGTCACGCCAAGTGGCGTGTAAGGGAATATGGTGTTCGTGAACTTAAATTTTACATACCTTCGGCACATGATTTTTGGGGTAATGTGGTCGGTATTACGCCCGTGCCGCTTTACTTTCCCAGACAAAAATTCGGTGCCCATTAAAGGTTGGGTGAACCCGGAAGCGTCGGTTGGGATCGAACCATACCCCTTGTCCTTTGTAGTCCAGTTCACTAACCACTGAGCTATCGAGGCACTAATCAAACTTTGGCAGGATAAAAATTGAGTTTGGAAGACGGAAATAAGAGTGATTAAGATCGAGCTATTGAAAAATAGGAATCCACGGTTCTGTCAAGAATGTAGCAGCCAGGGATGTCTGGATAATTACTTTTCTTTTCATCTTCTCCTTCCTCTTCTTGGTAAGCTTATTAGCCGAATACTTTAGAAATTGCATTTGTTTATTTACTTATTTGAGTTCGCTCGACCTCCACTTTCGTGTTCTCTGTCAAGAGAGCGCTGAGTGGGCGTAGTTGCAGTGTGTTGTAATTCACAAGTTGCAAAACCTGTGCTTTTTGACCCATTACACCCGACTTCAGGACGACTTTCGTTATGGTACGGGATGACTTTCCTTTCAAAATTCGTTCGCTTTTCTAGATATTTTATTTGTTTCACAGTCACTGCCGGGAGGTGGGTATAGTATGTCCAAGAGTGTTGCAGCTCTGAACTGTCTACAGGTCAATTTCTTAAACTTTGATATCCACTTGTAGTTTTCGAGTATTATCTTTGTTTATGATAATAGTTTTAGTCTGATATTCATATCTAATCTAGATTGTTTTGCTTGTCATGTTTATTTAATTAAGTTATTGTTGTAGATCTTTAGGACTTCTGCTAGCAATACTGTATCACCAGCGTATCTTAGGTTATTGATTATCTTTCCATTCATGTTTACGCCTGGCATCTCTGTAATATTTAAAAAAATTTGTTCAGTATATAGATTGAACAAGCCTGGTAACAAGATGCATCCCTGTCTTACTTATCTTCTTTTATCAATAGGTGTTGAGTTCTCTTTGTTATATTTTATTATTGCTATTTGCTCCCAGTATAAATTACATAAATAACAGGGAGAAAAACGCAATCAAAAACTGGATGTTTAAGATCAAAGGAAGGAGAACTGTTGATTTAACAAGGAAGCATAAGGGAACGATGGACAGAATGCATTAAAGATCTTTATAATGATGAACGAACAGAAGTAAATATTAAGGATAATGGAGAAGGACCAGAAATACTCAAAGAAAAAGTGGAAGACGCCTTGCACAATATGGAAGCAGGAAAAGCTCCAGGACCAGATAATATAACTAAAGAAGATATTGAAGCCATGGGTGATTTTGAAATAGAAATAATATAAAAATATTGAATGATATTTACAACAGCGGAAATATACCAGACGACCTGCTCAAATCAATATTCATAGCCCTACCAAAGAAATATGGTGCGATTGAATGTGATGATCATTGCACAATAAGCCTTATGAGTCACATGACTAAGATATTACTAAGAATCACCGTGCGAAGAGTGCGAAACAAAATCAGTCCAGAAATTAGTAATGAACAGTATGATTTTTGTTAGAGGTAAAGGAACGAGCAATACTATATACATCATAAGATCTTTAGCAGAAAGAGTCATAGAGGTGAAAAAAGATCTATACTCATGTTTCATAGATTATACCAAAGCATTTGACAAACTAAAGCACAAAGAAATAATCAAAATTTTAGAAAGCATAAACATAGACAGAAAAGATCTAAGAATAATAAAGAACATGTACTGGCAACAAACAGCGACCATAAGAACTGGAAACCAATTGGGAATGTTTCAACAAATAAAACAGGGTGTTAGGCAAGGTTGCGTGCTGTCACCAGATTTTTTAAATAAGTATAGTGAGATTATTTTAAGATCCATACGGGGCATACCTGGAATAACAATTGGAGGTCATAATATAAATAATCTAAGGTATGCTTATGATACAGCCATAATCGCTAAGAGTGAAAATGAGTTACAAGAAATGTTAGACATTATAGTGAAAGAAAGCAAAAATAAAGGACTCAGCCTTAATACCAAAAAGACAGAAGTAATAGTAACAAAAAAAAAAAAAAAGACTTCATCTCAGTGCAAAATAAAGACAAGTGGAACAATATTCTTCTTCTTCTTCTTCTTCTACTTTTTAGCTCCCAGTGGAGCATAGGTCTTCAAAAAATACTTTCCAAGTCGTTCTGTTTTTTGCCATTCTTTTAAGATCATTCCATGTCTTCCCCATCATCTTCAGGTCTAATTCTATCTGTTTTCTCCAAGAATTCCTTGGTCTTCCTCTTTGTCTTTTCCCCTGGGGATTCCAAAAAAGGTTCAGTTGTGTAGTACTCTCAGTTGGCTTCCGTAGTGTGTGTCCTGTCCAGCGCCATCGTCTTTGCTGTATCTCTTTATCCACTGGTATTTGACTGGTACATTTCCATAATTCTATGTTAGTGATTTTGTCCTGCCTTTTCCATCCTTTTATTCTGCGTAAGCACCCATTAATTAAAGTCTGTATCTTCGTGATTGCCAATTTTGTTGTTCTCCATGTTTCACAGCCATATAATAGGACCAACTTAACATTTGAGTTGAAAATGTTTATTTTTGTATTTAACCTAATTTCTTTGGATTTCCATATGTTTCCCAGTGCAATGAAAGCTCCTCTTGCTTCTGATATCCTTATTTTGGTATCATTTTCTGTTCCCCCTCTTTATCTATATTACTGCCCAGATATATGTAAGATTGTACGTCTAGTAGAGGTATTTCTCCTAGTTTTATTTGGTTATTGCCAACTGTATTAATTCTCATAATGTTGGTCTTATCTCTATTAATCTTTAGTCCTAGCTGTTGTGATCTCTCATCAAGTATACTCATTTTATCCTGCATCTGTTAATGGCTGTGTGATAGGAGAGCTAAGTCATCAACAAAGTCTAATTCATCAAGTTGTTTGGTCAGTGACCACTGGATCCCATTTATGTTGTTTTGAGTTATTTTCATAATCCAGTCTATGGCCAGTAGAAAGAGAAATGGAGATAGAAGGAATCCCTGCCTTACTCCTGTTCTTATTTCAAATGTTTCTGTAAGCTGTTCTTCATGCACCACACTACATTCTGTTCCTTCATACATTGTTTTTATCAGCTTAATAAATTTTATGGGGATTCCGTAATGACCCAGCAACTTCAAAAACATTCTTCTGTCTAAACTATCAAATGCCTTTTCGTAATCTATGAATCCAATATAAAGTGGGGATTTTAGTTCTAAACTTTGTTAAACTATTATACGTAGAGTAGTTATTTGATCAGCACATGATCTGTTCTTCTTAAAATCTGCTTGTTCATCTCTCAAATGTATCTCTATAGACTCTTTAAGTCTCTCCAGAATGATTCTGCTTAATATTTTTCCTGGCACTGATAGTAGCATAATTCCCCTATAATTTGTGCACTCCTGTAAACTTCCTTTCTTTGGCAGTTTGATCATATAACCTTCTTTCCAGTCTATAGGTATTTCTTCCCTCTCCCAAATTTTATCTAATAGATTATGTAGCATCTTAGTAGGGGTGTTGATATCTGCTTTGATGGCTTCCGGAGGAATTTCATCTGGTCCTGTGGCTTTACCATTTTTTAATAGTTTTATGGCTTTCATTATTTCTTCTTTGCTTGGTTTTCCACAGTTAAAGTGTAACTCTTCTTCTGCTGGTAGTATATCTGGAGGATTATTTTAGCCGGGTCTGTTCAAAAATTCTTCAAAGTGTCTTTCCATCTCTCCATTTCTTCCCTTATATTACTAAGCAGATTTCCTTTCTTCTCTTTAATAAAGTCATTGATCTGTTTTCCACTTAATTTCTTTGTGCTGTTGTACAGTTCTTTCATATTTCCTTTATTTGCTGCTTCTTCTGCCTCTTTAGCTAGTTCATCTATATATCTCCTCTTATTCCTTTTAATGCATCTTCTCACTTCTTTGTTCACCTCTGTGTAAACTTCCTGTGTCTTGGCTTTAACACTTCTCGTTTTGCTTTTATTTATGTCTGCTTTCTTGTTCTTTCTTTCTTTAATTGTATCCAGGGTCTCTGCTGTCATCCATTCCTTATTCTGGTGTTCTCTTTTCCCCAGTGTTTCTTCGCATGTCACTTTCCATATATCTTTTACCTGCTTCCAATGATCTTCTATATTTATTGTATTTTCTAGTTGTTGGAGGACTTGGTATTTGTTTGATATTGTGACTGCTAATTTATCTTTAATTCCTTGTTCTTTAAGAAACCCTACATTGAAATACTTTCTACCCTTATTCGGTGTTGTATACCTTTTTAGTTTAACTTTAAGTTTGGCTATCAGAAAATGATGATTTGAAGCTACATTTGCCCCTCTATATACTTTTACATCCTGTAAGGATGACTTAAACTTATTATTAATACATATGTGGTCATTTTGATTCTCCATTCTATGTTCTGGTGACACCCATGCAGCTTTGTGTATTCTTTTATGTTGGAATATTGTTCCTCCTAGGCTCACTTGATTAAGGGCGCAGAAATTCACAAATATCTCTCCATTCTCATTTATATCTCCAAGTTCATGTTTTCCCATAATCTCTTCGAAGCCTCTGTTGTCTGATTCTACTTTAGCATTTAGGTCTCCCATGAAGATTATAATATACTTGGCCCGTCTTGCATCCATCTGACATTGCAGCTGTTTATAGAAATCATCTTCAACTAAATCATCCTTATCGTTGGTTGGTGCATAGCATTGGTTAATGTGTAATTTTATTTTGTTTTTGGTTGTTTTAAATGTTGCTCTCATTAGTCTTGGTCCTACTGCTTCCCATTCTATTGGTGTCTTCTTCGCATTCCCTGATAGCATTATAGCTACCCCTTCACTATGTTGTGCTCCAGGTTCCTGGTGTCCTGATGATAAAATCATTTCTCCTATACTTAGTTTTATTCTTTCCGTTCTTAGCCATCTTGTTTCACACATTCCCAGAATATCTATCTTGTAGTTTGTCATTTCTGGTGCTACCTGTGAAGTTTTTCTATGCTTCCAGCTTGGAACAATATTAAAGCAGGTAAATGAATTTAAATATTTGGGAACTCTGTTAAGCTCAGACAGAAGATGTACAAAAGAGGTGAGATGCAGAATTGCTCAGGCAAAAGCAGCTTTAAAAAAAAATGAGGAAGATACTATACGATCCATTTTTGACAATCGAAACAAGAAAAAGAGTTCTTAAATGTTATGTAGAGGCAGTCTTAACATATGGATGTGAATCATGGACAATAGTTTGTCCAGTAAGGCATGTTTGCCTAGTAACGCTTGTGTGTCTAGTAAGGCTTGTTTGTCTAGTAAGGATTGTTTGTCTGGTAGGACTTGTTTGTCCAGTAAGGCTTGTTTGTCTGGTAAGGCTTGTTTGTCTGGTAGGACTTGTTTGTCTGGTAGGACTTGTTTGTCTATTAAGGTTTGTTTGTCTTTAAGGAATTGTTTGTCTGGTAGCATTTGTTTGTCCAGTAAGGCTTGTTTGTCTGGTCGGACTTGTTTGTCCAGTAAGAATTGTTTGTCCAGTAAGGCTTGTTTGTCTAGTAAGGCTTGTTTGTCTATTAAGGTTTGCTTGTCTGGTATAACTTGTTTGTCCAGTAAGACTTGTTTGTCTGGTAGGACTTGTTTGTCTAGTAAGGCTTGTTTGTCTAGTAAGGCTTGTTTGTCTGGTAGGACTTGTTTGTCCAGTAAGGCTTGTTTGTCTGGTAGGACTTGTTTTTCTAGTAAGGCTTGTTTGTCTGATAGGACTTGTTTGTCTAGTAAGGCTTGTTTGTCTGGAATGGCTTGTTTGTCTGGTAGAACTTGTTTGTCTTGTAAGGCTTGTTTGTCTAGAAAGGCTTGTGTGTCTAGTAAGGCTTGTTTGTCTAGTAAGGCTTGTTTGTCTGATAGGACTTGTTTGTCTAGTAAGGCTTGTTTGTCTGGTAAGGCTTGTTTGTCTACTAGAACGTGTTTGTCTGGTAAGGCTTGTTTGTCTAGTAATCTTGTGTGTCTAGTAAGGCTTGTTTGTCTAGTAAGGCTTGTTTGTCTAGTAAGGCTTGTTTGTCTAGGAAGGCTTGTTTGTCCAAGAAGGTTTGTTTGTCTAGTAAGGCTTGTTTGTCTAGTAAGGCATGTTTGTCTAGGAAGGCTTGTTTGTCTAGTAAGGCTTGTTTGTCTAGTAAGGCTTGTTTGTCTAGGAAGGCTTGTTTGTCCAAGAAGGTTTGTTTGTCTAGTAAGGCTTGTTTGTCTAGGAAGGCTTGTTTTTTGTATAGGACTTGTTTGTCCAGTAAGGCTTGTTTGTCTGTTAGGACTTGTTTGTCTAATAAGGATTGTTTGTCTGGTTAGGCTTGTTTGTCTAGTAAGGCTTGTTTGGCTATTAAGGTTTGTTTGTCTTGTAGGATTTGTTTGTCTAGTAAGGCTTGTTTGTCTGGTAAGGCTTGTTTGACTAGTAAAGCTTGTTTGTCTGGTAGGACTTGTTTGTCTATTAAGGTTTGTTTGTCTTTAAGGAATTGTTTGTCTGGTAGCATTTGTTTGTCCAGTAAGGCTTGTTTGTCTGGTCGGACTTGTTTGTCCAGTAAGACTTGTTTGTCCAATATGGCTTGTTTGTCTAGTAAGTCTTGTTTGTCAATTAAGGTTTGTTTGTCTGGTATGACTTGTTTGTCCAGTAAGGCTTGTTTGTCTGGTAGGACTTGTTTGTCTAGTAAGGCTTGTTTGTCTGGTAAGGCTTGTTTTTCTGGTAAGACCTGTTTGTCTAGTAAGGCTTGTTTGTCTGGTAAGACTTGTTTGTCTAGTAAGGCTTGTTTGTCTGGTAAGACGTGTTTGTCTAGTAAGGCTTGTTTGTGTAGTAAGGCTTGTTTGTCTGGTAAGACTTGTTTGTCTAGTAAGGCTTATTTGTCTGGTAAGACGTGTTTGTCTAGTAAGGCTTGTTTGTGTAGTAAGGCTTGTTTGTCTCGTAAGACTTGTTTATTAAGTAAGGCTTGTTTGTCTGGTAGGACTTGTTTGTCCAATAAAGCTTGTATGTCTAGTTTGGCTGGTTTGTCTGATAAGGTTTGTTTGTCTAGTAAGGCTTGTTTGTGTGGTAGGACTTGTTTTTCTAGTATGGCTTGTTTGTCTGATAGGACTTGTTTGTCTAGTAAGGCTTGCTTGTCTGGAATGGCTTGTTTGTCTGGTAGAACTTGTTTGTCTGGTAAGGCTTGTTTGTCTAGAAAGGCTTGTGTGTCTAGTAAGGCTTGTTTGTCTAGTAAGGCTTGTTTGTCTGATAAGGTTTGTTTGTCTAGTAAGGCTTGTTTGTGTGGTAGGACTTGTTTTTCTAGTATGGCTTGTTTGTCTGATAGGACTTGTTTGTCTAGTAAGGCTTGCTTGTCTGGAATGGCTTGTTTGTCTGGTAGAACTTGTTTGTCTGGTAAGGCTTGTTTGTCTAGAAAGGCTTGTGTGTCTAGTAAGGCTTGTTTGTCTAGTAAGGCTTGTTTGTCTGATAGGACTTGTTTGTCTAGTAAGGCTTGTTTGTCTGGTATGGCTTGTTTGTCTAGTAGAACTTGTTTGTCTGGTAAGGCTTGTTTGTCTAGTAAGGCGTGTGTGTCTAGTAAGGCTTGTGTGTCTAGTAAGGCTTGTGTGTCTAGTAAGGCTTGTTTGTCTAGTAAGGCTTGTTTGTCTAGGAATGTTTGTTTGTCTAAGAAGGTTTGTTTGTCTAGTAAGGCTTGTTTGTCTAGGAAGGCTTGTTTTTTTGATAGGACTTGTTTGTCCAGTAAGGCTTGTTTGTCTGTTAGGACTTGTTTGTCTAGTAAGGCTTGTTTGTCCTGTTAGGCTTGTTTGTCTAGTAAGGCTTGTTTGGCTATTAAGGTTTGTTTGTCTGGTAGGATTTGTTTGTCTAGTAAGGCTTGTTTGTCTGGTAAGGCTTGTTTGTCTAGTAAGGCTTGTTTGTCTGGTAGGATTTGTTTGACTAGTAAAGCTTGTTTGTCTGGTAGGACTTGTTTGTCTAGTAAGGCTTGTTTGTCTGGTAGGATTTGTTTGTCTGGTAAGGCTTGTTTGTCTATTAAGGTTTGTTTGTCTGGTAAGGCTTGTTTGTCTAGTAAGGCTTGTTTCTCTAGACTGCTATTAATAACTTCACGAAAACAACTTCAGGTTTTGAATGATTGGAAGCCTGTTATTACACTTGCAAATTCATACATGTCGGCATATTAGTTCACTTCATCACTCTAATTACACTGCATTCATTCTTCACTAAATCTATTCTCTTCTATCCTAGTATTTATGTTCGGACTCAGCATTAACCTATGTGAGACCGTTCCCCATCGAACGGCCTCTCCTTACTCTAACTAATTCTATTGCCGGCTCTATTGTCG
Organism: Megaustenia siamemsis; assembly: GCA_032433765.1. Lineage (NCBI taxonomy): Eukaryota > Metazoa > Mollusca > Gastropoda > Stylommatophora > Ariophantidae > Megaustenia > Megaustenia siamemsis. Next base: position 74,740,209 of record JAVIAB010000051.1, on the reverse strand, counting down.
CTATTATTTCATTTCCTAAATGCCTATTGCTGAATTCATCTGTTTATCTCGAATGCCGGTCCATTCTGTCCTCAGGTGCCTCCTCAACTTGGATTATGTATGGTATTCCATCTTGGCTGTTCTCTTCTCTTAGGTTCTCAACTGCCCATCCGTTATCCACGACTGCCCGACTGTTCTCTACGAATGCCCATCCTCTCTCTTCGGCTGCCAATCTCTAGCTAAATTTTCTTCTTAATCTCTTCACAATCGTTTCTATCTCCACGTCATACATATTCCGTCATAGATTCCTATTTCGTCATTTCTTCTACAGTATACTTCTGTGCTTATTTTTTTCTTTCCCATCCTTCATACCTAAGTGTGCAATTCTCGGTCATACTATTTCCCCTGCTATACAATTCGCCCCTAACATGTGCTGGTCGTTGCCACAAATAACGACCATTCACTTCTAGCTATGAATTCCCTGCTATATTAAGGCTTGTTTGTCTAGTAAGTTTTATTTGTCTAGTAAGGCTTGTTTTCCTAGTAAGGCTTATTTGTCTAGTAAGGCTTGTTTTTCTAGTAAGGCTTGTTTTCCTAGTAAGTTTTATTTGTCTAGTAAGGCTTGTTTTCCTAGTAAGTTTTATTTTTCTAGTAAGGCTTGTTTTCCTAGTAAGTTTTATTTGTCTAGTAAGGCTTGTTTTCCTAGTAAGGCTTATTTGTCTAGTAAGGCTTGTTTTCCTTGTAAGGCTTATTTGTCTAGTAAGGCTTGTTTTTCTAGTAAGGCTTATTTGTCTAGTAAGGCTTGTTTTCCTAGTAAGTTTTATTTGTCTAGTAAGGTTTGTTTTCCTTGTAAGGCTTATTTGTCTAGTAAGGCTTGTTTTCCTTGTAAGGCTTATTTGTCTAGTAAGGCTTGTTTTTCTAGTAAGGCTTATTTGTCTAGTAAGGCTTGTTTTCCTAGTAAGGCTTATTTGTCTAGTAAGGTTTGTTTTCCTAGTAAGGCTTATTTGTCTAGTAAGGCTTGTTTGTCTAGTAAGGCTTTTTAGTCTAGTAAGTTTTATTTGTCTAGTAAGGCTTGTTTTCCTATTAAGGCTTATTTGTCTAGTAAGGCTTGCTTGTCTAGTAAAGCTTGTTTTCCTAGTAAGGCTTGTTTGTCTAGTAAGGCTTATTTGTCTAGTAAGGCTTGTTTGTCTAGTAAGGCTTGTTTGTCTAGTATGTCTTATTTGCCTAGTAAGGCTTATTTGCCTAGTAAGGCTTATTTGTCTAGTAAGTTTTATTTGTCTAGTAAGGCTTATTTGCCTAGTAAAGCTTATTTGCCTAGTAAGGCTTATTTGCCTAGTAAGGCTTATTTGTCTAGTAAGGCTTGTTTGTCTAGTAAGGCGTATTTGCCTAGTAAGGCTTATTTGCCTAGTAAGGCTTATTTGCCTAGTAAGGCTTATTTGCCTAGTAATGCTTGTTTGTCTGGTAGGAGTTATTTTTCTAGTAAGGCTTGTTTGTCTGGTAGGACATGTTTGTCTGGTAGGACTTATTTGCCTAGTAAGGCATGTGTGTCTGGTAGGACATGTTTATCTGGTAATGCTGTTGTCCTCGGTGAGACACCTGTGCCATAAAGAATTTCTGCAATGCAGATAAAAAAAAACCCAAACGATAGAGAAACAGTCCTGAATAAACTGGTATTGAAAGCGAATTTACCGGACCTGAACATGAAAATCACACGTAACTGGGATTGACAAATTGTACTTTTTAATTTTAGTTTTGTGTTGATTATTGTAGCTGAAGAAATCCTCCCAACCTATACTTTTAAGATATCCTTGATGTGTAAACATTTTCTGTTAACTATAAACTATACTTCTTTTAGTACTCACTAATATGCAGACATTTCACCGTTCGAATTAACCAACAAATATAATGTTTACTATCTCTATATTTTTATGAAGCTATTTTTTCGCGTGTTTACACCTACTGAATTCAGTGTCTTCCACAGACGGAAGAAGACGTCATGACAGTTGCAAGGGCCACAACAAACACAAATCTGACTATAAAAAAACAAGACGAACATGCAAATACGCTTCCTCCAGCATAAGAGAGTTCTAATCGGTAAATAAACACAGACATTAGCGGCGCGATTTCCCCTAGTGCTCTTCTACAAGCCATTGAGCCATTTGCATTTTTTTAGTGCGACTTGTGTCCAACGCTAAACCTATCGCTAAACGATTATTTCTCTGTGTTTTTTTTTTCATTCCTTGAATCTTTAGAACATATTTCTATTTTTCTTCCTTTTTATCTCTCTCTACTCTCCAATTATATACTATTATCATTTGTTAGCAGCATATTTTCTCTCTGTCGTGTAAATTACACCTACAGTTGCTAACAGGAATTTCTTCTTTTACTTCTTCCTCTTCTCTTCTTCTCTCTCTCGTTAAGAACTACAATAAGTATATTCTTTTGTTTATCACTGGACGCGGGTTACTAGTAGGGTCCTAACTTTGCAACTCAAAAGTCCTAGACACCATACCCACCAGACACGCTTCATTCAACCTTTCTGCTGAAATGTTTACATGTCTCTCGCACGGCTTTGAAAAAAAAATTAATAACACCAGAAAGACCACTGGCCTTCTTCACCCACAAAAGCTGCCGGATAACTCACACTTTACGTCCCCACATAATGTTACACTATGCGACTACCTGTACCATCGATATTTACTGCAGAAACAAACAACAAATATAATTATAAACAATCCTGGGAGCCAAAAAAAGAAAAAAGGATATAAGCTAAAAATCAATTTGGATACGAAGTTTGTCATTATAACACCTTGTCATCTATCTTGTCAGTCTGGATACAAAGTTTATTAATATAACACCTTGTCACCTTGTCATCTATCTTGATAAAATTTTAATAAAATGTTTGTTTTTTCACTTTAACTGCGCTCTACTTAAAATGATAAATGATGACTCGCAATATAGAATGTCGCCGAGAAGTGAAATTATAAGCTTCACAATCCTGAACTACGTCATTTGGAAGAGAGTATTCTTCCTCGCTGTTATTTCCTCTCAATCATGGGACAGTTATTCGTTATTTATCTGAATTGAATCAGCTATCAGGTTGAGCTAGAACGAACGTTCACTTAATCCCCAAAAGGCACATTGCCTACTACGTCACTCTGCTACATACCAGGAAGTGTCTGTATCACTTTATTTCTTGTTTGGTTTTTCATAAACATGTCACATAAAAAAAAAAAGTAAAGTGCCCCCGTCACGCCAAGTGGCGTATAGGGAATATGGTGTTAGTGACCATACATTTTACAGGCTTTCGGCACATGATTTTTGGGGTAACGTGGTCAGTATTACGTCCGTGCCGCTTTGCTTTCCCAGAAAAAAATCCGGCACCCATTAAAGGCTGGGTGAACCGGAAGCCGTCGGTTGGGATCGAACCCTACCTCTTGTCCTTTGTAGTCTAGTTCACTAACCACTGAGCTATCGCGGCTCCCTAAACATGTCACATAGTTGACGTATATTACATTGCTGCAAATATCCTGTAAAATGTCTTATTCTGTATTGCTGTGAAATTCCTTTAAAATGTCTTATTATGTATTGCTGTGAGATTCCTTTAAATGTCTCATTATGTATTGCTGTGGCATTCCTTAAAAATGTCTTATTATGTATTGCTGTAACATTCCTTTTAAAATGTCTTATTCTGTATTGCTGTGAGATTCCTTTAAAATATCTTATTATGTATTGCTGTGACATTCCTTTTAAAATGTCTTATTCTGTATTGCTGTGAGATTCCTTTTAAATGTCTTACTCTGTATTGTTGTGAGATTCCTTTAAAATGTCCTGTTCTGTATTGCTGTGAGATTCCTTTAAAATGTCTTATTCTGTATTGCTGTGAGATCCCTTTAAAATGTCTTATTCTGTATTACTGTGATATTCCTTTAAAATGTCTTATTATGTATTGCTGTGAGATCCCTTTAAAATGTCTTATTCTGTATTACTGTGAGATTCCTTTAAAATGTCTTATTCTGTGTTTCTGTGAGATCCCCTTGAAATGTTTTATGTTGCTGCTAATGGATATATTGTGATAACTTCAAAATGACTATCAAAGATACTGCTTCCAAATAATTGTTTTAAGCTCGGTAAAGCTAATCTGAATATTGATTCTGTAACCTTTTCTAAAATCCAACAAAACTGTAACAAATGCTGATTCTAAAATAATTTTTCAAACTTCAATAAAACGTTCACAAAAGTTGATTCCATAACTCTAGTTTGAATATCATAAAACTGTTACACAACCTAATGTTGCTAGGATGAGTCATAGACACAAACACGTCAGCAAATTATCAAACAAACGACAGTCGATGTAAGTGTCTTCTGATCTCTTACTTGTATCTAATTAGTGTGTGATTAAACCTGTTGTACATCTGTGCAATATTAAATCGACGGATGAGCCATCTGATTTGAGATAAATCCCACGGAAAAAAAATAACAAGTCGGCCTTGTTTGTATCTTGCTACCGTTCATATTTAAATACAATTGTTGATATTTCTTGTTCTCACAGTCTCGTAAACGAAAGATATTTGTTCTTTCACTTTACATTTTAAGACGGAAGCATCCATCTAGCATTGTGTTGCTTAATTCTAATACAACAGCCTTTTCTCACCGTTGAAATAATTATTTCTCTTTCACACGTTCGTCCCAATTTATTTGCACAACTCACAACACATTTAGCTGAGCGCTATAGGTTGAAGTGAATGCTCATAACAGGCACCCAATGTGTTTAGCACTGACAGAGCTACTTCATGTAATAATTGTCTTTGTTACTTTCAATAGTTTATGAAACTGGCTAAATATAAATCTATCACATGTTGCTGTAAACGTATCGGTCTTGTATGATAGAAACGTTACATTTTAACGATCGTTATTTTTCTTCGCCCGATCTTCAGCTGCTGTTATGCAGATGTTACATAGTCGTAAATAGCGTCATATAGCTATACCACAATTCGTGATGTATAAAAAACTGAAGTTTGTGCCTGTCTGCATTGCAGATTCGAATTCAGAATTACATGTTCGAGCACAGGATTTATCTTTTCTCTTAGTCTGCTACTCGTTTGCCCTTCAGATCCTGACGTCATAAGTCAGCTATGAGTTACTAATCTCTTTCAGCCATTGTACTGAAAGGAATATTGAACCACGTGGAAATTTGTATAAACATGTGCATGACTTTCGTTTTTTTGTGTTAAAATACGTTTCCTGGAACCCATTATACTACTTCGAGAATTTCATGATATACCAGGCCTCTAATTCTCTGATGTACTTAACATTTGTTAAGAGAAGGATCAAAAGAGCGATTCACATTTGCCGATTGATTGTTGGCCCTCTTCTCGAAGGTCACCCCTTTACATATGACATTTTCACCTGCTCCTACGGCTTCTCGGTACAAATGTCCTTTTCTCTGGTCTTTCAAAAAGCTAAAACTAACAAGGAGGTGTCTTTATAATGGGAAAGTTGGCGGTAATGTTTCTTGTTTGTTCGAGATCAAAACGTGATGTAACTTTGACTTTAGTGATGTCGGTCACTGAGCACAACAACTTGTTTTTATTACAAAATGTCGTCGATACAAATAGTATTTATAGTTACAACAGTTGCTGTTTCATAAATTCTAGTCCTGTAACCATAGTTTAGAAATATGTATATATTGTGAACTCTCGAGTCGTTAAAATCTTAACAAATACCGTAATATGTTGCAGTTGAATAAAACCCTCATATGTGTATCCATGTCTACACAATTAAATTTATGTATGTGTGCATTTATGTGCAAATGTGTGCGTGGTTATGTGTAAATACACACATATGTCGGTGTGTATGTCTGTGCGTAAGCGTAACTAATAGATTAGCGGTCTTCGGCAACATCCATAGAATTTGGTGTCCAAATCTGACAATTAAGCTTCTAGAAACTTGATATTCTGTAAAGTTACGATTTCTGAAACTCCCCGTTTTAGAAAATACATATTTTGAATCTGAGTATTGCAAACATATTATTTATATTATTTATTTATTACACTTTATAATTGAGTTATTTGAGGGTCATTATCATTGCACTCATTTCTTTGGTCAGTCTGCTCGATGTAGCGGGCAAGCAGAGCATTTCTGTTTGCTCTCATCAGATTTGTGCCATATCTGACCTGTGCTCTGGAAGTCTGGTATTCTTCTATGTTGTGTTGTGCCGATCATACTCTGATGAAGGCGCCAAAATGTGGCTACCGATTTTTCTGAGCACACAATTTTGCAGAAATCCATCATCCCACTCGGTATTCTTCCTGATTAGCACATAGTCTAAAGTGCATCATTTTATGGTCGACCTGTGCTTTCAGACACTTCAATAGCTCAGGTTGTGTTCTTCCATTCTTTCTCCCTTCTACCATGTCTTGGACGTTTGTCTTTTGCTTCGCCAAGATTTCTCACCTTCTACGTTCCACTAAGGCGTCTACGTCCATCTCTCCTGCCTCCTGCGAGAGTCGCACAGTTTTCTATGCCTGATTTTGCTAATGACGTCCTGGTCTGTGTTCTCATAGTGGATTATGTTAGGCTTGCTTTTTTGGCTTCTATTTCTGCCTTTCCTAATTAGGATGGCACATGGATAGTGATCGCTTCCGTGGATCCCAGTAAACTCCACCTGCAAACCGGTACGAAGGTGGAAGGCACCTGTCCAAGGTCTGGGACTATCAGAACGCGAAACGATTCTGCCACTGTTGTGTGTTCACCTTCCCATTACAGAAATACACATTTACAATCACAAAAATAACCGGGATCTGCACCCTAATGCATGTTGGTGCAGTTCTTCACTGTCCCACGCAGACATATCAGTCTCAGTTGCCACCATGTTGTTACACACAAGGATTGCCTATCCAAAGTGTCGTCTATTGTAGAAATTGTGAAATCCAGGGGCACTAACTGTCCTATCACCAAAAAGTGTATTTTTTGTACAATCATTATATCGGACCGCACAGTCGCTTATCAAGAATGGATCGTCCTTTGATTTATGGAAACACAATTCCAGTTCGTAATTAGCACATACTTTAGACCTGCCTCTCACACTTAGACCGTTTCTTATACATTCCATTACGTTAGCTTTTTTCGTTTTCCTCCTACGATGATGTCGTTAGGCTTCATCTGAATAGTTACTGTCGTCATTGTTGATTTTGTCGCTGAAAGTCGATGGCTGTAGATAGTCTAGACTCCCGTGCACTCACTCGGTCCTACGGCCAATAACTCGTTTCCACATTATAGACTGGTCAATCTCAGTTATACAACTATTAGGCACGTATATACACAATGAGCTTTTTATTTTCTTCGTTCAGAATCATACAGCAATGAAATCACACTTCCTTGCCGACGAGCCGGCGAAAAGACACCACCATCTTGTGTCGCACCGGAAGCGCAATCCTTTACTATTAAATTATTCCAGACGCCAGGCATCACACAAGGCTCGCAGCGTATCCTACCGTAAGTTCCACCGATTTTGGGGAGCTTGTCAATCTCTCTGAAAACACTCTTTACCTGTTATCTCTGCCTCTCTTGTCAGTATTATTCTGTTCCTCTTCTGGTCAGCTTACATTGTTTTTTTTAAAACCTTTTTTATGTAGTACTCCTTCTTAATGTACGCTCTATGATTCTCTGGTTATTTCTTCTTAATATACGAAGATAAACGTCCATATTCTCCTCCATTTATAATGATTTAGACGTTTTATTTATTTTTACATTTATCATGTGAGGTTTAACAGTTAGAACTTTCAGTCTCAGCACACTTTGTAGCTTAGCAAACAGTAAGTTAACAATAATCATCCCCTTCCCCAATACTTTCGTCTTCTCTTCTAAATTCATTCACAGCTATTATATGATGATTATATTACCTCCCAAAAAATGAACTCTAGATATTTAAAAATTAACATTTTTACGGCAATGTTTAAAAAGCTATATAAAATCACTTGACATTGTCGTGACAATAATGCAGCATTTCATACTGTCACAAATTTTTGTAGCGCACTAAATGTCTCCCTGCGACCGAAAAGTTGAGAATCACTGATGAACATAAATTTATCTCAGTTTTACAATAACAAAAACGGCGCTAGCTCGGAAAGTTTTCTGGTGAACCAGCTCTGTTTTATGATAGATTCCAGGTGGCCACCCGATCGCTTGTGGTTCCGCCTCACCTATCTGGTTTTACAACTGACAACTCCAAAGGATGAGTGCTGCGGTTAAAAGGTGATAGTGACTGACGTGAGCACACGCGCATGTTTCAGAGATTGTTGAGTGCAAGGCTAAGATCCAGGCTTTTATAGCGTTAATGGCGAGCACATTGGTGCAAGTTCAACTAGACGCGTCGTGAAGTCTAGGTCTAGTCTAGGTCTATCGTCTACTAACCACAGAGACGTGGTTAAGTTGATGGATACGGCAAGTTGCTGACAAGAGAATTGTGGGAAGGAAGGGTAAGCAATCCCTTACGCACAACAGTCAAAGGCTGTCACAGCAGTCCGAAGGCTGTCATAACAGTCCATAGGCTGTCACAACAGTCAAAGGCTGTCACAACAGTCCAAAGGCTATCATAACAGTCAAAGGCTGTCACAGCAGTCCAAAGGCTGTCATAACAGTCCATAGGCTGTCATAACAGTCCATAGGCTGTCACAACAGTCCAAAGACTGTCACAACAGTCCACAAGCTGTCACAACAGTCCGCAGGCTGTCACAACAGCCCAAAAGCTGTTACAGCCTACCTGATCCCTTAGTTGTTTAGGGATCCTTTGGAGCACCAACATGATGGGCTAGTTCTTCACGATCTTCGTCAATTATTCCCTTTACTTTATTATATTTCCTATGCATTCTTTGGGAAAAATCTATTAATTTTTCCATTCTCTATCTCCATGCTCTCCAGCTTTCAGAGTTTTCTGTGAGTTGTTTTTCTTAATTGGGGGGGGGGGGGGGGAGCCGCTAGATCAGTTGGTATGCTCATATCAGCAGAGAATCTTTTTCATAACAACAATAAAAAACTGATGGTCTGAGTCTATTTATTGGAGAAAACTTTACGAACTTTCTCGTTTGTGATTCAGTCTCTGTAGGGGATGTATAAGACCCTTTGTCAATATCTTATTTGCATAGCTTCTATCTTACTTTCAAAATTTACGTCTAGAATCCATATTTCGCAGTCATACAAGAATATTGATATCGTTAGCGTGCATGATAGACAAATATTATATTTTAAGTTTATTGATTTTGTCATGTCAAATTCTTCATAGCGTTGTATATGCAATTGTTTGTCCTTTTCTCGTGTTTACTTTTATTTTTAGATCATTGTTGTTTAAATGGATAAGTATATATATATACAGGGTTTTTAAAGTTGCAGTGCAGTGAATATTTCTAATATTCAGTAAATGACGTAATCATCATCTACGTACCACAATTTTGTAAACCACATTTATTAACAAACCGCTGCTTCCTCTAAGGTTTTATTTACGTAAAGGACGGGCACTACGCTACTTTCACTGTCTCATTGCTTGAAGGAAATGGTGTTGACGATTGAAAACAGGGTATTTCTGGTTGAGCATGTCTTTCGTAATGGCGGTAAATATACGGACGAGGTCATTAGACAATTCGTGAGGAAATTTCCAGACTCACAAGTCCCTCACCGAAATTCTGTTACAAAATTGATCAAAAAGTTTCGTGAAACCGGTAGTGTGGTAGATGCATACCGATCTGGAAGACCTTCAATTTCACAAGACCAAATTATGGAACTCCAAGACAGAATTACAATGAGTCCAAATGCATCTTTAAACCACTTGTCTCAACAGGTGCAAATATCTAAGAGTTCTGTTCACAAGGTTTTAAGAAGTGAACTACACTATCGTCCATACAAATTAACTGAAGTGTCTCAACTCCAAGAAAGAGACTATGAATCCCGTTTAAACTACTGCATGTGGTTTCAGAATTTTATTTATGAACATGGCGCTGCCATCCTTGACGTCACTTTTTTCACTGATGAGGCCAGGTTTCATTTATCCGGTTATGTGAACAGTCAGAACAATCGGCTGTGGAGCAGTGAAAACCCCCATGAATTTCATCAAGTGCCGCTTTACGATCAAAAAGTCGGAGTGTGGTGCGCTATAAGTCGTATGCGGATAATAGGACCTATATTTTTTAATGAAACAATAAATGCAGAACGTTACCGTACTTTAATTCTGGAACCGTTCATAGCACACCTTACAGAACGGGAAATTATGGAATCCTGGTTTCAGCAGGATGGGGCAACAGCACACACAGCCACAACAACACTCAATTATTTAGAAAGCATATTTGCAAATCGCATTATTTCACGTGGAATCTGGCCTGCTCGTTCACCAGATTTAACACCCCCAGATTATTATCTGTGGGGGGCATTGAAGGGGAAAGTTTATGAAAATAATCCGCAGACAATTAATGACCTAAAGACTGAAATAGTAGACAAGATTAAACAAAATCACCAGACATTATTCTGAAGGTTTTCGCAAATATCGAAAGACGAATCACGACATGTCTTGAGGCCCGTGGTGGACATTTTCAACATATGCTTTAGGCACAACTTTATTGTGTTAATACCAACATTACCCATTATAAGCTCGCCGATAGCAGTCAAGTATATTTGAATAATACCATTTATTTTACAATTTGTGTGACGCATTAGTTAACCGCATTTCTGGTGACGTTTTTTCTTCCGAGAGTAGAAATTCACTGCACTGCAACTTTAAAAACACCCTGTATATATATATATATATATATATATATATATATATATATATATATATATATATATAATCCCGTTTGTTACCGGGGCCTCATTATGAGGGAGGTAAAGAATAGTGACACTGTGACCTTCCAGGCATGTCGTAAGAGGCGACTAAGGAGGTTGATCGATGGCTTGAGAAGCTGTCATTGTAAAAAGTATTGTTATAGAAACAGCGCGATAGATTTTAGAGCAGTGATCTCTGCAATGTGTGCCACTTTGGCACGCAAGGTTTCTGTTTTTGAGAATGTGATTCTGCCCTATCGAGTCTTCGGCTCGAAAGGACAATATATATATATATATATAATATACATATATATGTGTGTGTGTGTGTGTGTGTGTGTGTGTGTGTGTGTGTGTGTGTGTGTGTGTGTGTGTGTGTGTGTGTGTGTGTGTGTGTGTGTGTGTGTGTGTGTGTGTGTGTGTGTGTGTGTGTGTGTGTGTGTGTGTGTGTGTGTGTGTGTGTGTGTGTGTGTGTGTGTGTGTGTGTGTGTGTGTGTGTGTGTGTGTGTGTGTGTGTGTGTGTGTGTGTGTGTGTGTGTGTGTGTGTGTGTGTGTGTGTGTGTGTGTGTGTGTGTGTGTGTGTGTGTGTGTGTGTGTACTTCGCACACTTCTACCGGTTTTGATAAGTCCTTGTGCGATTTATTGGTACTACAAAAAGTGCGACAAATATGCATATATATATATATATATATATATATATATATATATATATATATTTAAAGGGAAGAGAAGTATATAAATAGCAAAGGTGCCTTTAACAGTTGTAAACGTGTTCATTTATCTTAATTAATACTTCTTCTTTTCTTTATTTCTTTCTCATTTGCATTTAGCGTAAAGGTGTGAAAAAAATGTGTGGTCTTTTGTTCTTCTCTTGGCCTATGAGGCTGTTATATTTCCAAGAGTTTCTAATATTTCATCAATCAGTATTATATGAGATAATACTACTAAGTCTTAAACTAAGAATAGACAACTGTTTGTCTATACAACACATTTATATGAATTAGAAACATAGAACACGAAAAAGAGAACAAAAAAGGAGATTTAAGATCTAGAAATGTGAATTATAAAAGAATAGGAAGTGTTCCAATATGAGCTTGCTGGAGTTAAGTGCTCTGTGCACACCGTGAGCTGTGAGTTTCAGCTGTTTTAATCCTGTTTCAATATTCCGATTGTTTACGAAGAATGATGATATTGTATGACATGGAACAGATGGTTTTGTTCACTTTCTGTGCGGTTTCGCCTTATATCTTTTGGCGTGTGCCGCGACTGCTATGATGGTCTACAGCTACCTTTCTTTGTTTGGGAGATGAGGTAGTAATTCGTATGATTCCACTGGCACGGGCGGTCGAGCAATTATGGATTTTAATTCGTTTGCAGTGATACCGTGGCCTTCCATATCCATAACCATAAATAGGAAGTGTTCTTGACTGAAGGAGAGAAAGTAGAAAAGATATAAGGAAGATCTGATCTGAAGCAACTTAAAATGAAAGGATTGTTGATTACAATCCGAGCAAGACACAGTGGATACGTTGGGCATTTTAAAAGTCATGACAAACACATGGAAAGTCATCTTAGAAAGGAAAATACAAGAAAAAAAAAAGAAACAAAGACAGACGAAAATTCGAATCGGCTGATAATATATCAAGTGGTGACTGTAATATCAACCATAGAGTACTATCTTGACAGCTTTGACTATAATTATAGCACGTACAGAGCGTTGCCTACTTTCAGCTATTCCAATGACATCTATTTTCAGAGCTTACCTTTCGTTATCAAATTGCTATTCTAAAGTCACATTCTTAAATTTTAAAAAAAATGTAAAAAACTATTCGTGTTTGCTCTAATGGGAAAACCTATCCAGGTGAGCTTAGAGTTTACAAAGCTCATTTCTTGCTGCTGACGATTCAAATGCAAAAAATCAGTTTCGTTGCTTTTAAATTTGGCAATTTTTAAAGTGAACATTTGCAACTTTGAAATTGTTGATGTGTTTTAAAAGGAAAAAAAAAAACATCTGACAGTACAAACACAAATATTTACGCCCTCTCGCATTATCCTCGTACTGTGTACGTGCTTAAACGAATAAACAGAGATAGAGTACGATTAAAACAGCGAGATTTCGCTGTGTGCCAAGTACTTAGAAAATGAAAGACCTCCCTGATTCACAGAGGCAAGGTGCAGTTATTTCACAATAAATGCCTGTTGCGTGTACCTTTGCTCTTGCTGTGATGGCTGGTGAAGAATAGTGGAAGCGCACCAGTTGGGGAGATAACGATGAGCGAATCAGAGGGGGCGAAATAGTAGTAGAGGTTCGTGATGATACGGAGCATTTACATAAAAAAGTCGATGGAATAAGGTACAGAATGAGGATGACTGATAGGAGCAGGCATGAGGGAAATAGGCAGAGAATAATAAAAACAGACTCTAATAAGGAGGAAATAAATATATACACAGGGAGAGAAATGAAATACGCGAAAAAAACAAAGATTAGACATTCGTGAAGACTGAGAGGAACAGAGGTAAAATGTCAATTATAAACAGACAATTAGATAGAGAGACGTCAGGAGCAAAAGATGGGACCAATAAATATGTTTTGGGGAAGGTAGACAGGAGCAAGATTAATAAAGAAAGAGAATGAAGTAGGAAGGACATACGTGGGTAAAATTAGATACATTTCGCATCAACAGACAACATCAAGATTAGAAATGTTTAATTGGTTGAGGCAACATACAGAGGAAATATTAGAAACACATAGATGGAGCTAAGAGATATAAGCAACATTAGAAACATGTACAGATGGAGTCAACATATATGAGCAAGATTAGAAACTTATACGGACGGAGCTAGCAGATCGGAGCAAGAGTAGCAGAATATACAGATGAAGACAAAAGATACAAGCAAAATTATAAACATATACAGATGGAGCCAATGGACTTGAGCAAGATTAGAAACATATACACATATAGCCAACGGACTTGAGCAAGATTAGAAACATATACAGATAGAATCAACTGACAGGGGCAAGATGAGGAGTACAATGCTCTCTTGTACTTCGGACTTAATTCGTTCCAATAGGTCGCTCGAACTCTGAATCATAGGACGTCCGAATCAGTCCACCCCCCCCCCCTTTTCCCCCCAAAAAATTAGAAATAAAGAAAGAACATAAACAGCATCCATTTTGATAAACTGTAACGCCCAATACAAATAGCTTCAGATAAAAATAGCACAATTAAATGCCCTAAATATTAAATTAAAACATGAAAACAATAAATGTAAAGGTTAAAGTACGAGACTTGAACCGGCGTCTTAGCACGTGAGTTTACACCCATATGTGCTCGGCCGCCTATCTAGAAATGTTCGGAGATTTCTGTATAGTGTCGCCTCAAGCATCGAAACTCAGATGCGAGGCGACATTCCTCACCTTCCCAGGGTAATACCCTGGTACCCATTTCTGCCAATGGCTGGGTCGACCTGGGGGTATTTTTTCTCCAAACACGAGTACAATTCACACTGCTCCTAGCAGGAATCGAACACGGGTTGTCCGAACATCGGTAGTCCAGTCGGGTGGTTTTCCCAACTAGGCTACAGAGGTCACCATGAAAACAATGACTAAATTATACTATATAATAACATGAATATTGCGTTTATTGTAACTTAGTGAAGAGTGATGATATCCCGTGTGGCTGGTGTCTCACCTACTCTCACCTTCTAAGCCAACACAGAATGCGATTATCCTCTCCTTGGCAATGAGAAACTGACGCTACAGACACAAAAATAACTTAATCTTTAGAATGGTTTGAGAAAGTCAGATAGGTGGTAATTACTTTTTAAAATTGTTCCTTCGTCATGGAGTCTCGATTCCTGGGTTCAGTAACTTACATTAAATAAACTTAACACCCCAATTTTCTTGGTTACGGTTCCAGTAACCCGTTCTAAATTACTTATAAAACATGTATCTCGAGACCGTTGAAGTCATGAAGTTTTACAAAAAACGCGTTTCGTGAATGTAGAAGCATCTTTCGAACTCCGGATAGAAATTCTCTCGAATGTATCTTTCGAACTCTGGATAGAAATTCTCTCGAATGTATCTTTCGAACTCTGGATAGAAATTCTCTCGAATGTATCTTTCGAACTCTGGAAAGTTCGAAGTTTGTGTTATTCGAAGTAGAACACAACTGTATTGATGGCTCCAATACACAGGAACTTGGTTATAAAGAGGAAGAGTATGGGACAAAGAGACAGAAGTTAGGGAAATAAGAAACACATCTTTAGTAGAAAATACAGATGGAGGTAAGATAGAAGCAGATACACGGACATATATATATATATATATATATATATATATATATATATAGAGAGAGAGAGAGAGAGAGTGAGACAAAGAGAGAGAGAGACTGAGAGACAGAAAGAGAGCAAGCAATAAGCAGTTATATAATGAATGAACAATCTAAAAGAATCAAAGACGATTTTTAAAAAGATGCTTATAGTGTGAGGACACTCTTTAGCAGCAGGTATTCATTATGAGAAATACGTACAGGAAGAAGGACGAATGGAAGATGCGCATACAGCGAAATGTATACAGTATTTATGTTAGAAGTTAGTAGGATTGACAAGAAAGTCATGCGAAATTGTATACAGAGTGGATAAACTGAAACATATTCGGATGTACAAACAGAGGTACGAAAAAAATGACGATGCGTAAAAAAAGATAGAGGGTAACAGGCAAGGCAGAAACAGACATAAAGAAAGGTAAACCAGGAGCATAATTGGAAACATGTGCAAAAACAAAAATAACTGAAAGCGTGGTACGATCAAACAAAATTAGAAACAGATGCAAGTACATAAAATCCTACCTCTCGTCCTTTGTAGTCCAGTTCACTAACCAACGAGCTATCGCGGCTCCCCCTCATATTATACAATCAGGTTTATTGCAAGAATCTGTATCTTCAATGCTAAAACAGATTGTCTTTAAAAGTAATTATTACATTCCCCTAAACTCTCACAATTTTCTACTCTTTGAATTTAAGTTACGAACGCTATCAAAATAAAATATCATTCATAAATATTGATTTCAATTAATGTATTTGATGCTGTGTGTCTGGTGTTGCAAACTGAAACTACTTCGATAAAATATCAGTTTTAAGAATGAAAGGAACGCATCATTCACCGGACATATACACCCAAAAGTACTGTAACATTTCCAAGAATATAATTAAAATATAACTGTTTTACTAAAACAAACAGCTCAACGTAAACTATATCTCTTGGTATGCGGCCATCTTTCATGCGGTGTAAGTGGTCAAGCCAGCGTGACCTATATTGCTGTTGAGGCAGCGTGTAGATGTTCCGGAGGCCTCAAAACATTAACCAGTTCTGAATTTATATAGACCCCCACCCTCCACACAACACACACACCCACACAAAAACTCAGAAACCATATTCTTGCGTTCGCCCGATGACTAAAGGAATACACCTCTTCATCATCCGCCCTTAAAAAGACGTTAAGTGGCGTGTATACGTTGTTTTGTGGTTTGCAGGAAAACTGTAATATTCGCGCCTTTCGGCCCAACACATCCGACTTGTGCATGTTATTTTTGAGTACCGGGTTATCTTCCCTATTCTATCCCGAATCGCTTGGCCAAACTAGACAGGTCAGTCTAGAGGCACCGCGAAGAAGGACGAACCTTGGAGGTTGGTCTGGATGGTTCTTGTTCACCGATCCTGGCGCAAGCCATCAATTGTGGGTCGCTGACAGGTCTCAGGTCTGCTGCTGTTAGGCGCGTTGCCTCATGAGACCATCTAAAGCTTGGTGAAGCTAGACCAGCCGAGGGTCAAGCAAACTTCTTGTCCGCGTTAAATCCGTTCACTTCCCACGGCAACAGAGAATTTGTAATTTGCTTAAACAGATACCTGTCAAGAGCCGTGAATGTTAAGCAGAGTGGTGGAGGAGAGGGTTACCTTGATGCTTGTAATGTTCACAGCGCGTTACGTCGATGCATTTCCCGGAAACAAGATGGGCACTGATTCTAAACAGTGGTAAAATATTAATATTATTTTTTTTTATTTGTGGAAAAAAGGGGTGGGGGTGAAATAAAAACTCTGATCCGATCTTTGACTGCACTGAACATGTTGCTTAATTCTCCAGCGCTTTCCCCCTTCCTCCTCCTCCTACCACCTGAGAAAATGAGGTACTTGTTGTAATATGTATCTTGACTTTGATTGTCTCATATCTGCTCATTATGTCAAGGAGAACGTCAGCAGCATAGCAGTAACGCGTTGGGTTGAACGTGGGTTCAAACACAGCGTGACCCAGCTGATAAAGGAACGGGTACCTGACTCACTCCTCTTTTCTTCTTTCCTTCCTTATTTCACTTTCAGCGTCATGGGAAGATGTAATCAACGGTCTTTTGCTCTACTGTTGGCATCAGCTGTTGTTATGTTTCACGGCACACTAGTTGGAGAAGATAAGAGGAAGATCTCTGGCCGCCTCACATCCAAATGCTGGGCAGTCTAGTCTGGTGACATTTTATTTTTCACTGCCTACGGCATGAAATATGTCACGGGACAATGGGGCACTACGTTTTCCTTTCAATGAAAGATTATTGCATTGTCTTCTCACCTTATTATTTCATGTCTTTTTATTTCCATTTTCTGGTCACTTGTACTATCCAACTGTTCAAATATGTATGGGTTCAAAGTCTAAAAGTGCAGAATGCCTTTAGGATCGACACGGTTTTGGAGCGCAACCATCCTTTTAAAATGGGTACCTAAGACTTTTTCTATTAAAGTAGTGTAGCCTGGCAGACATTAGTGACCTATCCATGGAAGTGCCAATATAGGCACTAGAACCATATTACACATACACCACTGTGTTGGCTCTTGTTAAACATACAGGGGTAATTTTTTTTACATTTATAGCGCGCATATCACAGTTACAATAACAGTTGTATTTGTTACAAATATGTTGCCAACATAAGGAATACATTTTAAGAAAATGTGTTGCAAAGGAGGTGCGCAAGTTAAACAAAATTAAGGGGAAGATAACTATGATTCTTGGAGAAAATTATGCACTTATGATTCAATTTTAAGCGTTAATTACGTTTGTGATGTACAATTATAATTAACTAACAACAGATGCAATATATAATTCAAAGAGCTAAATATGCATCTAATAATAATTCAAAGAGCTATTTACACAATTAATATACAATACTAAGAGCTAATTGCTGTTACGGTGCGCTGTATATTCATATTGGTTATAGATAAGACCACAACACGAAGAGTCATAATGTTCTTGACATAAACAACAGTTAGTCAAATAATCCTTGACCATGATAGATAGTGAGTCAAAATTTATTAGATCGTCGTCTTGGACCTCATTAACATATATAGTCAGACATCTTTTCCTAATTAGCACGTATAAGCCTAGTGGCGTACATTATGAAACAGTTTCTATTTCCAAAGTTCTTGATCTGATGCGCTCAAGAGGTTAACACCGTTGTTTATTTGCGGCACCTCTTCAAAATTTTGTGTCCGTAATTATTCTGACATTATATATTTTTCAATATTCTAATTTAGCTAGTAGCGATACGCCCATAGTTAGCTGATATTACAACTCGGCTTATTTACTCTAAGCTATTCTGTATCTACTTATTGCCATATTACACAATCATTGGGATCAATTAACGATAACTCTGGATCACAAAAACTTTAAAGTGAAACTTTGGATTACTTCTGAACTAAACTGTCTCCATTACTGATATAAATATACTCGATTGGTATTATACAAAATACTAGAATGTCTTTATCCTGTCTAAATCTCTATCTGCATCTCTGTTTCTCTAATTCTGCTAATATATTAGGTTAAATACTCGTGTCTCATTTGCATAATTTATCGGCTGTGTGGCTAAGTGTTGTTCTCTTAGCCAATCAAAAGAGACAATGTTAAACTCTGGATGAATTTGGTATCGGAATTTTGACAAACAACGTCTTGACATTTTTGCTAACCCCTGAGTTAAAAAATAATGGCATAGCATGTATTGCAAGAATGATCTGTCTACCTCATAAGCCTAACAAATTCCTTCTCACTTTCTCAGGTGTTATCAAATCCTGAGTTCCTGGTCCTGTGACATCGACACTTATGGGAAAAGTAAAATCCAGTTTTATAAATCCCCTACCCTTCCGCTAAAAGCTAACATGTTCCATTCCTAAAATTACTACCGTCCTTCTATATTTTGTTACTGCTGTCCTATACTCCTTAATGGAAGACATACACGACTCAAGCTATATCTCTCATTCTATGATTTTCTCCTCTTCCTAGTCTATATACTATTACAATTATTCATTCAAGACGCAATTAGAAAAGATCAGAGCGGCAGTTCTTTCTTCACCATTAGTGATAAAATAGTGCTCTGGTAATTTCGTGTCAGGTAAACGGAAACTCACATTTCCAGATATCTGGGAAGGCATATCAGGATAAATACAACAGTAGATTATTAAAGTAAGAACCTGACACGGTGTCATCGGAGTCAGAATTTGACACCCCATTATCAGAGTCTTTAGCTCTGTTTAGACTATTTGAATACTCTAGCCAAAATGAGTTTACAACAGGAGGATCAGTTGAGTTGGATAAGCTAAGAATAAACTCTTCTGCAAAAAAAGTTTATCGGGAGTCCTTTCTGTGTTGTGTGAGATGAGCAACACGATTAATCTCTCTACAATATCAGACGTTACTGGCTAAAGAAACAATGAATTAATTTGTTAAGGTCTTTGTTAAGTAAATAAGTTCAAGATGATAACAACTCAAGCCATACAACTAACGACGTCCAAAAACTACTACAAGTCTTCTCTCTTCATCTTCTAGAGGTACAAAAGAGAAAAAAATAAGAAGCAATAAAATATTACAAACCTGTGAATTCTACAAGAAGCAATAAAATATTACAAACCTGTGAATTCTACACCTACTACTAATTTGCGAGAAAAGTGGCACAGCTTGAATTTCTTTGTAACCAGACAGAAACATTCAGCTCGTCAATAACATGATGCCTTTAGCGAAATTTCGTTGCATGTTTTTTTTTTTTAGAGCAAGAGACATTTCTAAATTTAAAGAAAATTCAGCAACTTTTTGGTAATATCTTGCCGATAATTTAACTGAAATTTTCAATTTTTATTTCTTTGATTTCACTGAAGTTGTTCATATAATACAAATCTTAACTTACACACAGTGAGCCTTCGACCATACATATAGGAACCTCTCAGCCGACACCAAGAATGAAAGAAACAAAGTAACAAAAAGCTGCTTAATTTGCTAATATCAGCTATCTTGCCTATGATCTTCAGTATGTAATGTCAACCAAAAGTACTAAAGGCACTTTCTTTAAGACATTTACAACAATGGCTAATAGTGTCATCAAATATACAACCATTGCTATCACAATATTGCTTGTGTAATTTCTTAGCATCATGAGTGTTCTCTATTTAAACCACTACATATGTCACATCAGTGATCACTCATGTAACAAGCGCATTTCTTTTTAGAGTTTACCTCACAGTCAACTTTAGTTTCACTAAAACCAGCGGGGTGAAAGGAATCGCCCAAAGTTTGTGATGTTTTCACCATTTGCCATCTGGGGCGTTTTTGTGTAAAATGACGTCAGTCATCACTAGCTCGAACAGCTGAAGACGTCACATGCTTTGTGTAATTTCTGGAAAACAAAAATCTCTCTCAACCCGCAGTCTTTATAAAACTATAGTTTCCTGTGTTTTACCTCATCGCCATCCCATGAAACGAGTAAATGGTGCTTTACCAACCCTTCGCATCGCTTGTGTATATTTGTATAAGTCGAATGGATATATAGTCCATGTATATGTATATGTATATGTGTGTGTGTGTGTGTGTATGTGTGTCTGTGTGTGTATAAATATATATGCGTCCAAAAAAATAGAAACAGAATAGCTAAAGCAACAATGTCCTTCAAAAACATTGAGAAGATGTGGAAATCAAAACTCATCAGCACAAAAACAAAACTTAGACTATTCAAATCAACCGTACTATCAACCATTACATATGCATATGAGAGCTGGAAAACAACAAGAGACATAGAAACAAAGTTGAACGCATTCGAAAATAAATGTCTAAGGAAAATACTTGGTAATCCGTGAAACGAATTCAAAACGAATGAGAAAATTATAGAAATCGTCAATTAACTAATTGTATCATCAGTAATCAAGAAAAGACTTTGGACATATGTTGGACATGTGATGAGAAGAGATAATAACCGACAAGCAAAGCAAGCCTTAATGTGGGAAACAATAGGTAGGATGAAAAGAGGCAGACCCAGAGAGAGACATTGGGATGAACATTGATCAAAAACATCAGGAATCGGCTCCTTCACTGAGATCGAGTTGCTTGCACAGAGAAAAAGATAAATGGCGAGATTTGATAAAAGATCTTTGCAAGGATAGAGACTGCTAGAAAGACAACTTAGAAAAAAGAAAGAGTATTTGGGTCTATGCCCTATGGGCTGGTCACGGCTCGAAAAATCGATAGTTAGATAAATAGATAGATAGATATATAGGTATATAGATAAATAGATATATAGATAGATAGATATATAGATAGATATATAGATAGATAGATAGATAGATAGATAGATAGATAGATAGATAGATAGATAGATAGATAGATAGATACATAGATAGTTGGTAGATAGATAAATAGATTAATAGATATGTGTGTATATATATATATATATATATATATATATATATATATATATGTATATATGTATAGAATTATATGCATATATATGCATATATATTTGTGTATTTATATGTATGTGTGTATATATGCATATATATATATATATATATATATATATATATATATATATATATACACACGATTATATAGTTATATTTATTATATTGAAATTTGCAACAGGCAGTTAGTGACTTGTACAATTCAGTGTTTGCCCATACAAATTGAAGAAATTAAAAAAAAACATTAAATGAATACCATTCATAATAATTTCCAAATTATGTTCATCACGATTTCTTTCCTCGCTCTTCGAGTCAGTAGCGAGGTGTTTGTATTTAAGAAGTCAGGAACTGAAGTATGGTAAACATTGATAAACACAAAGCGGAGAAGCAACTAGCTTGATGGGTAAGTTTTGTCACAATCTTACTTTGCAGAAAAGCTCTTGTGGGTGTGAAGAAACCACTCCGTTATTCAGAATTAAAATGGAACCCCGTTGATAGTGTTTATTTGCTACTATAGAGTACAAACATTTATTAATTATGTCCTCACCATCAGGTCGCATGTCCTTTGAAGAACATTGCATTCACCACAGCCCGTCTGAAAGACTCTCTGTCTCTAGCCAAATGTCCCACAGAACGTTGCATTCATTACAACCCGTCTGAAAGAATCTCTGTCTCTAGCCAGATTTCCCATAGAACGTTGCATTCACTCTAGCCCGCCTGAAAGAATCTCTGTCTCTAGCCAGATCTCTCACAGAATACTGCATTCACCACAACCCGTCTGAAAGACTCTCTGTCTCTAGCCAAATGTCCCACAGAACGTTGCATTCATTACAACCCGTCTGAAAGAATCTCTGTCTCTAGCCAGATCTCTCACAGAATACTGCATTCACCACAACCCGTCTGAAAGACTCTCTGTCTCTAGCCAAATGTCCCACAGAACGTTGCATTCATTACAACCCGTCTGAAAGAATCTCTGTCTCTAGCCAGATTTCCCATAGAACGTTGCATTCACTCTAGCCCGCCTGAAAGAATCTCTGTCTCTAGCCAGATCTCCCACAGAACGTTGCATTCACCACAGCCCGTCTCAAAGAATCTCTGTCTCTAGCCAGATCTCCCACAGAACGTTGCATTCACCACAACCCGTCTGAAAGAATCTCTGTCTCTAGCCAGATCTCCCATAGAACGTTGCATTCACTCTAGCCCGCCTGAAAGAATCTCTGTCTCTAGCCAGATCTCCCACAGAACGTTGCATTCACCACAGCCCGTCTCAAAGAATCTCTGTCTCTAGCCAGATCTCCCATAGAACGTTGCATTCACCCTAGCCCGTCTGAAAGAATCTCTGTCTCTAGACAGATCTTCCACTTCTTCTTTTGTTATATTTAAGGTCTCCTTGAAATCGCCTTTTTCTTGATCTGCCCTTGATGCGGAGCCCAGGAACCATGATTGCTTTTTCCAGCCCGCGGTGTCTTTTGACGTGGCCATATTATTTAAATTTCCTCTGCATAATGGTGTTTATATGCCAGTTCTTTTAAATGTTTAATTCTTATCATATGTCTTCATTGCTCTTTTTCAGTATCCAATGTATATTAAGGATATTTCTGTAGCATTTTGTTTCGAATGAATCGATTTTTTTTTTTACTGTTTGCAAGATTATCCATGATTCATAACCGTATATTGCTATCGGAAAGATACATGTCCTCAGTAAATATAATTTTAGTACATTGCTGACATTGTCCCACATTTTCTTCATGGCGTTTAATTTTTGTGTTGCTTTTACTAATCTTCTTTTGATCTCTTTCTGGTGGTCTCCATTGTTAGTTACTACATCACCAACTTTCATAGTTTGTTACTAATTCAAGTTCTTCATTGTTGATGCTGATTTTACGTTTTATGTTTTGTTTTGTCAAAGGACATTATCTTAGTTTTCTGTATGTTTAGCTATAGGTTTTGCTCGTCGCTGTGTTTTAACACTCTGGATTGTTTCTTTTAATCCTTCTGCATCTCTGTCAAGAATTCACTAACACTCCTTTGGAATTATCAGACTTTCAAAAAGACCCCGTTTCAGACTCACCGAGAGTTACATCTATCTCAGCTTTGTCCAGTTAACATTTTCGATACGTCACTTATGTCCATGTTCCCATGTCTGTATCTTTTGTATAATATAGAGTGCGGTTTTCATTTGCCCGTTCCAGTTGTAATAACACATTGGAAGACCCAAGGAACGATTAACATTTGTTGCTCGATTGTCTACCCTCTTCTCCAAAGTCATAGTCACTTTTCTTAAAAGTTCAAAGTTGAACTACTCTTTTTCAGCGTCACGATTAAAGTACGAAATGTTCATTTTTCTCTCTTCAAACAATTGAAGTTGTCATGATTATACTAACATGAGCTTTTAAAGACTGATGTCATTGGCTTGGAGTTTAACACTAAGCTCTGATAGTTTTTGGAGAACTTCACACGACAGTTCAAGATCCAGAACAAAATCAACAATTATTATTTTCTACATCAGATCATCATGTTACTCTTTCAGACATATCTTTTTTCCCCCGCTGTTAAAAGAGCCATGGCTGCTTCAGTCTTTCCATTCAGCAGAAATACTTTTGAAACTAAAAACCACGCAACATAATCCTAGCATTTTGAAATTTTAGTATCAGTTAAACAGGGGTTCGGAACAGCTCAAAATGCATGAGCTTTGTATTTGGTAATTAGAAACTAAAGTGGAACAGTGATATTTTAGGTTCGGCAAATCGATATCAAAAGGATGATATAATTTTTTTGTCGGTGTATACTTATGGAACATAGAGAAGTGAATGTTAGGTATTTTAGAAAAGTACGGCCGGCATCCAGGAAGTGTCGGCCACTGAGCGCTTTAACTTATCTCTGTTATAGATTTGGCGATTGATTATTATAATCATGACTGTAGGTAAGTAAGTAAAGAGCCCCGTCACGCCACGAGGCGTATAGAGATTATGTAACCATAATTTTTACAGACGCATGATTTTTGGGATAATGAAGTCGGTATTACGCCTGTGCCACTTTACTTTCCAAGAAAAAAATACTGTACCCATTTCAGGCTGGGTGATACCGGAAGCCGAAAATCAGGATCGAACCCGCCCTTTTGTCCTTGGTAATCCAGTTCACTAACCACTGAGTTATCGCGGCTCCCAATTACAACTGTTGCCATCATAATTTATAAGTGGACAGAGTGTTTTCTAATTAATTATAAAATATTTATTTCCTAATGTTTAATTCTTGAACATTCACCGTTACGCGTTTTAGGCTGTTCTAGTTTTAAAAAAAAGACCTTTAATGTAACTACCAGTATAACAAAACACAAAGGCTTTTATAAAACATATATTAGCACACCTGCTGATTCTGTAGCAACAATGACTTTATAGTGAGAAACATATTAATTCAGAAGCAGCAGAAACATACTTTAGATGCAACAAAGTTTGTCAAAATGTTGGACAGATATCCCCATTTCTGTCCAGCAATAAATAACACCAGAGGCAAAACGGGAACTGTGTTAAATCCATGACAGGGAGCAATATGAGAGATATGATCAGAAGTGAAGAAGGAAGAAAAAACCGCACAGAATAAATACTCTCATTGAATATGTAAGATACAGGTGAGAAAATTGTTTGACCACGATATAGCAAACATATACAACATACAACACAACGAGCCTTCAAGAAACTCTATGAGAGCACCAAATACAACGGCCAACCACGAAAAAGATGGTCTGAGGGAATATTATAAATACTAGGAAAAATAGCAGCAAAAAAGGGGAGAGAGATAGAGGGGGGCACCAGAAGAGCAAAGAAACACAATATATCTCTCCCGGACACAGAAAAGACAAATGGGAAAGGAAAGAAAAAAATAGTCTAAATCGAACAAAAGAAACGAAGCTAAGCAGTACCACATTTCATAACAGAACCAAAGAAAATTTGGTATGGATAAAGAACCTATTAATAAGAGACGTACTAAACGTTATATGAAAGTACATGATACTATGAGTCATAGTAATAATTAAAGAAACAAACAAAAAATTACTGAATAAAGAAAGGGTTAAAAGACAGTTTAAAATGAAATATTTATAGATCGCTGAAAAAATATGTTATATAATTTCGCTGAAAGGAATTTGAATAAATTATAGAAGATCGAAAAGTCAAAGGAAGAAGGTAACATTCTTTCTTCTATGTATTATTTAATTTTTTTATTTTATTTTTCAATCTTTCCTTCCAGTGAATTATTCAAAAGTAGGAATAAAATAATGTTAGAATAAACAAAGAGATTAAATATAATACAAAGAAAGTAACAATAGAAGGAAGAGAGATTGGAAGAATGACAGAGAAGAAGATAGATAGACAGAAAATAGGAGCAAGCGAGGGAGAGCGGGAGGGAAGGAAGGACAGAAGAAAGAAAGAAATGCAGGAAGGAAGGATTGATGAAAAGATAAATTTAGAAATATAGAGGAGAAGGTGTGGTCATGAATGACTGGACAAAATAATGGAAGACTGGAATAAAAGACTAGAAAAAGAAGAAAAGGAGGTATAAACGAAATCCTCTTATCCTCTTGCACAGAATGGCACCCCGGCTAAGAACATCATGACAGGCAGCATACTAGAGCGAACACGCCCCTGGGTTATGAGAACCATGGCCTGTGTCTGCTAATTAATTTATACTCCTTTAGTGGTCAGACCTTTATGTGGCCGTCCAGGATTTAATGCGTATTTCGAACGCTAACTTCGGCTTCGGACCGACTTCACAATGACACATCACTTTTCTAATGACGTAACTCAAAGTTACAGCAGATTTGACTGGGTCACTGAGCAATCAACCAACACAGAGTTGATGAGATTTCTCGTCAAAACTTTCTTCCTTTTTTATTTAAAAAAATGTTTTTTTTTTTAAATTATTTTTTTATATTTTATTTTATTTATATTTTAATGTTTATTAATACACAATTAAACAATATTTATATTTGTTTATTTTAAATCCATATCTGTATTTGTGTTGTATGTTTGTTCCTGCTGAAAACCTATTGAGCCGAAACGTTGTTATAAGTTGTGTCATCCACCTTTTACGTAAAACTTTAATCATACCGTTGTTTCTATTCTTTTTTCATTTCTCCTCGTCAAACTACCAGCTTAGAAATTGTTCGAATTCTTAGCTCTACTATATGTCCATGTTCTATTATTAGACTGAGGCTCATCTATCATCTTACTTATCTTCTTTTTCATTATCCCATTAACCTAGGGCTCATCATTGACAGGCTTGATCCAATCTTCTCAATTTCTCTCTATCTTCAGTCATTCTTTGGGAATCTGCAAAGTCGAGACCTGTTCATTCAATCATGATGTCTTCCCATATCTTTCTCTGTCTATTTCTCCTCACATCTTTCACAGGTCCTTTCAGAATGGTCGTGTGAGGTGATCGAGGTGGCCAAATCATTTTATATTGCTCTTCTTCACAAAAGTAAAAAAAAAAAAAAATCAACATGCACTCGTATTGCTTTTAAACGAACTGTCATTTGTAATGTGATCTAAATAAGAGATGCACTACTATCTATCTATTGACTTTATATAAAAGAAAACCAAGAATGAACTTCACATGGGGTATAAATAACATAATGCTAGCGTCCATATTTGTGAGTGACGTCAGCACTACTGCCGTTCTTCTCTTCCAGATAACAATCCGGGACGAATTTAAGATCCGTGGTAGCTCAGTGGTTTATGACTAGACCCTAAGGACGAGAGGTCTGGCTCGATCGTCATCAACGACTCTTATATTAACCCAGCCTTAAGGATACAGAGATAGAGCTATATTTGTAAATGAGAGACTTCTTCTAACGTGATACAGGATAACCTTGACTGGCAGAAGATGGCAGCACTTTAGATAATAAATATAAGACAGGGTACAACATTCGAGAGTGAAATTAAATAAAAACTGGTACTCAAAAGACTCTGAAAACATAAATATGCCCTTTTCTTAAACTCTTCTTTTACCAGTTGTCGTTCATACAAAATAATTCATGACAGAAACTGCTCGGCAATGCATCGATCCCACCGAAGGTTGGCAACAATCTGCTTGAAACCTTGTGTAAGGAAGAAAATGGTTATATATCCCACAATCATATTCATATCTTGATTCATATCTTGATAAACAGTCCTTTCGGACAAAAACTTCACGAACAACATAGATTAGACAATTTATAAACAAGACAATTCACAAAGAGGCAACATAACTCAGGCAATTAAAAAAAATGATCAAACTTTGAATAAATTTCAAATTCTCTAGTTCATTGGACAGTAATGATAAAACAAGCAAGATATTTATTATTGGGGAAACTCCAAGGCCGGAGACTAATTCCATTATTATGTTTTCATGTCACAACTACGTGTCATAATTATTTGTGCCCAACCCAGAATGACAAATTTGGCACCGATGTTTTTCCTACAACGAAAGAGGCGAGAAATAATTTTACCGCGTGGGAAAGAGGAAATATGGTGTTGATGGTTATATGTTTCTAGCCACCTTTCTGACACTTCAGTCACTGGGTTATATGTTTCTAGCCACCTTTCTGACACTTCAGTGACTGGGTTATATGTTTCTAGCCACCTTTCTGACACTTCAGTCACTGGGTTATATGTTTCTAGCCACCTTTCTGACACTTCAGTGACTGGGCTTATAACAAGCTTCGATATTCATGTCACAACCTTATATTAAATTATAATACATTATAATACATTATTGGAGCCGCGATAGCTCAGTGGTTAGTGAACTGGACTACAAAGGACAAGGGGTAGGGTTCGATCCCAACCGACGGCTTCCGGGTTCACCCAGCCTTTAATGGGTACCGGATTTTTTTCTGGGAAAGTGAAGCGGCACGGGCGTAATACCGACCACATTACCCCAAAAATCATGTGCCGAAGGTCTGTAAAATTTATGGCCACTAACACCATATTCCCTATACGCCACTTGGCGTGACGGGGTACTTTACCTTTTTTTTTTATAATACATTATATTAAATTATTATTTTGTATTGTATTATATTAGATTACATTATGTTACATTTCATTATATTATAATTATGTTATGTTATAGTTATTATATTATCATAAATGAAAAAGAGGCCTTAAATTGTGACAGTAACATGAAAACATAAAAGCGTGGCTTAGAAAGGGAAAAGTCAACAACAAATTGTAAACAGAAACATATGAGTAGACATCTATCTACGTTAGAAGGCTTGGTAATTGATGATGAAAATGAATGTTTACAGTTTGTATGTAAAAAATAAAGGTTCCCTCCCCTGCTGGGCGTATTGGGTATATGTGTGAACATATTTTCACAACACTACCTGGGGACTGGTTGGTCTCGAGGCAAGACCAACCAGTCCCCAGGTTTGATTATGTTATATATTTTATTTCTGATTTCTCTCTTCGGCAACCACTCCTGGTCTCAGCAGCGAGGGCCCGGCTTGAAACGTCAATTACTCATGAACGGAAAAAAATATGAGCACCTCC
Organism: Megaustenia siamemsis; assembly: GCA_032433765.1. NCBI lineage: Eukaryota > Metazoa > Mollusca > Gastropoda > Stylommatophora > Ariophantidae > Megaustenia > Megaustenia siamemsis. Next base: position 74,711,140 of record JAVIAB010000051.1, on the reverse strand, counting down.
GAGGTCGGAGTTATCTGCCTGTGCGGCGAGGGACCCCTGTGCACACGGCTGCCAGGGAAAAATGGATCAACACGCAAAATTCAGTTCCTAGTCTCCAGGGACTTCGTCAGAGGTAAAAAGCTGGCGAACGAAAAAGAAAAAAAAATTAACTTCCTAGAAAAATCGCGGGTATCCATTTTTAGAATTGGGCTTGGTGAACCCGGAGCCTTGCCAGTCCGAAAAAAAGTCTTACACTGCTGGGGATCGAACCCGGAACACTTCTGGTCAGGAAGCGAGCATACACTCAGCCACCGAGGCTCCGTTGTATGTAGTCAGCACAAATTTATGAATGACCTCAGCTGGTTATTAAGAGAAGAACTATGAAGTTAATAGTGTACATATTTTGTGTGCTCAAATAATACATATATAATTTAATATAAAATATTTAATATAATAAATATAAATTATATGAACTATAATAATAAATATAATTCAAACGCTGCACATTGTCTGTGAACGTGCCGGATGTGGAAATAAAAATAATGAGCATTACAACTTGATATTCCCCAACGTCAAATCTTTTACAGCTATCATTTACTAAGTTCTAAAAATAAATGATACGATGCTTAGGTAAATATGAAAACTCTATTTGAGTGCTCATTTTCGTCAATGTAAAAGAATTTGACACACAACAGGATCTATGCTGGCACTCTATCCCAAGCCAGAATCCTGAATTGTGAATTCCTGCTCCTTTCATTCTTTGTTGTTGTTTGATGCATGTTTGTTCCGACACTTTAATAAATATGGGTCGTATCGTAAGATTATATCTGCCATCCTGGTTCTAGTAAGAGATCTGGCCCTTTCACTAAAATAACAAACAATGGCGCAGAATATTAGGATTTCTTACAAGATGGGCATAAAGTCTTAGAGAACACGATTTCATTGCAGCCGCAATGGTAAATCGTTATATCTAACGACTGCTGTCAGTTAAGGAAAGTGTTAAACGTTGTTCTTTCCCCGACCGTAGACACGACGGCTATTTTGTTTAAAACACTTATAGAGATGACCGCCCTTAGTGGTTTTCGTGTACCTCTATTTATTTTCGCGACCGTTCAGAGTACTTTCCCAGTTAAGTTGCCAGAAGCAACTCATTTGAACCAGAGACACTTGTTGGACTGTGAGCAAGTACTCTACACTTGAATCCTCTTTACTTGTTCAAGGCGCATAACTCTGGCGTCTTCCCTTCTGGGCACGACAGTTCGCAGAGTATGAAATCTTTCTCACGATACACAGACACTTCTCTTCCACCTAATACTAGTTTTTGTTGATGTTTGTATGTTTGGTGTCTGTGGTATTTCATTGACGTTTATATGCTGTGTCCATGGTATTTTAATTGATGAGCGTATGCTATGTTTCTCCCGTGTGTTACCGGGGCCTCATTATGTGGGATGTAAAGAATAGTGACACTGTGACCTTCCAGGCATGTCGTAAGAGGCGACTAAGGAGGTTAATCGATGGCTTGACAAGCTGTCATTGTAAAAAGCATTGTTATGGAAACAGACCATAGATTTTAGAAGCAGTGATCTCTGCAATATGTGCCATTTTGGCACGCAAGGTTTCTATTTTTGAGATTGTGGTTCTGCCCTATGTGCCGTCTTCGGCTCGAAAGGACAATAGATAGATAGATAGATGCTATGTTTCCGTTGTATTTTCTTCAATGTTTGTATGCTATGTTTACAAGGTATTTCCATTGATGGCTGTATTGTATAATTTTTACACTGATGTTTTGTATGCTACGTGTTACTGTGTTGTCATTGATATAAGTATCCCTGTTGTCCATGTTGTTTCTAATTGATAGTCATACAACTTCTTGCTGAATACTCAAACGTCAGGCAGTTTTAAAGTACGAAATGTATTAATAACAAACTAGTCTGTATATGGAAGCCCGATAGCTCAGTGGTTAGTGAACTGGACTACCAAGGACAAGAGATCGGGTTTGATCCGGGTCGACGGGGTCCGATTTCACCCAGCCTTAAATGGGTACCGAATTTTTCTGGGAAAGTAAAGCGGCTCGGGTGTAATACCGACCGCATTATCCCAAAAAATCATGTGTCGGTCTGTAAAAATGTTGGTGACTAACACCATATTCCCTATATGGCACTTGACGTGACGGGGCTCTTTACTTTGACTTAGTCTCTGTTACTCGTCAACACTTTCACTCATCATCATGAGATATGCCCACGGGTGTTATAATGTGGGCTTGGTGGTCCAGTGGTAAGACGTTGACCTTTGGTGAAGAAGATTGGGCGTGAAGACAAAGAAATGCATGTAAATGTGAAGCTGCAGAAAAGCTGATTGTAAAGGAGAAATGAAAAACAATATTGAAAAAAAATGGTATGGTTAAAGATTTACGTAATTAATAGACGACACAATTGAACGACGTTTCGGCTCAATAGACCTTCAGCAGGAACAAACAACACACACACATGTAAGTAAATACAATTAGCCCTCCATAAATAACTAATAATGAAGTATTTACAACTAAATAATTTCTAACTAGAATGAGAAATAAAAATAATAATTAAAAATGTCTTCCCTGCGTACGAAAGAAGATTGGTTCGAATCCTACCACAGGATGTGGTAATTTTTTTTCTTCGAATCCGGAGTTTCTTCGTGGCTTTACCCCTCGCGGAGTCTGGGTGTTGGAGTTTGTGTTTAGGTCTCTCCTGGAGTAACGCCACGTCGTTCTCTACCTTCCTGGGTGAGCGACACCTGGACACGGCTGCAAGAATGAACAAGAAAAAAAAAGACAAATTCAAGCACAATTCAGTATCTTGGGACTTCGACAGAGGTAATAAAGCTGGCGAACACAAACAAATAAAAGAACATTATCAATTACAAGAATTCTCGTGTCTTTCTCTCGTTTGAATCGGTAGAGAATTGCAAAAAAGGAAAACTAATGGGTAAAACGTCACACATTGTGGTTTTTTATGGGGAGGGGAGGAATTATGGCTTAATGCCAGTATTTTATAGAAACATGCGACGCATTTGTGGGTATCATGGTCAGCAACACGCAAAACTGCTCTAAAATCTCTCTCATATATATACATATATATTCGGTTTCAATTTTCAGGAGCTGGCTTCAACCGTTTCGTTGGGGAAAACCCTCCGCTGTTGAGAATTAGACATTCAGCCTGTTGGTCAGCACACAAGTGCTCTAACCATTTCACAACTGCGGCTTGGATAAGCGCATGGCTCGTTTTTTTTGTGTACCTTTAATTATCAGATGGCACTGATGACTTATCTTCCCGTTTGACTCAACGTTTTCTTCTGTGTTCGCCACATGATTACAACTTAACGTTACCTTCCATTAAAAGTACGTTAATCGGGCGTAGCCAACGCTATAGTGTTGTTTATTGCAAGATGCGACATCTACATCTTTGGATTTCGTGAACCCGGGTTGCCTTCCATCTTCGATCCCTAGTCGCTTAGCCAGACTGTTACTGTTTCCGTGTCAACAACGTGAAATAAAATAAAATTTTCTTCAGTTGTTTTCCCTTACTCTAACGCAGTTAGTCAACAGTGAGTCACTGGCCGCTCTCACTGCAGCTGCTGTTGTGAGTTGTCTTGGGCCGGACTTTATTACAATGGAACTCATCTATTGCTGGCTGATTACTCAGTTCTTCTGAGTTTTCCTTTCAATCACGTGTTCAAATAACTTCTAAATATGTATTTTGCTTCATCGTGATTTTATGTTTCACACCGATCTCTTGTTGATGTTTGCTAACAAAATCGATTCGAACCCACACAGAAGAAAAATAAAATCTGTATATTTCTCTCATTGTTTCATTTCTTGCAAAAGCAAATGTTTTGTTGTATTTTCTTTTCAGATTGATAGCTGTTCGTAAGTTTTTTTAATTTCTTTCCTCCTTGTATTCAAGAAGGAGAATCGTTCACTTCTACGAGCATATAAACAAGATCTGAATTCCGTTAAAACAAAACAAAAACATACATTGTGACGCACTTGAACAAAAAGGGAAATTGCCATTTTAAAAAAAAATGTTCTTTGCTCTATATTGTTTGCGAATTTCAGGAAAAATGACACCCTTAAATGTTATATCTTTCGTGATATTTGTCATCACAGGATGGAAATAGTTCATGCTTGGCCGTGTACATGTTCATTTATTTGCTTCATTGTCAAGTATGTGGGCAACATTTCGCTCAAATACAAAAATAAAAATAAAATAAATAATTTTTTTCTCCCGCTTATTCTTTGAAGGCATTAATGACAAACTCAGTGTCAAACAAGTGTGCGTGTGTATGTGTATCTTACTTTGGTTAAAGTTAAAGGTTCCCTCCATGAGGACATCAAAAACATTAACGTAAAGTTATAGGTTCCCTTCACATCTTGCTAGGCGTGTGGGAAATATGATGTTGGTGACAATACTTTACCTTGACTACGATATATTTTCGGGTGTGCTGGTATCACGACAGGCCGCCTTTACTTCCCATACAAATTTCTGATACCAATATTTAGAGGTTGAGTGACTCCCGGGGCCTTGTCAGTAAAAAAAAAATCGCTACTTCTGAGATTCCAACTCGGACTTCTCAGGAAGCGAACACACTAACCACTCAGCGACGGAGGCTCCAAAATAAACCATCATAAAAAAGTGTACCCCGGTCCATTCTGCTCATGTTTGTATCTTCCAGTCTTCTCCAGTTGTAATTTATCTTTCTGGTCTGGTTGCATACATATCCCCCCCCCCCCTGTGTTCTAGGTGTTCCTTGTTATTTATTTCCATGTGGGTTCCTGTGTATTCCCATATTGTGCCATCAGTGCTAAGCATTATCGGTCACGAATAAATACAAACAGAAGCTAGTTTATATAGAGATAAGATGTTTGAGAAAAGAGTTTAGAGTGACCAGGAGGGGTTGAGTCATAAATGATGCCATGCGTTTAAGACAGAGCAGTGATTCAGTTCTGGACTACATGCAGTGATGAGATATGAAATGTTTTCTTCATTTGGAAAGAATGTATCAATAGATTCTTTACCACACAAAATGCATATTAAAAGAGGGGCTGGAGGAAGAGTCTGCGGCAGACCCAGAGTAAGGTGGACTGACATCATCAGAGAAACGATACTTCAAGATTAATTGACAAATGTTTGCGGTTGCCAAAAAGTGCTAGAATTTTGTATGTCCTTCGACACGTAAAGAAGTATAACAGGAAGTTAAGATAGAAAAAGAGAGAGAGAGACAGAGAGAGAGAGAGAGAGATGGCGAGCGAGAGAAATAGAGGGAGGGTTGGAGGGTGGGTGTTCCAGGTGAGCGCTTGTTTCTTAATACCTCTAACTGGCTTTCAAAGATTGTGTCCTAATATAATTCCAGAGCCAGTTTAGACTTCCAAATATCAATACCTCACTCACCCAATCATCTAATAGCGGTCTCCGAATGCTCTTTCCATGTTCGTCTCTTTGGTTCGTGCTATAGTTTTATATATATATTTTTTCATGTACTGTAAGTCTTCAGTCTAAGAGGTCCAGGTTTTTCTTCCCCTGCTTTTCTTCTTTAATATATTTATTTCACTCGTTTTACTATCTGGTTGGTGAATTGTAATGTTCTTGTACCCGTCCCTTATCAGAATATTCTTACTCCTATGCCGACCTCCTTTTAACCGCAGCACTAATTTCTTAATCCGCGGAAGTTGTAGCGCTGTCATATCAGAAAGCTCAGGCCTTCGACACCTCTTAATGGATTCGCACTCATCTTCTCTTTGTCTCTTTCTCTCTATCTCTCTCTATCTCTCTAACCTCTCTCTATCCCTTTTCCATCTCTCTCTCTCACGCTAATGTAAAGGGCTTGTAAGTTGTGAATTTCTTCTTTTAACATTTCTTTAGGAATTTAAAACATAAAAGAAATGACACCCCGGGCAAGCCTTAACCCGAGAATTCCCTGTTCTTGTACAGTAGTAGAACTTGACTTCATACATTTCAATCTGCACTTCTATTAAAATTACAATCGCCATCCACAGATGATACTCTTCTTGAATTGTGCATTTTACTATTCTCCTAATGATTAATTTACATCGTTTTTCTTTTATGTTGGTCGTATTGTTCTTCTTTCATGTGAGTTTCAGTAAAGTGCCGGTCTAGTCAGGTTGCTTCTTTGTTGTGGTACATTAGTTTTAAAAGTTTTCGATATTTTGCTCTTCATGAAGTTTCACTGATGTACAAGTCTAGTAATATTACTTTCCATCCAAACTGAACAATTATAAACAGTACCTTTAGCATTGTGGGGTGTAACGGATATGGTTATTATGCCAATATTTAAAAATTAACATATTTACCTTTACGTGTGATATTGTAAGTATTGCACCAGGTCGCATAACCTTCTCTCTGACCAACTCTGAACTCATTATTAGGTCTGATGACTATTACCATCTTTGAACTCTTTACTAGAGGCTAATGACTGAGACCATCTCTGAACTCATTAGTAGAGTCGGATGACATAGACTATCTCTGAACTCATTAGTAGAGTCAGATGACATAGACTATCTCTGAACCCACTAGTAAAGTCAGATGACGTAGACTTTCTCTGAACCCAATAGTAGAGTATGATGACATAGACCTTCTCTGAACCTATTAGTAGAGTCCGATGACATAGATTATCTCTGAACTCATTAGCAGAGTCTGCTGATATAGACTATCTCTGAACCCATTAGCAGAGTCTGATGACATAGACCTTATCTGAACCCATTACTAGAGTTTCATAACCGAGACCATCTCTAGACCCATTACTAAAGTGTGATGACTGAGACCGTCTCTAAATTCGTTACTTTGAGTCTGATGAAATAGTCCATTTTTTAAAAACTTATTAGAGTGTGATAATTGAGACCATCTTTGAACCTATTAGAGTGTGACGTCTGAGACTAATATTGAACCCATTAGATTGTGATGACTGATACCATCTTTGAACCTATTACTAGAGTATGATGACTAATAATCTTTGAATACATTGTCAGAGTGTGATAACCGAGACCATCTTTTAACCCATTACTAGAGTGTGATGTCAAAGACCTTCTTAGAACCCAATACAAGAGTGTGATAGTTGAGACCATCTTTAAACCCATTACTAGAGTGTGATGTCAAAGACCTTCTTTGAACCCATTACCAGAGTGTGATGATTGAGACCATCTTTCAACCCATTATTAGAGTGTGATGATTGAGACCATCTCTGAACCCATAACTAGAATGTGACGACTGATACCATCTTTGAACCCAATAGCAGAGTCTGCTGACTCTGACTATCTCTGGACGCAATATTAAAGTCTGATGACTGACATCATCTCTGGAACCATTAATAAAGTCTGATGACTGAAACCATTTTTAACCCATTACTAGAATGTGATGACTAAGACCATCTTTGAACCCTTTACTCGAGTGTGAGGAATGAGACCACCTTTTAACCCACTACTAGAGTGTGATGATTGATACCACCTTTTTACCCATTACTATGACCGTCTCAACATTTTTCTTAAATGTGATCCGATGTTAGGTGTAAACTGTCAATTTGGTACTTCGCGTTGTGTCCTGGTTCGTCTGTTGGGTCGGATTACGTCACACCTGTCTACATAAAATTGACTTCACACACAAGTCTCTTGTACATAAGAATAGAAATATTTTATTTACACAGTCCACTGAACAATGGTTCTCAATAAAACATCCCGGCGGCGTGGATCACCGCTCAGGTATCAAAGTAAAGCTAAGCAGGTTCCAGTTACCTCCTAACTATTCCTAATTACTCTCAGGGCTCTCTCTCTCTCTCTCTCTCTCTCTCTCCCATCACACATTAAATCAATTATCTCTGTCCACATTCCCCGAACAGTGAACATAACTTAACAACCAACGTAATGTTCACGTCATAAATCCATCTCATGGAACATATTATTACAGACACTTCCTCACTAGTCTGCTCACTGTGTCTCCAAAGTATGATTGCAGAACATCCAGCTTCATATACTAAAGGATTCAGTCTCACTTGCTCCTTTAAACTACATTCACTTCTCCTTAAGCGAAATGTCCAGTCTGGTTGTTCTATACACGGTTAGTAAATATAGGCATTCGCCCTGTTACTACTAAAATAGATCCACTTCTCAAATAACTTAGATCGAATCTCTATGAAAACTTCATCATACATACTTCTAACTAAAAAGAGCAATTGCCCTGTTACTACTAAAATGAATCCACGCCCGAATGGAGTGGCCCGGCTTCCTCTCTCCTTAGCTTACATGTTATCTCTTACTATTTTCTATCTGCGCAGCCCTTTAAATATCCCATGTCTTAACCAATGACAATCTCACTACGTCATTCCCTCAGTCAATGGAATCACTTCCCTTTCTTAATTCTATTTACTCTTCGTGTCTCCCAATTCCCTTTGACATTCCCGAGAACGACCTGCATCTTACTCTATTCACCTGTCACTCTGAATACCTGACCACTCTCCCCGACTCGTTCATTCCAAACTTTATACGGCACCCTTGTGCATCTCACTTTCTCTTAACACACCATGATTATCTCCACCTCCTTGCACCCTGGCACTCCCTCTTACATTACTATAGTGTGATGTCTGAAACAATCTTTGAACCCGTAAGATTTCGATGACTGAGACCAATATTGAACCCATTAGAGTGGAATGACTGAGACCATCTTTGAACCCATTAGAGTGTGCTGACTGAGACCATTCTTTAAACCAATTATTAGAAGCTAATTTAAAAATAATATAACGATATATGTATACAACAAAATAAGTTTCTGTGAACATAATAACAATCTATATATAAGAACAAAAGAGGGTTCTATGAACAAAGTAAGGATCACTATGTAAAAACAAAATTAGCTTCTGTGAACAAAGTAACGATCTATAGCATCATCATCATCATCATGTGCCATACCGGTTTGCGTAGGTGATCATGTCCCTCCACAATCTTCTATCTACAGTGCATCGTATCAGTTCTGTTGTTGACTGTTTTCCATGTCATGACACCAAGCTATCCAGTATTTTCTCTCTTTGTCGCCCGCGATCTCTCTTTCCTTTTATTTTGCCAGTTGTAACCAAGTATTCCAACTTTCCTCTTCTCATGATGTTCCCGAAAAATGTTGATTGCTTCTTTCTGATGTTTTTTAAGAGCTCCCATTTTGTGTTGGCCTCTTTGAGAACTTCCTCATTGGTCTTTTTAGCTGTCCAGGGAACTTTAAACATTCTTCTGAGAAATCCCATCTCTGTGGCCTCTAATCGTCTTTTCATTTGTTTATCTACTGTCCATGATTCGCTTCCATAGGTCAGAATTGGTTCTATATAGCACCGATGAACTCTCTTTCTCATTTTTATTGACATAGATTTGTTGCATACGATATTTTTCATTTTCTGAAATGCTATTTTGGCCTGAGCTATTCTGTTTTTTATTTCTGTGGTGCATCTCCCATCTGACGTTATTATTGTGCCCATGTATTTGAAACGTTGCACTTGTTTCAGATTTGTCTCATTTATTTTTATGCTGCATGATGGTGATGATTGTTTCTTCGATATAACCATTACTTCTGTTTTCTTACTATTCAGACTGAGACCTTTCTTGTTGCTTTCTTTTACTATTATGTCTATCATTTCTTGTAGTTCATTCTCTGTCTCTGCTATTAAGAATGTGTCATCCGCATATTGCAAATTATTTATGTTGTGACCGTTGACTTCAATTCCATTTTTGTCTACTATTGATCTCATAATATATTAGCTGTAAAGTGAAAACAAATCCGGCGACAGAACACAGCCTTGTCTGACTCCTTGCTTTATATATTGGAATTGTCCTGTTTGGTTGTTAATTCGTATAGCTGCTGTTTGTTGCCAGTACATGTTTTTTATGATTCGCAGATCCTTGCCATCAATGTTTAATTTCTCCAGCATATTGATTATTTCCACATGCTTTACTTTGTCAAATGCTTTCGTGTAGTCTATAAAGCACATATATAGATCTTTCTTTACCTCTATAGATCTTTCTATCAATGTCCTTAAGATGTATATTGCATTATTGGTGCCCTTTCCTTCCACAAATCCACATTGTTCCTCACTTATTTCTGGTTTTATTTTGTTCCTTACACGTCTCATGATTATTCTTAGTAATATTTTAGTCATATGGCTCATGAGACTAATAGTGCGATGGTCTTCACAATCAGTGGCGCCTGACTTCTTCGGTATGGCTACAAAGGCAGATTTTAGTAGATCTTCGGGTATGTGTCCAGTGTTATATATGTCAGTGAGTAATTTTGTTATGACTTGTACTCCCAACTCTCCTACTGCATTTAACTCTTCGATTGTTATATTGCCAGGACCTGGAGCTTTGCCTCTTTTCATGTGTTGAATTGCGTCCTCCACTTCACTCTGTATTATTGGTGGTCCTGTATCTCCATTTGAATTGTTTAATTCTGGTCTTTCATCATCATAGAGTTGACTGACATATTCTGTCCATCTTTCCATTGTCTTCTCCTGTCCCATTATTATATTTCCTTCCTTTGATTTCACACATCCTGAAACTTTGACTTCTTTTCTTCTTGTTAATTCATTTAACTGATTGTGCAGAAATTTTGAGTCTTTCTTTTGTTGTTTTTCCATTTCTTCACATTTCTGTTTTAACCATCCTTCCTTTGCTTCACTGCACTTGTTGATGATCTATATATAAGACCAAAATAAGATTCTACGAACAAAACGACGATCTATATATAAGAACAAAACAACGATCTGTATGTAAAAACAAGGTAAGGTTCTATGACCAAAACAATGATCTATATATAAGAACAAATAACGATCTGTATGTAAAAACAAGGTAAGGTTCTATGACCAAAACAATGATCTATATATAAGAACAAATAACGATCTGTATGTAAAAACAAGGTAAGGTTCTATGACCAAAACAACGATCTATATATAAGAACAAATAACGATCTGTATGTAAAAACAAGGTAAGGTTCTATGACCAAAACAATGATCTATATATAAGAACAAAACAACGATCTGTATGTAAAAACAAGGTAAGGTTCTATGACCAAAACAACGATCTATATATAAGAACAAATAACGATCTGTATGTAAAAACAAGGTAAGGTTCTATGACCAAAACAACGATATATATATATATATATATATATATATATATATATATATATATATATATATATATATATATATATATATATATATATATATAAGAACAAATAACGATCTGTATGTCAGAACAAAATAAGGTTCTGTTAACTAAACAAATATGGCCTTTGGCGGTTTGACAGACGGTTGGTATAGCAAGCATTCATGATAAATCACTAGTTTAGTAAAAATATTCGTGCCTTATGCTGGATAATGTTTTGTTGAACAGCTTCCCTCGTGGGTGAATCTGCTAATATTGGATATACAGATCCATCCGCAGAACGAACAATTCGTATTCGTGGTGCCTGGCATTGTCTCCTTTCTTCTGCGCCTTTTGTCTTCTAAGTTTGATATCAGCACTACCTCGGCAGTTGGTGTACCATTTTTTACTTTTGTCTTCATGTGCTACGATTTGCAGCCAGATTTTTTAAAGGGGATTCCCTCAAGGAAACCCAGCAAACATACTTATATCTCAGCACAGGTCTGCCATTTGGTCTCTTTCCGTCCTTCAGTTCGACATACAATATTTGTTTGGGAATACGAAAGTTTGCCATTCTACTTACATGACCCAGCCACCTTAATCTACGACTCCTAAGTGTTGTCATGATGGATGGGAGCTTGACTCGTTGTAAGACATTAGAGTTGGTTACTTTGTCCTTGTGTACTAAGCACAAAGTAAAAGTAAAGTAAAGTACCCCCGTCACGCCAAGTGGCGTATAGGGAAATATGGTGTTAGTGGCCCTATATTTTACAGACCTTCAGCACATGATTTTTGGGGTAATGTGGTCGGTATTACGCACGTGCTGCTTTACTTTCCCAGAAAAAAATCCGGTACCCATTTAAGGCTGGGTGAACCCGGAAGCCGTTGGTTGGGATCGAACACTACCCTTGTCCTTTGTAGTCCAGTTCACTAACCACTGAGCTATCGCGGCTCCCGACTAAGCACAAAACTTTGGTAAATTTGAATCTTAGTCCTGAGTGTTAATTTAGTGTTGGCCCATGCTCTATCTTTAAGTTTACCAAATGTGGAAGCTGTCTTTCCGATTCGGGAATTTATTTCTTCGTCAAGGGAGACTGTGGTTGTGACCATAGAACCCAGATAGGTGAACTTTTAACAGGTTCAAGGGGTATGTTATTTAGTGACATGCTGTGGGGCTGGCTACACCTTGTTGAAGCACCACAGCCTACTGTAAGCTTATTAACAGGTAGAATAAATCACATGACCTAGTTAGGTTGTCAATCATTAACTGCAGGACGAATTACTAATCATGAACAACCAGTGCTGCATCGCCAACAAATATAAGTTCCTTGATGAGGGTCTCAGTTGTTTTAAATTTTGACCTCAGACGTACTAGATTGAATACGGAGCCGTCAGATCTTGTACAGAGACCGTTTCAAACGCATTCTATAGAAGGGCCGCAAGAATATTCCGAATAGAGTATGGACAAAGACACATCCTTGTTTGACTCCACAGTTCATCTCAAAGAGCTGGGAAGATCTACCGTCGAACTGGATGGTGGCAGACATATTGAGAAACGACGAACAAAACAACGATCTATATATAAGAAACAACTATCTGTATGTAAGAAGACAATATGGTTCTATGAACAAAACAACAATCTCTATATAAGAAACAACTATCTGTACGTAAGAAGACAATATGGTTCTATGAACAAAACAACAATCTCTATATAAGAATAAAGTAAGGGTGTGAACAAAACAGCGATCTATATATAAGAAACAACTATCTGTATGTAAGAAGACAATATGGTTCTATGAACAAAACAACAATCTCTATATAAGAATAAAATAAGGTTTTGTGAACAAAACAACAATCTCTATATAAGAAACAACTATCTGTTTGTAAGAAGACAATATGGTTCTATGAACAAAACAACAATCTCTATATAAGAAACAACTATCTGTTTGTAAGAAGACAATATGGTTCTATGAACAAAACAACAATCTCTATATAAGAAACAACTATCTGTTTGTAAGAAGACAATATGGTTCTATGAACAAAACAACAATCTCTATATAAGAATAAAATAAGGTTTTGTGAACAAAACAACAATCTCTATATAAGAAACAACTATCTGTTTGTAAGAAGACAATATGGTTCTATGAACAAAACAACAATCTCTATATAAGAAACAACTATCTGTACGTAAGAAGACAATATGGTTCTATGAACAAAACAACAATCTCTATATAAGAATAAAGTAAGGTTGTGTGAACAAAACAGCGATCTATTATATATAAGAAACAACTATCTGTATGTAAGAAGACAATATGGTTCTATGAACAAAACAACAATCTATATATAAGAATAAAATGAAGGTTCTGTGTACACACAACAATATTGGCAAGGAAGCTGGCGACTAAAGCGTATTCCGTGTACGTCATCTCAAACTTTATCGTTTTGGAAACGAACCGCTTGCCGAAATTAGATACTTCGGAACGGACCGAAAATCGCAGATAACGCATCTCGGCTGTAAATTGCAGTACAACGTGTTAAAGGTTTTTTATTTTTTTTCTCTTTACCCTAAGAGTGAGCGAAAAATAAGAAATGTGGAACCAAAGCATCAGGCTGCCTCTTCGTCTCATCTCGAGGAATGTCAAAATAAGGAACTCTGCATTTTATCCTTGCTGGAGGTTTGAAGTTAGAGCCATTGGACGAATGTGACAAATCTTTATAGAGGCTCAACAGAATGGCACATTTCTGCTGGCGTGTGTAATCGAGCGTGCGTGAGAACTAATTGGTATCGCCGGCACAAATCTTCCGAGGGGAAATAGAGACAGGGTCATACCTAAAAGGGGTGGTCCTTTGCCCCTGTTTAAGATGGGGTTTCTTATCGCATTCTAAAACAGCACTTATAATGTCTCTATTATGTAGAACAGCTGTAGCCACAAAACGCTTGCTACGACACGCCGGTATTAGCTGTACTTAAACGCAACACAATACAGTGAAATAGTGACATCACTTTTCTACAAGAGCATGCAATAATTCTATGTAACAGCTTGATCTGTATCACTACAGGGACGCTGCAAATGGTCCACTGAATTAGTAATTAACACAAGTTTGATAGAAAATATTTGTGTGTGTGTGGGAAAGAAAGAGAGAGGAGAAAGGAGAGAGAGAGAGAGAGAGAGAGAGAGAGAGAGAGAGATAGAATAATGGGATAGTTGTCATTATTATAACATAGGGTTATTTGATCTTTCTTCCTCTTCTGCTTCTTCTTCCTCTTCCACTTTTTCTTCTTCCTAAGTTTTCAGCTCCCTGTGGAGCAAGTGTCTCCAACAAACACTTTCCAAGCCATTCTGTTTTTTACCATTCTTTTAAGCTCATTCCATGTCTTCCCCATCATCTTCATTTCAGCTTCCTTCTGTCTTCTATACATCTCTTAGACAGAGAGCTTTTATCTTTCCTGGATGGCAGATTTACTTTTATTCTTTTCTTATTGTCTATGTTTGTGAAATTTGTGCGGCGTATTTATTTTTTTACAGTACAGAATAGCCAGCCCCATGTTATTTGGTCTTTGGCAGAAAGAAATAAAAGATTGGGAAGAATTAACTCGTACAATAAATTTGCATAAACTGTTAGTGAAGGATGTAAGGACGGAGAAGTGTTACCCTTTGAAATGTTTTGCTTAATGTAGAGCTTCTCAAACTTGATTAACTTGAGTACAGTTTAACAGGCCGTTTTCATAAACTGTCTCCTTCGCATCAGCAAAACGACAGCCATTAAAACAGGCTGGTTCTCTTTACGTTTGTTGTCTTCGAACAAGCTCCGATGTAGCATTACTGCCGTTGAAGAGTTGCCTCTTTGGTCATATATTTTTAGGGAGCGCAGGTCAGTACTCGCTTTCCCTGATGCATTTCCCTCCCTGACCAAGAACCAGGGTATTATTTTTTGTTATCTGGGTCGATTGCAGGAAATGTTTCGAATCATGGTTTCCATAAAAGGACGAATCACTACGATCTTATATGATTGTCCTCTTAGTTCGATTGTTCGCTTAGTTCGATTGTCCTCTTAGTTCGATTGTTCGCTATTTCGATTGTCCTCTTAGTTCGATTGTTCGCTTATTTCGATTGTCCTCTTAGTTCGATTGTTCGCTTAGTTCGATTGTCCTCTTAGTTCGATTGTTCGCTTAGTTCGATTGTCCTCTTAGTTCGATTGTTCGCTATTTCGATTGTCCTCTTAGTTCGATTGTCTTCTTAGTTCGATTGTCCTCTTAGTTCGATTGTTCGCTTAGTTCGATTGTCCTCTTAGTTCGATTGTTCGCTTATTTCGATTGTCCTCTTAGTTCGATTGTTCGCTTATTTCGATTGTCCTCTTAGTTCGAATGTTCGCTTAGTTCGTTTGTCCTCTTAGTTCGATTGTTCGCTATTTCGATTGTCCTCTTAGTTCGATTGTTCGCTTATTTCGATTGTCCTCTTAGTTCGATTGTTCGCTTAGTTCGATTGTCCTCTTAGTTCGATTGTCCTCGTGAAGTTGTAAATAAAATTTTAAAAAATAAATAAAAAACTCAGTAATTATTTTAAAAAGAAAATCAGTTAATTAAATAATAACTTTAATTAACGGTATTTTCACATTTATATTCTAAACTCAAAAGATACAACTTATGTGATGAGTGCACACACACACACACACACACAAACACATACACACAGATATGATTGCTTACGATGAACCATGACATCGTATGACGTGGAACAGATGGCTGTGCTCACTTTTTGTGCGGTTTCGCCTTATGTCTTTTAACGTTTGCTGAGGCTGCTATGATGGATACTGCAGCTGCTTTTTTTTAGTTAGAGATGAGATATTAATTCGGGTGATTCCACTGGCACGGGCAGTTGAGCAATTATGGAGTTTAATTCGTTTGCAGTGATACCGAGACCTTCCATAACCACACACACACACACACACACATATATATATATATATATATATAGGTGACTTGAAAAGAAAAGAGAAATTAACACAAACAAATTTTCAAGTTATAACCTGTAATGCATATGTTTGTCGAGAATATTGCCAATTATTCATTAATCTCCATTAACAGGACACACCTGTACCAAAACGCCTAATTATCTCATTTTTTTAGTTCAAATGCAATGTTTTCAACTGCAGCGACTGACAAGTAGATACAATTACTCTCTCTCTCTCTCAGTCTCTCTCTCTCTCTCCAACTTCTCCCTCTGGATATGCAATACGATAATTATCCACGTCAGATGTGAACAACAAATTGTAGCACTTCCTCTTGATAACAGACGTGGGAGATCTGGTGAGCAAATCTTATTAACGAGCGAACAGGCTCAAAATAAAGAAAAAAAAGAGAAAACGATCACGGAGCATGTGGCACTTTACAGTTCATATTTTATTCATTTGGTGCAGAGTGGATGTGGTGTGGCTGTCAGCGGTGTCTGTTGGGTAAAACGTCATATTGTTATTGAGTAATAAATTATTAGCTGGGGCAGCACCAACTCTGGAAAAGTTTGTCCTGAGTAGAGGTGTTGAATTGAGGAGATGTGTTTTGACAAGAGGAGAGGTTTTTCGAAGCGAGAAGAGGTGATTTGAGATAAGTAAAAGTGTTGTGGGATGAGGAAGGGTGTTTTAATAACTGGAGGTTTTCAGATGAAGAATGGTGATCTGATATTAGGAGTGTTTTCATATGTGAAGGGCTGTTTGGAGACAAGGATAGATCTTTTGATATAAGGGAGGTATTTTGAGATGAGTGAAATTGTTCGTGTCACAAAGAGTATTATTCTGAAATAGAATTACGCTCATGAGAAGTGGGGCTCTAGACTTCCAAAAAACAATAATACTTCTTGGATACCTTGTCCGTTTACCTTTAGGCATGTTCGAATTGAGAAGGGTGATTTGAGATGAGAAGGGTGATTTGAGATGAGAAGGGTGATTTGAGATGAGAAGGGTGATTTGAGATGAGAAGGGTTGCTGTGAGATGAGGAAAATTGTTTTGAAAATTAAATGAATTTAGTCATGAATAAGTAACTTGGACATCAAATAATGTTTTGGGAAAGTGTGTTGTTAATTGGAGAAAGAAAGTTCTCAGTCGAAGGATTTCATTTTAAAAAATATTTTAAAAAATTAATTAATTATTATTTTATGTTTTTTTTTGATAGAAGGGAAAATAAGATTCATATATGAGTATAAAACAGAGTTTTGACGTTTCAGCCATTCAATTTCGAGACTTTCGTGACAATTAAGGAGGGTGATGACGTTTGCATCACACACGAGACAGAATGACGACATTTCGGTGAGACGCTAAGGCCGCAAAATATATATCCCCTCATTGCTGAAAGGCAAATGAGGAAGCAAATAAGAATAAGAAGAAACTAAGGCACACTAAAAACAGATTGCACATATTATTATATAGTAGGCAGACTTGGTATCTTATGTGAACAAGTGATTAATTTGACTAGAGAAGTAATGCTATCGATAATACCTAGGTGGTTTGATGTTAACGCTGGCAGCGCTTACTGATTCTTTGTTTTCTTTCCTTCATAACTTGCCGCTTCTGAGCTTAGAGTTGAGACAGTTCGTATACTTTTCCTCATTCTTATTTATTTATTTTTTTAAATGTTGGCTTCACCTGCTACCGCGTGTGCTAGTAACTCTATTATTTCTTCCAATTCCATATGTTCAATATCGTATATGCAGCTTGGTCGGGTAATTTTACCTGTTACTGTATGCAGTAAACAGTACAACCTGCGGCTGCCCTGCTGCCTTCCAGGTATGCTCGGAAGAGTAAAAGGCTAAGGGAAGTAAAACCTGAAACATTTACTTCAGTACCCTGAAGTAAAACAACCTCACTGACTTGTGGGTGAGACTTGTTAGTCAAAGGCTAGCGGAGCCAACCGTAAACAAACCGACGGAAGGCAAGAGAAAACCACAGTCGTAGTTTCTTTGTGCAATCATGAATCGCCACAATAATAGAAACTAACTGTCAAGATCGAAAGTTGCGGAGAGACATGATCACCTACACCAGCAAGCCCGTGCTTGATGATGATGATGATATGCAGCTTGCTCGCGTATCATAGTTAATTAATTATCAGTAATAATCTGACTAAAGCTGTCGGAAGCGTAAAAATAGAAAGTATATTTGGAATGGAAATGGTCTACAATTACTTCTATTTAAAATGTTTGTTTACTATTTTATTGTTTTCTATTTGGCAGGTCTAACTAACCGGGCTACATTACAAGAATTTGTTTCATTCATTTCACGAATTAATGTTTAATATTTGTTGCAGCTTCCATTGCTGGTGTGAATATGGCCACAAAGTTCAATAACTCACCCGAAAATGTGACTGTTGTGGAGGCTGGCAGAGTTATTTTACCTTGCACAGTGGAATCTATGGAGAACAATCAGTGAGTAGAACGTATACGGGTTTATGTTATAAATAGGAGTAATTTAGCGTTAAAAAGTTGTATAAAATGACAATGTTATATGTTGATATAGTTTAATGTACACATGTTGTATACATATGTAATTATGTATGTAACTTTATAAAATGTTCTACACATTTATTTTAGGCTATATATGTAGTTAAGTATACAATCTTGTATATAGATGTAATCTAGTGTACGCAAACACCAGTGTATTTTAGGGTACAAATGTGTACAGTGTGGTACACATGCGCAACTTAGAGTACAGATGTTGTCTACACTGTTAAATACATATTTTATTAAGAGTGAATATATTGATAAAATGTTGCGTGGAGGTGTTAGTTTGCAGTTGTTGTATACGGACATAATACATTGTACAGATACATATAAGTGCTAGATGTAATTAAGTAATGATAATGTTCACAGATAATATACGACGATGTATAACATGTTCAAACACATCTGGTACCCTCACAGGTGATCTGGGTGAATCCACGAAAGACGCTGATCAGTCTTGGTGACCGAAGAATGATCGATGATCATAGGATCAGCGTGGAGCGTCCTTATACCAAGATCTGGAACCTTCTCATCCGTGACGTGCGCTACAACGACAGCGGAACCTACGAGTGCCGAGTCAACACTTCACCAATTAAAGTCAAAAAGGTCACGTTAGAAGTTCAAGGTAGCATCACTACCATCATGTGCTGGTTAAATTAATTTCACCAGACAACTGTATTAACACCTTTTATTTATATTGTATATTGTACAAAAGGAGTGTCATATACCGTGCTATTATTTAACAGTACAGTATGTGTGTAAGGTCTCAACTTAGAAATTCTCATCGTCCTTGCCTCATTCATTGTTTGCCTCCATTTGGTCAGATTAAAGCCTACCTAAGGGAGCCGCGATAGCTCAGTGGTTAGTTAACTGGACTATATAGGACAAGAGGTAGGGCTCAATCTTAACCTACGGCTTCCGGGTTCACCCAGCCTTTAATGGGTACCGGATTTTTTTCTGGGAAAGTAAAGCTGCACGGGCGTAATACCGACCACATTACCCCAAAAATCATGTGCCGAAAGTCTGTAAAATTTATGGTCACTAACACCATATTCCCTATACGCCACTTGCCGTGACGGAGATACTTTACTTTTTTTTACTAAAGCCTACCTGCCCTGTTGTCTACTAATAATATAACCAACATCTACGTAAATCATGGTCACCATTTCTTTCCGCCATTTTTTAATACACGTTTTTGTTTGTTTTTCGTGCTTGGATTTCTTTCTTTAATTGTAATAATTTGTGTGCTATACCTGATGAAGGCTTTCGCGGTCACACCGTAGTTTCTATTGTCTTTCTTTTAGTTTAGCTGCTTCATACTGTGTTATGTTTATTTTACATATTCATTTTCTGTTTATCGTTCACTCGTTAATATGGTTTGGATGTGTTGTGTCGCTAGATAATGTTTTTTTTTGGAAATGCAAAATCCACACCGCCTGTGGCGGTATTCAAACCCAGACCTTCATGTCCAGTAACCGATGTCCTACCCCCATAGACCACCCATTCCCGCTACCATACTTGAAATTATTAAAGACATATCAACAGAGGCTATGAGAATAAGTAAATTAAGACACCCATTAAACATTAAGATCACAGATAAAGAAATAAAACAAGTAGAGGAATTCAAGTATTTGGGCACAATGTTCACAGAAGATGAAAACTAGACTGAGAAATTAACATGAGAATACAAAAAGCAAATGCTGTCACATACCAGCTTTCACCATTGTTAAGACATCCAAACATTTCTATGGCAGCAAAACAACAATTGATAAATAGCATTTTCATACCAACTTTGTGCTATGAAAGTCAAACATGGACCTTTCTAAATCACAATTAAGAAAGATCAATACATGTGAGATGCGAGGCTTGAGAAAAGTAACAAACAACACAAGAAGAGATAGACTAACAAATGAAACCATAAGAAAAATAGTAGGAACTAAACCCTGCCAAGAATATATAGAACAACAACTTAAATGGTTGGGCCACCTGGTCAGAATGAATCCTCACCAATCACCATCAAGGGCGTTCTTCTCGAGAATGCATGGAAAAAAAACCAAGAGGAAGACCTAGAAGAAGATGGATAGATGCAGTGACAGAGACATGTAACAACAAAGGAAAATCACTAATTCAGACAATTCGAGCAGAGCAAAACGACAAATGATATAACCACGACACCTTTTCGGTGGTACCAGTGAGAACAATCGATAACAGTCAGACGTGACATTTGCACTTTCTGTTTTAACTACTAATTTCATTACACGCATTTTTTTTGTGTGTTTAGTCCCGACTTTGTCTTCCTCTTTGATTTCTCAACGTCAGATTGCTTAGACTGTACTTGAGGATTAAAAGGAAGTTTGAAAAATATCTCCTCAGATTCAGTTCATTGATCATTTGAACATTTTCACTCATTAACTTCTTAACTGGTGTTTACCATTATAGCTGACCTGAATGCGTTATCCAAATATGTTATAATGTTGATTTTTTAAAAAGCGAAGTTTAATCATAGCATTCTAAATTCAACTATATTTATCACTTTATATGTTAAAACAAGCTTAGACACGATTCTACATTCTTGTCATATTTGTCTTCTTACCCTTTACTAGACGGATTAACATTTGTACTCTTCAGTTGTATTTCAGTCTGATGAGTATTGATTAATCTCGTCCTTTTTACAAGATTATTTCTTGATATTCAGCTATCAATTCTTATTTGAACATGGCGAGATATAATCTCGAGTGTCGGGTGTGCAGATACTATGTTTCATATGGTTTATTATTTACCTTTTTATCAATGTAAATGAAAAAAAGTAAAGTGTCCCGTCACGCCAAGTGGCGTATAGGGAATATGGTGTTAGTGACCATAATTTTTACAGACCTTCGGCACATAATTTTTGGGGCGATGTGATCGGTAATACGCCCGTGCCGCTTTACTTTCTCAGAAAAAATCCGATACCCATTAAAAGTTTGGGTGAACCCGGAAGCCGTCGGTTGGGATCGAACACTATTTCTTGTCCTTTGTAGTCAAGTTCACTAACCACTGAGCTATCGCGGCTCCCTTTTTTCAATGTATTAGCTTGTATCATGACTGTATGGTTTATTTAATATGTCCCTACTACTTTATGCAATCGTTTTTTTTCTTTGGTTATGTCAGCCTTTTTTAAAGAAAATTGTAGTGTCTGATTTGTTAAAACACATTTATTTCTGGCGTTCACGCAGTGGCTACTAGAAGAATTAATCGGCCTCTTCACCATCCGTCTTAAAATAACGTTAAGTGGGCGTAAATGCGTTGTGTTGCAGTTATTTACGTCCTTCGGTCAAATACATCCGGCTTCAGCACGGCATTTTTTAGTATCGGGTTGCTTTGCCTCTTCAATACCTACTCGCTAGGCCAGACTGGATGGTTTGTTACCAGTAGCACAGCTGGGAGGTGGATGATGTGGGTCGCTGACCGCGCTCATCTGAGTTGCTGGGCGGTCGTTAGACCCCCAAACACATCTAATTAATACATTTCATTTGTGTATGTGTCAGTGTGTTTTTGTGGTGTGAGTGTGTGCGCGCGATGAGTGTGTGTGTACGTAAGTGTGTGTATATATATATAATATATATATATATTTATATAACGCACACGTACACTTACACACCCACTCACAAACACTCCTGCGTGCAAGGGACATAACAATATATTTTAAAACTAACTTCATAACAAAATGAGTTATCTCCCGTTACCAAACGACATTTAAAAGCGTTTAGAATAATATGACAATCATGACGATCGTTGGAGCCAACAGAAATATTAATCCGCAGATAAATATTGGAAAATACCATTGACAATTGAATAAGATCAAGGAAACAGTCTTGAATGGACTAGCCTTGAAATGACTCAATGAACAAATAAAACCATTAGATCACATAAAAGAAACCGTTTATCCTCTGTGATCATGTTACAAGTAGAGAAAATCTTGAAATAATATAACAGCGGAATAGGTTGTGAAGGGTGGGTGTGAGGCGGAGTGAAGAGTATGAATAGAGCTGTAAATACTACACAGATGAGAACCTGGCACAGAAAGAGATCAGCAGTAGAGCGTTAGTGGCAGCGGAGACAAGAACACAAGAGAGGCATAATTGATGACGCCAAACTCTGCGATCATTCTTCTAGTTAGGAGAGAAGAGAACTTTAAAATACTTCAACAACTGTTAAAATTGAAGAGAAAATAAACAAAGTTAGAAGACAACAATACAACACTAGCAGCATATTAGTTGGCATGGACACAACAGAAATAATAAGAAACGAAAATGCACGATACAATCTGTTGTGGTCAAAATCCATGAGCATGGAAATTGATAATCATTTACCACACACGCACTCATATGCACACAACATACAAACATGCACAAATACATGTGTACACTTACAGAAGAAGCGCGATTATTCTAATGTTTAGTTTTCGGGACTCGTATTTTATGATCGACCAACTAATTATGATCACCAGTTTGTGTTTGCGCCAACTTTGTAATCAAGATATGTTCCTTCGTTCTTCCTCATCTGCACGTTCACCGAACAAATAATCTTCTTGATTGTAAGAAAAACAAATGGAAGACCATGAAGATCTGTGAAGGATGTGACACTGAGAATCTCATAGATTTGTTATACTATACCGACAGTGATACAGAATTTCAGACATTTTGTGACGAAATCATTAAGAAGAACACATTTATATGCGAGGAAGAAATCTGAGTGAACAAGAAGAAATAAAAAGTGTTATAACAGACTCAAGCAGAAGTTTTCAAAACAGCAACAGGTTAACTTGAAATTCAGGTAAAACGTGATTAACAACATCTGATCAAGCAAAAATGGAGAGGTGACTTACCTGCTATGAAAAAACAAATTTATGTCAAATGTCAGTTAAAGCCAACTTTTATGTTAACAAAATACTAATGTAGGTTAATGACATATTAACCCAGTGGAGCAGTCGAGAAAATGTCCAAGTATAGAAATGGATAGAGAGATCTTATTGTGGCCTATATGTATCAATGAGTCTAAAGGGACTTGATTTTTTTATTGTTTGACGGTAAAGATGATTGATATTTTAAATATTTATATTCGTAAACTCAAGTTAGTCTAGTGTTGTTTGGTGCGGTACGTTATGTTTTCAATAAAGTTCACATTCGTGAATACGAAGACGTCGATTACTGTATTAAATTTAGTCCGTGAACTCGGATTGTTTTTATTATCATGAATATATCCGAGTACAGCTGGTCTGGGTAATTGAGTTTCTTTGTGTGGCTTGTATAGGAGATTATATATCCATATATGTATGTAATGTGTGTGTGTGTGTATATATATATATATATATATATATATATTTTGTGTATAGACCTTTTCGTCTTGTCAGACGGTCTAGTGTAGGCTATTATGCATTTTATTTAGGTTTTGTTTTTGACGTACAGCTTCTCTTGTGGCTAATTCTGCCATTGTTTGACAAACACACGCGGCCTAAGAAAGAACAAGTCAGGCCTACTGATCCACAGGGTTTTCCATCCTTTTTCATGAGTCTTTTCTCTTCTAAGTGTTGCCCTAGCACAGTCTCAAATTATGTTATACCATTCGTTATACATGCTCTCCATGATGTGCGATCACTTACCAGATGTTCCCAGTCATTTTCACAGATGGAGAGGTCATTCAGAGATGATTTACAGATATCTCTATAACGTAGTTTAGGTCTGCCGATATGTCTTTTTCCGTGTATTAGTTCACCATATATTATTTTAGTATTATACATATATATATATATATATATATATATATATATATATATATACATATATATATACACACACACACAAACACACACAAACACACACATACATACATACATTCAAACATACGCAATGGCGGTGCTGAATGACAAACTAAAGAATAATAAATAACAGAATAATAAACTAAATGGGATTTTTTTTTCCTATTCGCAGTTCCCCCTACCATTCTAAGTCAATTGTCCTCTGATAAAGTCGTTCTGGAGGAAGGGCAGACAGCTACTCTTATCTGCAACGTCACAGGTATTCCTCCGCCAAACGTCACTTGGTACAAGAGGAACTACAGAATGGCAGGTGGAGCCAAAGAAAGTAAGAAACAGCTTTTAGTGCTTTCCTTTCTTTACTGTTATGGGATGTAATGAGGGGGAGATGGCTGGGTGGAGATGAACATAAATAATGAAGTTTTGAAGCAAAATAAACAGTTAAAAGAAATAATTATTGAAGACAATCAGAGCAAGAGAAATGAGACACTTTCAACAGAAGAAAACATAGGTGTCTTTCTCTTCACTTCCACTTATAGCAGCTTCATCCATTGTTAATTGTTGTAGCGTTCCTTTGTTGTTTTCAGTCAGTCTTACTATGAATCCCGAGACAGGATTTTCTTCTATTTCATATGTAGTTTTTTTTTCGTTGATTGGTAAGGAACCAGGTGTTCGTCCATTTTTCAAGTTCACTTAGGGCATCTTGCATCCTGGGTCCAGCCACCGACATACTTTCCACGCGAGCCCATAACGCCAGATCATCTGCGTATATTGCTGAGTGTATTCTGGGTGGAATGTCCATTACGATGTCATTTATGAAAATTAAAAAGAGTTGGGGACAAGACCTCCGCCTTGTGGGACACCTTGTTCGATAGAGACCTTTTACTTAGTTGACATTGAACTTGTACTCTGGCCGTTCTATCCTGAAGGTATTGAGAGACCCAATTGAATAAACGACCCGGATGCCAAGTCTAAAAAGCTTGTTCTTTAAACCCTCTCGCCAAACTCTATCAAAAGCCTTCTTCATGTCGACCAACACTGCCAGTGTGTGTTTCTTTTCTTGTAGAGCATCCTCTATTTCCTGTGCAATGTAGGTGACCAGGTCTTCAGTTGATCTGTGCTGACGGAAGCCACTTTGCTGTGGTACGATTGTTGTTTTGTCTCCAAATGCCACATAAGTCTTCTGTTAACTAGCCTTTCCATGAGTTTACTCAGGCAACTCAGTAAGCTAATTGGTCTATAGCTAATTGGGTCTAGTGGGTCTTTTACACGCTTGACGATGGGCACCATAATGGCTTCTTTCCAGATTGCCGGCACATGACTTCTCTTCTAGCTAGCATTTATTATCCTTAGAAGTTGGCTCTTGGCTTTCTGTCCCAGATTTAGGAGCATTTCGTTGGAGATTCCATCTTTACCAGGGGAACTTTTGAGCTTCAATCCTTTGAGGGCAACATCTAATTCAGTTGGGGGTAAAGATGGTCGTCTGATGCTCTTCTGGTGTTAAAGGCATGTGTTTTGCATCTTGGTTTTCCCGTCTTGCAGCTTTCTATTTGTCTATTTTAATGTATATGCTACTAGTGTATTTGTAAGTCTCTATCAGTAGATTTGCTGCCCTTTTGCCTGTGAGGATGTTCTGATTGTGTGATTGGAGGTCGACAGTTGTTTTCGTCGCTCAGAGCTTTCACAAGTTTCCATAGTTTATGACCATTTTTGTCTAGATTAGGCTGTCTGTTTTGTCTATCCAGCTCTATCTTGCTGATATCATGACCTCACGTCTGTATTTGGCCGAGGCTGCTTTGTAGGTAATGTTGTTCTCGGTGCTGTGTGATGTTTCAGCTAGTTCTCTGGCAGAGTCCAGTTCCTCTTCTTGTCTTTGTATTTCCTTGCTCCAGTATGGCTTGTAGTTTCTTCTTGCTCCTCTAGGAATGGATTGAAAGAAGAACGAATACAAGCCATGCGCACTATTCTTGGATGCACGAAGGCTACACCTTGCAGTGAGATGCGGTACCTCTTTGATTTTCGCACTGTTGCAGGCAGAATAAATATGCCCCGAACAAGTGCTTACCTCTGAGTCAGTGCTGATATACTACATCCACTACACAGTGAGATTAGCATGAGAAAGGGCATCAGGCTGAAAAAAGGACGGTCATAGATGGTGCGAACTGAGGACATTGTTCAACAGATTTGTTCACTTGGGGACATGGAACCACGGGAAGGGTGGAAATAGGTGTCCGTAGAGTGCTCTTTTCGATGTGCACATTTTAAACAGAGAATGCAGGCACCAAAACCCTGTAATTGTGGAGACGGAGGCGCAAGCCTTGATTATAAAAATGCACCTGATGATGCGGCAGCCATTTACACTACATAAAGATTTCAAACTACATGAACATCAAGTTAAAACTGGGGATGTCAGATAGGAGCACTGCGCGGGAAAACACAGACGAATAACACATCAACACAGAACTGGAGTCATATCAGTCTCCACAAACTGAGGGATATACTGCGGTGAAGATCTGAGCACTTATGGGCATGTTCGACGTACAATGATGATGACCCGTCGATTAAACTAAAGTAAATTAGGCTACAAACTAATTCCACCAATCTATCTTTTTCGCGCGGTCGACTCTTAAATCTGGTGTTCTTGTAACGGTTATTAACGGCTTGTTCTGTTGTGTTTTGGTATATCTGTCTTACCATGTGCCAAAATAATTTTATCCGTTGTTTCTTTATGTATTAAATCATCATCATGTGCCATACCGTTTGGCGTAGGCGGTCATGTCTTTCCACAATCTTCTATTTGCCGTGCATCGTATCCGTTCTATTAGTTTTCCATGCCATGAAGCAAAAACAAAAAAGTAAAAAAAGTAAAGTGCCGCCGTCACGCCAAGTGGCGTATAGGGAATATGGTGTTAGTGACCATACATTTTACAGACCTTCGGCACATGATTTTTGTGGTAATGTGGTCAGTATTACGCCCGTGCCGCTTAACTTTCCCATAAAAAATTCAGGTACCCATTAAAGGCTGGGTGAATCCGGAAGCCGTCGGTTGGGATCGAACCCTACCCCTTGTCTTTTGTAGTCCAGTTCACTAACCACTGAGCTATCGCGGCTCCCTGCCATGAAACCAAACTATCCAGCATTTTCTCTCTCCGTCGTCTGCGATCTCTCTTTCCTTGTATTTTGCCAGTTGTAACCAAGTATTCCAAATTCCTCTTCTCATGATGTGCCCGAAAAAATATTGATTGTTTCTTTCTGATGATTCTTATGAGCTCCCATTTTGTGTTGGCCTCTTTGAGAGTTTCCTCGTTGGTCTTTTTAGCTATCCAGGGAACTTTCAGCATTCTTCTGAGAAAGCTCATCTCCGTGGCCTCTAATCGTCTTTTCATTTGTTTGTTTACTGTCCATGATTCGCTTCCTTAGGTCAGAATTGGCTCTATATGGCACCGATGAACTCTCTTTCTCACTTTCATTGACATAGATTTGTTGATAAAATGTTTTTCATTGTTTGAAATGCTATTATGGCCTGAGCTATTCTGCTTTTTATTTCTGTGATGCATCTTTCATTTGATGTTATTATTGTGCCCAAGCATTTGAAACGTTGCACTTGTTTCTATAAAAATATACTTTGTCTATAAAACATAAATATAGATTAACTTTACCTCTATAGCTACTTCTATCAATATTCTCAGGATATATATTGCATTACTGGTGCCCTTTCCTTTCACAAATCCACATTGTTCCTCACTTATTTCTGGTTTTATTTTGTTCCTTAAACGTCTCATGATGATTCTTATTAATATTTTCGTCAAATGGCTCATGAGACTAATAGTGCGATGGTCTTCACAATCAGTGGCGCCTGACTTCTTCGGTATGGCTACAAATATAGATTTTAGTAGATCTTCATGTATGTGTCCAGTGTTATATATGTCATTGAGTAGTTTTGTTATGACTTGTACTCCCAGCTCTCCTAATGCGTTTATCTCTTCGATTGTTATATTGTCGAGATCTGGTGCTTTGCCTTTTTCTTGTGTTAAATTACCTTCTCCACTTCACTCTGCATTATTGGTGGTCCTGTGTCTTTTGCATCCAATGGCGGGAATTATTCATAGCTTTTTTCTCACTTTTTCATTTCTGATCTTGTTTCTCAAGCTTTTTTTCTGTCATTTGTCTAACACATTTAATTTCGGTAGTAGTTATTTTTTATTCTTGTCTTGAGTTTAGCGTCCAGGTCTGGCATTGGTAGCACAAAGTTGGGATGAAGATTGTTCTGTACAGTGCCCGTTTTACCTCTCGTGCTATTTCTTTGTTGGACAGCAGTGGTGATAGTTGTCTGATGGTTTGACAAGTGTTATTGCTTCAGGAGTATATTTCTGCTCCTGTGAAGTGTCGTGTGTCACTAGACTTCCTACATATTTAAATACCCCCACTTGTTTTAATTGTTTTTTGTTCGTTATTGGTCGATATTTTTTATTACCATTTCTTCAACATCTGTCACCTACCTATTTGTTTTTTGTTCAATCTATTAAACTCTTACCAGGCAGCTTAAGAGAATGGCTTAGCAGAAGGTCAACAACAAAAATGATAAATAATTGTCGAGATTGAAAGTTGTGGAGAGGCATGATCACCAGTAGGCATGGTACTTGCTGATGATTAAACTCTTGATTCGAGTTTCCTTTATATTTTGCATGTGTCTCTTCCAGGTAAGTGAACTCACGAAAAGTCAGAAACGTAATTAATAGAACCTATACTGAAAGTGGTCATCAACTTACACCTGACTACTTGTGCCATGATCACCTGCAACAGCTGATCAAGATCAGACTAAATCTCACCGCGGTGCCAATGGCAACAAAATATACCGCCGCAGTCAAGCGAGTTGAGAACACACTAGAAAGTCGAAGCCAAGCGAGC
Source organism: Megaustenia siamemsis (assembly GCA_032433765.1). Lineage (NCBI taxonomy): Eukaryota > Metazoa > Mollusca > Gastropoda > Stylommatophora > Ariophantidae > Megaustenia > Megaustenia siamemsis. The sequence continues at coordinate 74,681,804 of JAVIAB010000051.1, read as the reverse complement.
AAAGAACAAACTAACCAGTCATAGCCAAACGAACAGAGAACAAACTAACCAGTCATAGCCAAGAGAGCAGAGAACAAACTAACCAGCATAGCCAAACGAACAGAGAACAAACTAACCTGTCATAGCCAAGAGAGCAGAGAACAAACTAACCAGTCATAGCCAAACGGACAGAGAACAAACTAACCAGTCATAGCCAAACGAACAGAGAACAAACTAACCAGTCATAGCCAAGAGAGTAGAGAACAAACTAACCAGTCATAGCCAACCGAAAAGAGAACAAACTAACCAGTCATAGCCAAACGAAAAGAGAACAACTAACCAGTCATAACCAAACGAACAGAGAACAAACTAACCAGTCATAGCCAAACGAACAGAGAACAAACTAACCAGTCATAGCCAAACGAACAGAGAACAAACTAACCGGTCATAGCCAAACGAACAGAGAACAAACTAACCAGTCATAGCCAAACGAACAGAGAACAAACTAACCAGTCATAGCCAAGAGAGCAGAGAACAAACTAACCAGCATAGCCAAACGAACAGAGAACAAACTAACCTGTCATAGCCAAGAGAGCAGAGAACAAACTAACCAGTCATAGCCAAACGGACAGAGAACAAACTAACCAGTCATAGCCAAACGAACAGAGAACAAACTAACCAGTCATAGCCAAGAGAGTAGAGAACAAACTAACCAGTCATAGCCAACCGAAAAGAGAACAAACTAACCAGTCATAGCCAAACGAAAAGAGAACAAACTAACCAGTCATAACCAAACGAACAGAGAACAAACTAACCAGTCATAGCCAAACGAACAGAGACAACAACTAACCAGTCATAGCCAAACGAACAGAGAACAAACTAACCGGTCATAGCCAAGAGAGCAGAGAACAAACTAACCAGTCATAGCCAAACGGACAGAGAACAAACTAACCCGTCATAGCTAAACGAACAGAGAATAACTAACCGGTCATAGCCAAACGAACAGAGAACAAAGTAACCAGTTATAGCCAAACGAACAGAGAACAAAGTACCCAATTATAGCCAAACGAACAGAGAACAAAATAACCAGTCATAGTCAAACGAACAGAGAACAAAGTAACCAGTCATAGCCAAGGGATCAGAGAACAAACTAACCAGTCATAGCCAAACGAACAGAGAACAAAGTAATCAGTCATAGACAAACGAACAGAGAACAAACTAACCAGTCATTGCCAATGGAGCAGAGAAGAAAATAACCAATCGTAGCGAAAAGATCCGGAGAACAAACTAACCAGTCATAGTCAAGCAAGTTGAGGACAGAACGAAGGCAAGTTGCTGCACAAAATTGTCGAGCTGAAGTCCGAGTTATTGATCTCAATGGGGGCAGATATCACAAAATGTTGTAAAGCACAACACAACGTATCTACGCCAAGTCCGTCTAATGTGGGAAGGTGTTGAAAAAACAGTAGAGGAAGAAAACATTTGATCTTTTTGTGACTGTGTGTGCGTCCCGTTTGGGTACAATCTCGGCTTGTTAGAAACATCAGGTAACTTTGTACATATGACTAAATTTTGTACAATGTATCTCCCAGGTAGGTGAACTTAAGATTTGTTAGAAACATCAAGTAACTTTGTACATATGACTAAATTTTGTACAATGTACATCCCAGGTAGGTGAACTTAAGATTTGTTAGAAACATCAAGTAACTTTGTACATATGACTAAATTTTGGACAATGTATCTCCCAGGTAGGTGAAGGTGAACTTAAGATCTGTTATAAACATCAAGTAACTTTGTCCATATGACTAAATTTTGGACAATGTATCTCCCAGGTAGGTGAACTTAAGATCTGTTTGAAACATCAAGTAACTTTGTACATATGACTAAATTTTGTACAATGTACATCCCAGGTAGGTGAACTTAAGATTTGTTTGAAACATCAAGTAACTTTGTACATATGTCTAAATTTTGTACAATGTACATCCCAGGTAGGTGAACTTAAGATTTGTTTGAAACATCAAGTAACTTTGTACATATGACTAAATTTTGTACAATGTACATCCCAGGTAGGTGAACTTAAGATTTGTTTGAAACATCAAGTAACTTTGTACATATGTCTAAATTTTGTACAATGTACCTCTCAGGTAGGTGAACTTAAGATCTGTATGAAACATCAAGGGGGCCTCGGTAGCCTAGTTGGGAAAACCACCCGACTAGACTACCGACGTTCGGACAAACCGTGTTCGATTCCCGCTGGGAGCAGTGTGAATTGTACTCGTGGTTGGAAATAAAAAAAAAATTACCCCCACGGTCGACCCAGCCGTTGGCAGAAATGGGTACCAGGGTATTATCCTGGGAAGGTGAGGAATGTCGCTTCGCATCTGAGTTTCGATGCTTGAGGCGACACTATACAGAAATATCCGAACATTTCTGGATAGGCGGCCGAGCATATATGGGTGTAAACTCGCGTGCTAAGACGCCGGTTCATGTCTCGTACTTTACCTTTATGAAACATCAAGTAACTTTATACATATGACTAAATTTTGTACAATGTACCTCTCAGGTAGGTGAACTTAAGATCTGTATGAAACATCAGGTAACTTTGTACATATGGCACAATTATGTACGACGTGTCTCCCAGGAAGAAGAGTTCACGACTTACTTACAAAATCTACTGCGAGCAAATGAAAAAAAAATTATACAAATGTTTGTTTATGAATACAACCTTCAGTTGTATAAGCACGTAAGAAAACTGTAAGGGGAAACTACTCCTCTAACGGGTTATGCAAATGCATAAAATAATTGGAACAGGAAATACCTCTTAATAGTTTATGTTGGCGCTTAACTCTTTAATAAAATTTACGCGCGTTCTCTGCGAGAAAAAAATAATAAAAACAAAATCTTGATTAAGCTGAAAGCACGAAGAACAATAAAAGTAGAGAACACTATCACTAAAACCGTTTTCATGGAAGCATAACCACGACACCAGAATTAACTTCAGTAAACGAAAATTAACTGAATTTCGCTTGAGCGTAGCGACAGTTGCACGAATCGTTCTTTCGATAACTGATAACAGCAAATGCAGATATTTAAATAGAGCAGCTGGCATGCAAGAAATGTATTGTGATGAAGGAGACCGATGGCAGAAAACAAGCGGAAAGAGAAAGTAGACACGATGGAAATTAAAATCAAAGAAACAGACAGGTTAGTGTCAACATATAATAAAAATGCATAGTAGAATTTGTATAAACTAACACAATAATTACACCAAACAACAAAAGAATGATAAAAAAATATGTACATAACAGTCAAACATACAAGCTGAAGTTCTACAGCGTCATATAAATAAGACGGATGTCATATGTGAACAGAACACAGTCAAATAATACCAACACCAAAATAAAGACAGAAAGAACAAGCAAGACGCACAGAAGAATCGGTCTACGATGACGTCCAAAGAATTAAAGGGAGAAAAAGGAGGGAAGTGGTAGGATCAACGGTGTACTCAGTAAATTGTCCACCAAAACATTTCCCTAGCTTCAATAAGAGTAACTGTTTCTAAATACCGGATGATTCTCATGACGAGAAAACCGCGGGAGCCACTTGTGTTTCTGATTATCCTAAACATGTGGCTAGACTTCTGAGGGAACATCGGTCTGTAAACACCGCACACACATGATGGATCAGGAAGACGGCTTTAACTTATTATTATGTTTGTTCTTTGCTATTATTGAGAACAAAAAAAAAAAAAAAGGGGACTTGATATAATTCGTTGGAGTATATAGTCACATGCTGTTCTTGTTCACTTGACAACTATGCGGGGTCCATGTGTATAAGCAAGTTTGAATATGCAAGCGCGAGACAATGAGTAATTAAAGATAAACAAACATACTAGGTAGAAATTAAATGTTGCGGAGAGACATGATCACATACGTCAGCAAGCACTGCATCTGAGGACATTTGCTCTGAGATTTGAACTGTTTGCTATGAGATTTGAACTGTTTGCTCTGAGATTTGAACTGTTTGCTCTGAGATTTGAACTGGACACGATGTATAATACACGATGTGGGGGGGGGGGGGATTTACTAGCTGAAAGGGTAAAAGGGGGAGGGGTACTACTATTTTCTATTTTTTTTCTCGTTTGTCAACCCCGTGTGCCCTATCTTCAACAGATACTGTGCCAGCTGGCTTAGGTGATCATGTCTCTCCACAACTTTCTATCTCTACAGTTGTTTATATGTTCTATTGTTTACTTCATACATTATAATACATTCTCTTTAACTTTCTTGAATCTTTTCTCTCCGTTTCTCTCTATCTCATTCTCCCTCAGTTTTCCCAGTTGCCACATTCTCGCTGTTCCCTTATCACTTTATGGTAATAAAAATATAATTTCCAATTTTGCTTTTTCCTCTCTCCGAGCATCTACGTTATCTTTTATCTGTCTATGGCATTCGCAACATTCCTCTGTAAAACCACATTTTTCTGTTTTAGGGCATTGAATTTGTTAACAAGTATGTCACCTATTGTCTGCTGTTTTCTTCTTATCTGAATACGCATGTGGCATTTGACATTCGGTTGAACAATTTTTAAAACTTGATTTTCAACTTTAGCTGTTTGTATCTTGTTGCTAATGTTTGTTGCAGGGTTCTGTTTATTGGTAGCCTTGTTTTATGTTGAGCTGGTTCTATCTAAAAGCAGCTTAAAGTTAGTACCACATCTATTTGTCTTCTAATATCCTCGTTTCCGATCCTGTCACTGCTTGTTACATAACTTTTCTCATATCAATAGTTACGATCTTTCTCTGAATTTAAATGTTGCTGTTAATATTGAGCTACGGAAAGAATGAAATCAATTATTATGTAATTATTCTTTCTTTATTTCAATCGAAGAGAGTTTAAATAAAGTTTATTACAGATTTTGACAGAGCGGTACCTACGTCATCTTTAATCAAGTCACGAATGTCTTGTCTCACGTGTAGATGTTCAACATTTCATGATGTGGGATCATTGTATAACTCACATATTGATTTTGAGAATTAGATACCCCAACTATGTTATATTCCTCACAAGAAGAACTGATCATTGTAGACACGAATCCCTTTATGATTAACAGTCGCATTGCTAAGACCAATCTTTCTTCATTTTATTTATGTTAGGCCTTTCAGCGTCGAGGAAATATGAAATGTTTGGATAGACGTTATGGATGGTGCACATCGTGATGTTTGCTGTTGTAGCGATATTCTGTCTTTTCACCTTTTCCTGTTGATTCAGTGTTAATGTTATCCGGGGAGTGTGTTCAGGGGGTGGAGGTGGTATCATATGATCTATGTTACCTAATAAATGTTGTGATATTGTAAACTGTTTACTCAAATGTTGATTGATTTCATGTGAGGATAATCTAAGTTCTAATTTATTCTTAAATATCCATTCATAATATATAAAGTACACAGCCCTGGCAAAAGCAAAACAAGTCAATAGGGTTCACTTTAGTCTACCCAACTGTTACAAAAAGGGAGGTAATGTAAAGAAGGTTGTATTATCCAGTGATTTCACGTGCTGCGACTGAAAGATTGAAACACTTTACGCAACCTACGTGTTCCCAGCAGTTGTGGGGTCTGTTGATATGGAAACCCTAGTACTGCAGTACCGTCAGGCTTCAACTTTTCCTACAAAACCACGGAACACAAGAAAGCGACCGCAGTCTGTCCCTTCACCATAGTGGAGCAAGCTATGGACCCGTATTAGTCATTCAAGTTAACATCACTTAGCCTACGTCATAATAGACCATGAGGCCACGTTCACTTCTGTACTTGGTGCATTGGCAAAACAGCATTATAGTCAGAATGTAGAGAATGAGCTTATATCAGTCCAAATTCCACAGCTGATTATTGGCGTCAGGTTATGACTAAAGCCATATCTCACCCCCACGCTGTGGTATGGTTAAACAAGCTATACATCCTTGCTATGGGCCAGTATGACCTAAAGAGGCAAGGCGAACCTAGTTTAAAAAACTTGTCATTACGAAGTCTTCTTCTTCTTTCCTTCCTCATTTGCCTTTCAGCGTCGAGGGGAGATATAATTTGCGGTCTTTCGCTCTTCTTTTCGCCTCTGTTGCTGTTATGTTTCCTAGTGCTTCTAATATTCTCCATCCACCCGTCTTTATCGTGGTCAACCATTGGGTCTGGTATTCTCACAGCGTTAGTTTGAAAACTCGTTGTGTCGTGTTTTGATCTTTCTGCCTTGTCACGTAGCAAACCATTTTATCTGTTGTTTCTTTATATCTTCTATGACGGGGGCTATTCCTACAATTTTTCTCAGTTCTTCATTTCTGATTTTATCTCTTACGCTGTAACGAAGTCGGGTGTATCAAGTCCAAAGGTGCGAATTTAGAAGCTTCGCCCACAGATATAGGCATAACACAAATAACCCTTTTCAGGACAATAAAAAAAAAAAAAAGTAAAGTACCCCTGTCACGCCAAATGGCGTATAGGGAATATGGTGTTAGTGACCATAAATTTTACAGACCTTCGGCACATGATTTTTGGGGTAATGTGGTCGGTATTATAAAAAAATCCGGTACCCGTTAAAGGCTGGGTGAACCCGGAAGCCGTCGGTTGGGATCGAACCCTACCTCTTGTCCTTTGTAGTCCAGTTCACTAACCACTGAGCTATCGCGACTCTTCTGTTTTTCTTTCGGACGAGGACGACTCTTTCGCTCGCTCGGGGGAGGGAGACAGCGCTCTGTGCAGAACGGATCCCTTCGAGGGCAATTAAGGTCGAAGATAAACCGAAGAAGGAGCAGAAGAAAAGACTTTTCTAGCACATACATTCGTGCTTGTCTGTTTAAATAGCACAGTTTATTGTTTGTGCCAAAATGTTTTATTTGCACTTTCGGGCTCAGGCGCAAGGCTGCACCAGGGCTGAAAGCGGGCAGAATCTCATAGGGTACTCTTGCGTCAGAATCTGTGAACGGGAATTATCCGGATTATACTCCACCTCTTCGCACTGTCCTAGAGATAGACTAACTAGTCTAGTCTGATCCAGTGGGTAGGGATCGAGCTACCAGGCACTTAAAAATGGCATGTTGGAGTCGGATGTGTTGGGCCGAAATGTGCAATTATAGCTTTGCTTCAAACACAGCACAACGCATATACGCCCACTTCAAGTCCTTTTAAGGACGGATGGCAAAGATGGCTTTACATTCCTTTAGTCGAAGGGCGAAAGAAATTATAACTGCAGCTGAGGCTACCAGGAGAACACGATCTAGAGCTTAGTTTTCCTCGACACCCGAAAAGGATTTAGAGGAAGTAGAGAAGATGGGAAAATGCGATGTAATAAAATAGAGAGAAGGCATAGTCTGTGTTTGATCAAAATTAAGAGAAAGAATAGTCTATGGTTGAACAAAATAGAGAGAAAGAATAGTCTGTGGTTGAACAAAATAGAGAGAAAGAATAGTCCGTGGTTGATCAAAATTAAGAGAAAGCATAGTCTGTGGTTGAACAAAAGTGAGAGAACATAGCATGATCTGTGTTGAATGATTGCGCTAAGGTGACCATTCGTCCCGGATTGTCCGGGACAGTCCCGGAATTTGACATTTTTTTAACCGTTGTCCCGGATTAGCTGCCGTACGGTTTTGTCCCGATTTTGGCATATTTTTTAGCTTTTGTCCCGGATTTGATAAAAAATAATTTGGGACACAAACGTTTACCAATTTTGCCATTTTGGTATACGGCGTACATTTCTTCAATTAAAAAAAATATTATTCCGTTGCTGTGTAGACAATTTTGTTTAATATCAAAACAGCAGAATGCGCTCCTAGTTTTAAATCTCGTATATATTCGTTGTGTTACTAACTTTCACTTTCACTTTCGCAAAAAATGGCACCGAAGCGAAATTGTAGTTTTAATCAAGATTTACAAAAGGAATACCCTTTTATAAAAAAATCTACATCGTCATCAGACTTCACTGTAAGATGTAATATATGTTCATCCGGGTTTACTATTAACCATAGTGGACGTGGTGATATTAAGAGCCACATAAATAGTGATAAACATAAGAGAGCCATCGCTACTGCTGCATCAAGCTCGTCGTTGACAAATTTTTTTCGAGCTGAACAGGTTGGTGACAAAGAAGAACAGTTAGCTGCTACAGAAGGTGCCTTTGCATATCATACATTGATGCACAATCACACGTTTAGATCTATGGACTGCACATCAAAATTGCTTCAGGTAACTTTAGAACCAAAATTTGCTTGTGCACGTACGAAAACAGAAGCTATTATTCGGAATGTGTTCACACCCCATGCTCTAAACAGGTTGAGATGTGACCTAGAAAACGTAACATTTATCTCCATACTGACAGATGTCTCCAACCACAAAGAAATCAAGATTTTTCCTTTGCTTGTCAGATACTTTGATCGCAATAAGGGACTGAAAGTTAAAATATTAGAGTTGAAGTCATTGCCGGGTGAAACATCTGATATAGTAAGTAGTTTTCTTATTGACTGTCTAACTGAAAATGGTTTAGAACTGAAAGTAGTTGGATTATGTGCAGACAACACAAATTCTAATTTTGGGGCGCTGAAAGAAAAGGACAGAACAATGTTTCCACAAAACTGAAAGAAAACCTTGGACATAGTTTGATAGGTGTTGGGTGTGCTTGCCATATTTTCCACAACACTGTTCGAGCAGCTGCAGACGTATTGCCTGTTGATGTTGAAATGACTATTGCAAAAATGTATCTGTACTTCAAATCATACACAGTTAGAGTTGCAAGTCTCAAGGAGTTTTGTCAGTTTGTCTTCAGATGATTTTAGGTTATGCACAAACTAGGTGGCTTGCGCTCTTGCCTGCTGTTGAAAGGGTTCTTTACATGTTCTTGCCTCTAAAATCATATTTTCAATCTCAAGACAGATGCCCAGTTTTTATACAGGAATTCTTTGAAAACCCACTGTCTGAGGCATGGCTTATTTTGGTTCACAGTCAGGCATCCTCTTTCCACGAAGCAGTGCAGAAAGTAGAGTGACAGATGGTCACTGTATTTGAAGTCATTGCCAACATCAATAGGTTGAAAGCTATCTTGGAGTCCAAGCTGGAAGACGGCTTCTTACCATCAAAAGTTCAGATAATCCTTAAAAAGCTGGAAATGGAAGGATTTCCACGTGATGATGTGAAAAAGTTTAACGCCAGTGTTTCTTCATTTTATGAAACAACTTTAAGTTATTTGAAGAAATGGGCTGCAAATAATTTTCAAAACCTAGAGTCTTACAGCTGGGTAATGCTGAACAGAACACCAAATTGGGAAGATATTGAGAAGTCTTCATCATTAGTGAGTCAAACAGTGCCTTCAGTCGACTTTCCAGAAAATGAAATGTATGACGAATATGTCTACATGAAACAGTTCGTTACTTCACAAAAAATTAGTGAGTGGAGTCTTAATAAAACATTACCAGGCAGCGTTGGGTTGAACTAGCTTCCCACTTCAGAAACAATCATGTGCCCGTTTCACATATTCTGAAGTTGGCAGAGTTCTTTTTGTGTCTACCTGGAACAAATGCTGCAACAGAACGAATGTTTTCTCTGATGAACAGTTTGTGGACAAATGATAAAACACAACTAGGTGTTGAAACTTTAAAAGCCATGTTGATCACCAAAGTGAACTATGAGGGAACATGTGTCGAATTTTATAAGATGCTGCATACAAAGGACATTTTACAGAAAATTCACTCATCTGAAAAGTACAGCATCTCTGTTTCACCTTCAATCTAAGTGAGTATCACTGTTTTTTTTATATCTCCTGATTATCCTGATAACGTATTGTAGGTCTATATTATTAGATGTTTTAAAATGTATGTATTATTCACTTGAAAATGACAGCAAGAAGAAATGTAATTTTATTGGTGGAAAATTGAAGTAAAATTATTCCGTCCCGGAATGGGATTTCAAAATATGGTCACCTTAGATTGCGCTCACCAAGGATTTCTTACAACAGCAGCAACAACAACAATAATAATAACAACAACAACAACAATAACAACAACATATTATCAGTGTGAAATATGTGAGCACTGTACGTTTGAGCTTGTGTGTGAAACATAAACTATGCAACAAATTGTCCCTTGCAGATGCCCACATCATTGAGGATGTGAAACCAGTGGGGGCCCGAGCTGAGGAAAATTAGCTTCCATGGATGGAGAATGAACAAACCTCATGCACACGAGGACCAACTTGCTGATGAAGACAAGCGACATTTGCCTGTAGTACTGGCGGAGAACGCCCGGAAATAATTGAAAATACCTGGCAGTTTCAGTGCGGAGTCATTGGGTTAGAAAACAGGAGTAAAAATAGACTTGTATTTTAATTGAACCACACAGAAATGAAGACAAACTTTGATGCTGTTGAAGAGTGGCAGTCCAAGAGTACATGAAATGAAGGCCATGAAGATATTGTGATCTTCCTCGTTAATTTTATCTGCTTTAACCCAGAGGGTCATGTACACGTTTTACAGAGTGACCAGTGCATATCTCATAATAATTAACAAAACAGATACATATTTTTTGTTTGACCTTTAGGCTGCATTTTGGTCTTTATCTGGAGATTTTAACATAATGTAAGACTATACCACAGCTTTGCAAAGAATAACATAACATTAATAAAACATGCAGTTAACAAACATGACAAAACAGCATAACATATTCTAGCAAAGAATAAATTAATACAATATTACATAACAATCACATTACTAAATAACAAAACATTGAAATAGCACAACTTGTTGTCTACTTCTTGGCGAGACACGATCCGTTCAACCTTTGACAAAGTTTTCTAGGTTATATCAGACCTAAATTGCTATCCACAAAAAAAGTAAAAAAAAAAAAATAATAATTAGCATAAGGTAACACAAATAACATTTTATCCTGAAAAACGAATTCCATTTCTTGAGTTAAGAAGCAAATCCAAACTTAGATTGATCATTCCGTGACTGTGAAATATTTTCTAAATAATAAACCACTGATATGACAAGTCATAATGAAGGCACGTTTCGTTGTGACGTTCTCTTCAGCTTTCATTCGTTCGACCTTCTCTTGGCGGAGGTTCGGATTCTTGCTGTGATGTTTGACTAACTCAATGTAGTTCAACTCTTAGTGAACTAAGCTACCAAGGACAAGATGTCGGTTTAGATCCTGATCGACAGCTTCCAGGTTCACCCAGCCCTAAATGCGTACCTGCTTTTTCCTTGAAAAGAAGGACAACACTGGCGTCAAACTGATCATATAACTGAAAATAGAAATGGGTCAAAAACAATATGGGCACTAACAACATATTTTCTATGCGACACCACGAAGCTTCTTTATTTTATCAAGTTCACACAATCTGCATAACTATACATCCCTTATAAAGAAATAGGGCAATGTGATGTTGTGCTGACCACAACGCCTGTAAGTGCGTCGATAATCATAGGAACAAATGTAAACTAGCATCAAATTTCCAATACGAACGGCGGTAAGCCGTTATTGATACAACTATTCCCCCCACCCCCAATCCTATGTTACTCGTGTAAAAGAAACATGTTTGCTATTTGAGACTCCCACAGATGCATTAACTTTTAGTTCATTTCAGTTAAGAATTAATTTACATCACAGCACTCCAGGCAAAGCTCATGAGTCTAGGTCCCTTCTAGCAAATGAGGAATTGTTTGCATATTGATAATCCCAGTAGCTCGCTGTTTGTGCACACTTTTAGCGCGCCTAATTCAGTTATCATTAACAAGCATGGTATTATTTAGGGGAACACTGTGGCTAATCGCTCACCGTTGGCTGACTTTAGGTGTCGCACTGACCTCATCAACCAACCCCGAACTCTCTTTAGCAAAGAACGAAGCGAGCATGGACGGCCATAGACGAATAATAAATATCATTCCTCCTTGTTTTACGATGTTTTCCAAATTGACTGCACTCTCATCAATAACAGTACACAGACACCGGCTAGGTCATCCAAGTAATCTATATATGGAGACTTTATGACCAGACTAGTCTATGAGCTTAGTCATACGGATGTGCTAGATTCACGTACACTTCTTCTGCTTCTACTTCTTGTCCAGCGTTTACACGTTAAGTAGTCGTTGTGTCGTTATGTACGACAAAGATTCTTTAGGCTCGACACACTCGTCTTCCACGTGGAGCGGTTTTCCGTAACAATTTTCCCCGGGCAGCGGCAATTTTGTACCTACTATTTTAGAATTTTAACTGCCAAAGGGTCTTTAACATCCCCAAGTGCACATTTTACCTCTTGTCTTTCGCCGTTATCCTAGGAGGTTTAACATCAAATCTTTCACTGTTCATTTGTTTCAAAGCGTGCAACTTAACAAAATTAACAGAACACAAAAGCAGGCTGCCCGTATCATTACTGGTGCTATGAAATCCACATCTATAGCGACTCTAGAAACAGTAACAGGTCTACAACCTTTGGAAGACAGACGGAAAAATACAGTAATGCAACAAGTAGAGAAATACAAAAGGTTGCACAACCACCCCATTCACCAAAGAGTAACCGGCTTCTCAAAAGGAAGACTAAACAGGAGCAACTTCATGGCAATCTCCAAAGAATTGACACTAGCTATCTAGTATTGTGGCAGACAATGCTAAAACCCATATGCCCAAAAACCCATATGCCCATCCAGTATGATTCCACACGGGAAATAAAGAATGCCAGAAATTAAGGAAGACATAATAGGAATCATGAAGAAGGCACCAAGCAGAAAGAGAGAGAAATCACACAGCTCAACGCGACTTCTCTTTTGTATTAAACTTAACAAGGGCCTTGGACTGGGTGGTTTACTAGTAAGACGTGGGTCTTCTGTATAGGAAGATCCCGGGTTCGAATCTCGCAACAGGCGGTGGAAATTGTTCACTTCGAATTCGTGGTTTTCTCGTGGCTTTATAATTCTTTGGTTTCTGGGCAGTGAGATGCGATGTCTAGCCTTCTCTGGGTAGTGAGATGCGGTATCTATCCCTATCTGGGTAGTGAGATGCGGTGTCTAGCCCTCTCTGGGTAGTGAGATGCGGTTTCTAGACCTCTCTGGGTAGTGAGATGCGGTGTCTAGCCCTCTCTGGGTAGTGAGATGCGGTGTCTAGCCCTCTCAGGGTATTGATATGCGGTGTCTAGCCCTCTCTGGGTAGTGAGATGCGGTGTCTAGTCCTCTTTGGGTAGTGAGACGCGGTGTCTAGTCCTCTCCGGGTAGTGAGACGCGGTGTCTAGCCCTCTCTGGGTAGTGAGATGCAGTGTCTAGTCCTCTCTGGGTAGAGAGATGCGGTGTCTAGCCCTCTCTGGGTAATGAGATGCGATACCTAGCCGCTCTCTGGGTAGTGAGAAACGGTGTCTAGCCCTCTCTGGGTAGTGAGATGCGGTGTCTAGCCCTCTCTGGGTAGTGAGATGCGGTGTTTAGCCCTCTCTGGGTAGTGAGATGCAGTGTCTAGCCCTCTCTGGGTAGTCAATTGCGGTGTCTAGCCCTCTCTGGGTAGACAATTGTGATGTCCAGCCCTCTCTGGGTAGTCAATTGCGGTGTCTAGCCCTCTCTGGGTAGTCAATTGTGGTGTCTAGCCCTCTCTGGGTAGACAATTGCGATGTCTAGCCCTCTCTGGGTAGTCAATTGCGGTGTCTAGCTCTCTCTGGGTAGTGAGATGCGGTGTCTAGTCCTCTTTGGGTAGTGAGACGCGGTGTCTAGTCCTCTCCGGGTAGTGAGACGCGGTGTCTAGCCCTCTCTGGGTAGTGAGATGCAGTGTCTAGTCCTCTCTGGGTAGAGAGATGCGGTGTCTAGCCCTCTCTGGGTAGTGAGATGCGATATCTAGCCGCTCTCTGGGTAGTGAGAAGCGGTGTCTAGCCCTCTCTGGGTAGTGAGATGCGGTGTCTAGCCCTCTCTGGGTAGTGAGATGCGGTGTCTAGCCCTCTCTCGGTAGTGAGATGCAGTGTCTAGCCCTCTCTGGGTAGTCAATTGCGGTGTCTAGCCTCTCTGGGTAGACAATTGTGATGTCCAGCCCTCTCTGGGTAGTCAATTGCGGTGTCTAGCCCTCTCTGGGTAGTGAGATGCGGTGTCTAGCCCTCTCTGGGTAGTGAGATGCGGTTTCTAGACCTCTCTGGGTAGTGAGATGCGGTGTCTAGCCCTCTCTGGGTAGTGAGATGCGGTGTCTAGCCCTCTCAGGGTATTGATATGCGGTGTCTAGCCCTCTCTGGTAGTGAGATGCGGTGTCTAGTCCTCTTGAGTAGTGAGACGCGGTGTCTAGTCCTCTCCGGGTAGTGAGACGCGGTGTCTAGCCCTCTCTGGGTAGTGAGATGCAGTGTCTAGTCCTCTCTGGGTAGAGAGATGCGGTGTCTAGCCCTCTCTGGGTAATGAGATGCGATACCTAGCCGCTCTCTGGGTAGTGAGAAACGGTGTCTAGCCCTCTCTGGGTAGTGAGATGCGGTGTCTAGCCCTCTCTGGGTAGTGAGATGCGGTGTTTAGCCCTCTCTGGGTAGTGAGATGCAGTGTCTAGCCCTCTCTGGGTAGTCAATTGCGGTGTCTAGCCCTCTCTGGTAGACAATTGTGATGTCCAGCCCTCTCTGGGTAGTCAATTGCGGTGTCTAGCCCTCTCTGGGTAGTCAATTGTGGTGTCTAGCCCTCTCTGGGTAGACAATTGCGATGTCTAGCCCTCTCTGGGTAGTCAATTGCGGTGTCTAGCTCTCTCTGGGTAGTGAGATGCGGTGTCTAGTCCTCTTTGGGTAGTGAGACGCGGTGTCTAGTCCTCTCCGGGTAGTGAGACGCGGTGTCTAGCCCTCTCTGAGTAGTGAGATGCAGTGTCTAGTCCTCTCTGGGTAGAGAGATGCGGTGTCTAGCCCTCTCTGGGTAGTGAGATGCGATATCTAGCCGCTCTCTGGGTAGTGAGAAGCGGTGTCTAGCCCTCTCTGGGTAGTGAGATGCGGTGTCTAGCCCTCTCTGGGTAGTGAGATGCGGTGTCTAGCCCTCTCTGGGTAGTGAGATGCAGTGTCTAGCCCTCTCTGGGTAGTCAATTGCGGTGTCTAGCCCTCTCTGGGTAGACAATTGTGATGTCCAGCCCTCTCTGGGTAGTCAATTGCGGTGTCTAGCCCTCTCTGGGTAGTGAGATGCGGTGTCTAGCCCTCTCTAGGTAGTGAGATGCGGTGTCTAGCCCTCTCAGGGTATTGATATGCGGTGTTTAGCCCTCTCTGGGTAGTGAGATGCAGTGTCTAGCCCTCTGAAATCACGGCGAAAAATAGAAGGTCCCGTTTGCACTCGCGTATGTTAAAAAACTCCTGGAAATTAAAAGTCTAAAAGAGTAGGAAAACATGGCCACTGCCCAGGTGACGATTATTAAGCAAACCTACCCATGCCGGAGACGGGCGTGTCGAGCATGAAGGCGCAGATTTCGGTGCTTTGTCGTACACTAGCTTCACAACGTATTCACACTGACTTAACTGGTGAATGCAAAGGACAAGAACAATGTAAGCGGTAAACGGATTTTTGTAGCATATTTTAAGGTGAAAGATAAAAAAGGTATTAACGTCACCGTACTACGTGATAGCATTTGGAAGTGAATCGGCGCGCGCTTTTCCTTGCTTTTGTTGGCTTCCCCCAACTCACTGACCCAAGTATCCATTTTCTTTTTTCATCTGAATCGATTGCAGTCGAACACATATTCGAAACTGAACAAGGGGTGGAATGAGAGGAGCGTCATAAAATAAAGGGGTGTAAAATGTCAGAGACTTATATCTTGCGCCAAGATCGGTGAACAAGTAGTATCGGTTGTGGTCGGATGTGCTGGGTCGAATGACGCAAATATTACAATTCTACTGCAAACCACAAAACACCACACCACATAAATGCCCACTTAACGTCCTTTTTAAGGGCAGACGACAAAAATGGCAGTTTATTCCTTTAATAGTCGTCGGCGGAACTCCAGAAATGAAGAGAACAAGGCTGTTAATTCAAACTTGCCATCAATTTACCACGTGATCTACAATGGCCAATAGTGTTAGAAATGTAGGCAATGTGATTGCTTCTGTGACGGGAATTTTGGAAGCACCCACCATTAGAGACACCCGTTTGCTAAAGCAGGCAGCATTGAACGAAGCTTTTTGACAATGCATGAGCAGTTCGTGATAAATAGTGCGCTCTTGATCTGTGATCGATGTGAATACTTTAACAGCCACCACAACATTATCTTGCCTATTAAAGATTGCACTAGATCGGTTCCTGAAAACGATTAAAGATTGCACCAGATCGGTTCCTGAAAACGACATATTTTGGCGAAAATTATCTTGTAAATTCGCTTGAATGTAACACTGTTCAATCGAAAATGAATATTTATGATTTATATTTTAAATGTGATTTTAAACAATAACCTGATCTAATCGGTTGCAATCCTGGCTAGCAATCATTCGTTGTGTACGTTCACCAGCTTTCACATCTGGCGTAGTCCCTAGAGACTAGGAACTGAATATTGCGTGTTAATACGTTTTTCTCGGGCAGAAGTGCGCACAGGGGTCCCTCGCCGAACAGGCAGATAAGTCTGTCACCGGAGGTACTCATATTTTTTTCTGCTGATGAGTAATTGACGTTTTAAGCTGGGTGTCGCTGTTGAGATCAGGGGTGGTTGCCGCAGAGAGAAATCATAAATAAAAATAAAAAATCCCACTGGTACAATGGGATTTGAACTCACAACCTCTCTGTCTCGAGACCGGCAACTTGTCTCGAGACCAACCAGTCCCCCAGAGACTCTCTTATAAAGAAGCTGTCTTTTTCAGTGATTCGTTTGCCCCATAAAGTTTCCCTTTCAGGGATGTGGGCGTGGGCCACATTATCCTCCTCAAGCCTGTATACTGGGAGCAATCCTGTAGAACATGTTTTGTTGTCATGTCATTGGCTGTACAGTAACATTGGTTTGTGGTTCCTATTTTTAGTTTGGTGAACATGTGGTTTCCCATTATGTTGTGGCCAGTGTGTAGGTGAAGTATGATGACGTGATTCCTCCTGACTTGTATTTTATAATTTATTAAGAAAAATGTGCTTTTAAACAAAAACCTGATCAAATCAGCTGTAATTCTGGCTAGCAATCTTTTATTTCATCTGGTGACCTTCGTTTAACAAGTGAACAAATTATTGCGTTTGTCTTAATATTGCCTTATAAGCCGATAACAACATTACAACAGAACGAAATCTTTGTCACTGAAGACAAGCCGAGACTGATAGAATCCTGCTACTGCTGTAATCTGTCGAATGAAAATATGCCATCCACAATAGCTTCAATACTGCCATGCTATATCGCAAGAATACTGTCTTACATTTTGTCAATATAAATTGTTAGTCAGTCAATATAATTAGTCAGTATAATTAGTCAATGGGAGCCGCGATAGCTCAGTGGTTAGTGAACTGGACTACAAAGGACAAGAGGTAGGGTTCGATCCCAACCCGACGGCTTCCGTTTCACCTAGCCTTAAATGGGTACCGGATTTTTTTTTCTGGGAAAGTAAAGCGGCACGGGCGTAATACCGACCACATTACCCCAAAAATCATGTGCCGAAGGTCTGTAAAATGTATGGTCACTAACACCATATTCCCTATACGACACGTGGCGTGATAGGAGTACTTTACTTTTTAAAAAATAATTAGTCAATATAATTAGCCTGAATAGGAATGGCAAAAAGTAATTTTAATGCCATGAAAAGTATACTAACAAGAAAACAAATAATACCAGGACTAAAATTAAAAATAGCAAAATGTTATATCTTTTCAACATTCCTGTATGGTGCATAAACATGGTCATTAGACAAGAAAACAGAACAGAAAATTTAAGCATTTGAAATGTGAATTTATAGAAGAATAGAAAGAGTTGGATGGAGAGCAAACGATGAAGTCTTAAAACAACTAAACAGGACAAGAGAACGACTAAACACAATTCAAACAAGACAAATGTGACTTTGGGGCAAGTTAAGAGACACAGTAGCCTACTAAAAGTAATCTTGGAAGGGCGAATAAAAGATAAAAGAGGCAGACCAAGACAAACCTGGACGAGTAACATCAAAAGATGGACAAGTCAGCCTATGACAATTTGCACTATTAAAGCAAGAGACAGAGCAGAATGTCGCTCCATTGAGCCCAACCTTCGATTCTGAGGCAACAGTCATTGAATGAATGAATGAATAATTAGTTAATCAATAAATGTTACCTAAAATATTACATTTTGGTTAGTGTATAAAAGCAGCCATATTTTAATTAAATGTTCTACATTTCTTAAATTAGATAATAATACGTCTTGAACAAATGTTATACAACCTTCTACATTCCTTAAATTATATACGACTATGTCTAGAACAAAAGTTGTAGAATCTTCTACATTTCTTAAATTATAAATGACCACGTCTAGAACAAAAGTTGCAAAATCTTCTACATTTCTTAAATTATATATGACCACGGCTAAAACAAAAGTTGTAAAATCTTCTACATTTCTTAAATTATATATGACCACGTCTAGAACAAAATTTGTAAAATCTTCTACATTTCTTAAATTATATATGACCACGGCTAGAACAAAAGTTGTAAAATCTTCTACATTTCTTAAATTATATATGACCACGGCTAGAACAAAAGTTGTAAAATCTTCTACATTTCTTAAATTATATATGACCACGGCTAGAACAAAAGTTGTAAAATCTTCTACATTTCTTAAATTATATATGACCACGGCTAGAACAAAAGTTGTAAAATCTTCTACATTTCTTAAATTATATATGACCACGGCTAGAACAGATGAAGTAAAATCTTCTACATTTCGTACATTGTGTATGATTACATCTAAAACAAATGCACAAGTCTCTTTCTCTACCTTCTCCACCTTCCTCCTGTTCCTCCCCGTTGTCTTCTTTCTTTCTCTCTTTTATAAAAAAAAACAAACAACAAAACTCTCTAACAAAATATGTGGTCTATTACGTTTCTCATGTGATATAAAGCTAGTTTCTCCGACATATCCGTAAAAGCCAACACATCACTCTATCCCTGTCGTGAATCAGACACTCCAAAGTTATTACAATCTAGGACTTATTTCAGTGTGAACGAGTCGGAACGCTTTACAGTAAATTTTGTGTGTGTGGAATTAATGAATCCCAACATACAAATTACAAATGTCAAGTAACTGAGACTAGAATTGCTGCAAGTTTACATTCTCACGAGTCGCGGTAGCTCAGTAGTTAGTGAACTAGACAACTGAAGCATAGGAGGTCGCGTTCAATTCTGATGGACGACTTCCAGGTTTTAACCAGACTTAAATAAGTATCGGATTTTTTCCTGGTAAAGGAAGAAAGCACAAAGGAATAAAATGCTTAAGTTCTATACAATGCTGCTTTACTTTCCCAGCAAAAATCCGGTACCCATTTAAAGTTGGGTGAACACGGAAGCCGTCGATCAGAATCGATCCCGACCTCTTGTCCTTTGTAGTCCAGTTCACTAACCATTGAGCTATCGTGGTCCCCTAGGCATCTATATTTTTGACATGATATTCATACAGTGCTGAAATCCTCTTGAGCTTGTCATTTCGAAGTCGAAGAAGAAATAGCATTAGAAGATAACACAATCCTCAAATATTGTTGTAATAAAAGATAGACTAGTCAACACGAATGTGATTTAATAATTTAAATAAATAATTGTCTCTAACTCTAATAAACATAGAAGAAGCTTATGCAGGTTTTCCGAAATGAACAAGATAACTAAAATACCAATAATAAACAGCCCCGTTTAGGGAAGCACAGTCCAAAGTAGTTAAAATCGAATACAGCACATGGAAGATTGTTGAGAAAAGAGATGTGTTTTCCTGCTTCCTTCTAACAAAAACACCATCAGCAGAGTTCCAAACACAAACAGCTTTAAACTCATTCACTTAATCTATATCCATCGCGTCTTTATCATTATTTTTTCTTATTTACACGTGCAGATCTTGATTACTTTGTATCTGTAAAGAACCGTTTTCTTTCGAACTTATTTTTGTATTTAGCTACCTTAGTTGGATTTTTTTATCATCTCTTCCCATCTTTTTGTGATTTTAGTGTTTTATTTGTTACTGTTTCACAACTATTTTTAGAACTACCTTCTTTGATTTAGCTGATGTTTGTTCTCCATATGTCATCCATTTCTTTTATTTTGTTACGAGTTATCTCTTTTGCCACTCTACATATCTTTTTTATTATCTTTTTTTATTTTTGTCATCATATTCTTTGATTTTGTTACCATTTATTTTTATTTGGTCACTTCCACCTGTTATCTAAGTACAATTACTTTGTTACAGGAGCTACTGAGTTAGGTGCTCTGTGCACATCGTGAGCTGTGTGTTTCATTCGTTTTGATCGTGTTTCGATATTCTGATTGTTTACGATGGGTGATGATATCGTATGACAGGGAACTATTTTCTGTGCGGTTTCGCCTTATGTCTTTGGCGTGTGCTGAGACTGCTATGATGAGGACTACAGCTGCCTTTCTTTGTTTGGGAGATGAGATAGTAATTCGGATGATTCCACTGACACGGGCGGTTGAGCAATTATGGATTATAATTCGTTTGCAGTGATACCCGGACCTTTCATAACCAAAGAACCAATCTAAGTACCATTTATCTTAATAGCGTCACATCTTTTATTGTATGCATTTTATACACTTTATGTACATATTTTATACACTTTATGTACACTTTCTGCACACATTTTATACATGGGAATAATCTGGAGACAGTTCAGACCAACAATTACCTTAGGCATACTATATCAGTGGGTGTCCGGTTAGCGCAATCGATAGGCGGTTGGCTTACACGGCAACAGCCGGGGTTCGTACCCTGGCGAGGACACCTGGGTTTTACTAATTCCCTAAAAATTAGTAGGAGCCGCGATAGCTCAGTGGTTAGTGAACTGGACTACTACGGACAAGGGGTAGGGTTCGATCCCAACCGACGGCTCCTTGTTCACCCAGCCTTAAATGGGTACCGGATTTTTTCTGGGAAAGTAAAAGCAGCACGGGCGTAATACCGACCACATTACCCCACAAATCATGTGCTGAAGGTCTGTAAAATATAGGGTCACTAACACCATATTTCCCTATACGCCACTTGGCGTGACGGGGGGTACTTTACTTTTACTTTTTTATACTATATCAGTGATGGAAAATGTACAACTGAAAGCACAAAAGAATAAGAAGGGCAAAAAAGTCATTTTAATACAATTGAAAAATATACTAACATCAAAATAAATAAAATCAGGGCTAAAACTAAGAATAGAAAAATATGTTATATCTCCTCAACATTCTTTATGACAAGAAAACAGAACAGAAAATTGAAGCCTTTGAAATGTGGATTTATAGAAGAATTGGATGGAAAGAAAATAAAACAAGCGATGAAATCATAAAAATGAAAAGAGACCTACTAAATACAATTCAAACAAGACAAATGAGATTTTTAGGACATGTTAAAAGACACAGCAGCCTAGTAAAAGTAATCTTGGAAGAGTAAATACAAGGTAGAAGTGGGAGAGACAGACCAGGACTAACATGGACGAGTAAATCAACAGATAGGCAAGTCAGCCTATGACAACCTGCACTGTCAAAGCAAGAGACAGAACGGAATGGCGCTCCATGGAAGAAAAACCTTAGATGTGGAGACGGCACTGAATGATGAGGATGATGTTGTTATACAAGGTGACTCACTCGTCACGGAACGCGACATTTTATCAATTATTATTATCCTATTTGGACTCAAATGGTGGTCACTTTCAGCAACATGCTGTGATGTCGTCGCATTTCTGACATAATTAGGCAAGTTTGTTTCATCCCACCACTTGCTTCTTGTAATTATCCTAGCTATTGGCGTAACCATTAAATAAATACCATGTTCTGTAGCGAGTGAAACACCTTGGCCTATCACACACTGGCTTAGACTTGAAGGAATTAAGATAATATAAGAATAAATAATAAATAATATAAGATAAAGAGTAAAGACAGAGAGAGAGACCTTGTTCATGGCTCGTGCTTAAACAAAAGTGACTAAAGAGAATTGATTGGTTGTTTTATAGCATATTTTAAGCTTCACTTATATTAACGAGGTGCGCGTGGGCGTGCGGCTAAAACCACTGTTCCGCTGGCTGATAAGCTGACGTACGGTGTTCGAAGCTCGCGGTAGACAGAAAGGATTTTTTCTATCGGGAGGTGAAATAAAAATCCTGAGTCGCACACGTCGTGGCAATTGCTTGACCAAGCGGCCTTTATCCCACTGGTTCTATTATGCCCCCCCCCCCCACCACCCGACAAACACCAGCAATGGTACTTATTATGGTAAAGATATATATATATATATATATATATATATATATATATATATATATATATATATACATATATATATATTAAACTTAATTTTGCTCATTTCCATCAAATTTCTGCAGTGTTCTGTTTTCTATTTTTGTAACATTCTTATCATTTTAGTCTTTTTAGTTTTAGACACCGCCTCCTTACATTAATTGCACACGGTTGATTTCTTTTAAACACCATATCTCTTTATTTAGGAGATACATCTTTTATTTTTGTCAACTTTCCTTATTAAGCTATATTATTATTAAACTCATGTCTTATTTTTTAAAACACCCTTTACATGTAATTTAGCACATCTTACTTTAAAATCTTTTCTCTTTATTTAGACACATCTTATTTTTTTTTCGCCCTTTCCTCTTATTTCTGCTGATCTTACTTTTTGTCACCGTTTTCTTTATTTTGGCACATCTTACTTTACTTTCGCCACAGTTACTATTATTCTGACATATTTTTACTTATTTGTCTCATAGTTTTCATTATTTTTCTTTTTCTTTCTTTCTTTCTTTCTTTCTTTCTTTCTTACTTACTTACTTATTCTCACTTGTTCTTTGTACACGTCTCATTTTTGGGGAAATAATAAATAAAAATAAAAATAATTGTTTATGAAACAAAATAACCAGCCTGGCCCACCAAATAAGCTTAAAAAGGAAGGCAAGTCTGTAACCAAAAAATTCATACAGAAATCGGATGTGTTGGATTAAAAGGCGTTTGTATTACTGTGGACTATTGTTGGTGGCTTATTAACAGGCCACTTTGTAACTATAGACAGCACTCCAAGAAGACTGAAAGAAGCTCCGCGTAGAACAATTAACACAGAGAGAGCTCGTTGATGGGCTTCAGAGTTAAACCAGACCTACAAGAGCTAGCGATAGTCAGGCATGGAGAGCTATCATTTCTGCTCGACGTGCCGTTTTCGGCTCGCAGAAGAACTAACATTTGCTGGTGAACACATGATCAACGATTCTATGCATGTCTCCGAAAGGATTAGACACTCGATCTCATCAACTGAGTTTTTCCTTTCTATGAATTTCCGACTTTCTTTCTTTCTTTCTTTCTTTCTTTCTTTCTTTCTTTCTTTCTTTCTTTCTTTCTTTCTTTCTTTCTTTCTTTCTTTCTTCGAAAGTGAGGCAATCATCTAAAGCGTAAGGTTTCAAATGACTCCCTAAAATACCTCTACTATCTATTTATTACTTTTAAATACATTTTTATTTTGGTGGCACAGTTTGACTGGCTTTTACTCTAAATCAGAGATCCTCAAACTTTCTTGAGCCTGGGTCCAGAGACCGGTAAGAGGCCGAGGACAGGCCATAAGTTGTCATCTTATTTTAAAACATGAGAACACATACTAAAGAAGAGTAGAAGGGGATCTATTGTTCTGCACTAAGTTAACTTCCTGACTTTGTTGTAATTGATTAGGCTATTTGGGGGGGGGGGCTCTATAGAGTTGTTAGAATAAAGGTCGCCTGTTCAATATAGTTGCTATGTTGCATATAGACTAATGTTTCTATTTTGTCTTTGATCAACAAATGATAGAACTAACGTCCAGCTGATTTGACTGAAAGACAGGTTCTAAGCTTCAGCCTGATAACCCTCATTAAAAAATCCTCTTTATATGTGTGAGTGTGTGTGTTTAATGTTTCTTACAAATGTCGAGTGGGAGTAGGGGACACATAAAAATAAAATTGTTTGTTGATCTTGCTTAGAGGAGCTTTTACCACCAACTTTGTTTGTTAATCTATTTTGTATATTAAAACTTTCATATATAAATCAATGAATTGCATTGGTGAGTAATTTTGTCTTTACAAGACACTTCCGTAAACTGACAATAATTTCTCATTAACGTCAGTCAAGGATTACCACAAAGTAATGTACTCCCCAAGCCTCAATAACACTTACCGTTTTTCCACATCTTGCCCATAGCGCACCCGCCTGACCCACGAGACAGCACAACCTGACCGTAGCACTTGCTCCACCCATCTAATCAGCGATGCTCTCTGTACTAGGGAGGCAATGAGTTTTAGCTACTCGCTTTGTCACGAGAATTGTAGAACATCATGAAATCCACCGAACTTGAGATCGAGGGCAGACGGTTTTTGTCGTCTGTGAGTTCAGCGCAGCAGGAAGAGAACAACCGCACGTTGCGCGCGCAGTAGTGAAACTTTTGAACGTCTTAATTCACTGTTTGAAGTATTCTTTTAAGCAAGGCAAACGGAACTATAGTTAAAAACCACTGTGTAACATTTCTGAAAACTACTGCTTGGTTGTTGTGAGGATAGTGCTTTGGTTAATTTAGTATATTAAAGTATATTTGAACAGAAAATATATCTTTCATATATCTACCATGTACAGTATGATACAATTAAATAAAACGTGTTGTGGTTTAACAATATTCACATGAATTACCGTTAACGTTATTATTCGTCATTAATGTTTGCGTTTCATGTCTTAGTGGTGTATCAGTTTCGTATCTAAGAGAGCACTCAATCTCAAACCCATGTGGAGCATGAAATCTTCATTAAATACATCCCAAGGCGTCCTGTTTGGTGATATTCTCTAACATCTCTCGATTCTCTCAATGTCCTTCCAACTTTCTTCATCTCTGCTTCAATCTGTTTTCTTCACGTATATTTGATCCTCCCCGTTGTAAAATGTCTTCTTGATTATGCTGTTTTGTTCTCTTTATGACCGTAAATTGTATCATATCACAAACATAAACATATTCATTAGATTATCATTTCACTTATCTCTCTCTGTATCACTCTTCTATTCTATTCAAATGCGTTAATTATTTCTCCACTCACATCTAATTTTTAAAATGATCTTTTCATTTGCCTTTCACTTTGTTGGGTTAATGTATCAACCATAGTCAAGAGATTAAGATTCAATACACGATGTTTAAAAGGAAATATTACATTAGTTCACATGCAATGTATAGTTGCTGTAGTTCAGAAATACACTGGGGACACAAACATACCAGTGTGTGCTGTCCAAATTCAATGATGATGTCCTTTATGCAAGAACTATATATATATATATATATATATATATATATATATATATATATATATATATATATATATATATATACAGTATATACATGCGACTGTCATAACTGTAATTAGACTGTCCATTAGCTCCTCAAACATGTCTAATTAAACAAGATTGTCTTAGAGCACCGCCCACAAACTTCGTGGCACCTGCGATGATCATCAATATAATTTCACAAATTAAAATTGTGTAGGGAGTTAATTTTTTTATTTATTGTTGCACCGTGACATGAAACCTACTCTTTCAGATTATCAACTTTCAATTATTATAATTTTTTTTTGTGTTCTCATTTTTAACACAGAATCAACGTTTTATAGTGCGTCTGAGATTGGGCGTTAGATGTCACCTACAC
The DNA here is from genome assembly GCA_032433765.1 of Megaustenia siamemsis. Lineage (NCBI taxonomy): Eukaryota > Metazoa > Mollusca > Gastropoda > Stylommatophora > Ariophantidae > Megaustenia > Megaustenia siamemsis. Next base: position 74,656,043 of record JAVIAB010000051.1, on the reverse strand, counting down.
TGAGATAGGGTTCACTGTTTACAAAACTCCAACCTCTCCACATGAGATTACACTCGCGTATTTATTTATTTTTAAATTTAATTTTAAGCCTCAACTTCAATGTTTATCAATGATTTCTTCTTCATGTTGCTTTCTACATTTGTTTTTCAGTGTCGGGGGAAGAGGGGGGGGGGGGGGGAATTAAGTCAGCGGTGTCTAGTTCTTCTATTGACCCCTCCTACTGTTATGTTTCCTATTGTTTTCAATATTCTATAAATTCATCCTTTTTGTAGCAGGCTCTTTGATCTAGTATTCTCGTTTCGTTTCTTGATACTCGTTGCGCCACAATTAGCTTTTCTGTCTTATCACGTGACCAAATCATTTTATATGATCTCTATATATTCAATAGTGGATATTATCCCTAGTTCTTCCCCCCCCCTCCCAGACACACCCCCCCCCTCTTAATTCTTCACTTTTGATCTTGGCTATCACCACGCTGTTTCCTGTCACGTATCTAGCACATTTAATATCGGCGGTGGTAATTTTTTAAATCAAGATTAATTCGTTCCAGGCCTTGAGCACATTCATATCGCTATTATCTGTGAAAGACGTACTGCAATTTTGTAATCCTCACATTTGGTAATAATTTTATATAACATCATGAAGACAAATACATAATAATAAAGATAATTTAAAGTTTAGATTTACAAAAGGAGCAGTTCAAATAGTTTCGCTTAACATCTATTATAAAGAATTATAAAGTTATTACTTTCTTTATTGTTTGTTAAAACTGTTTCATAAATATAATTTAGTGCACTACTTTGTGTTTTAAAGAAAATGATAAAACAATTATAATAAAAAAAAATATTTGCTTTGTGTTTTGAAACATACTAATACAAATATAATTCAAATATCTGCCGTTCATTATCTGTTACAATTCTACACATGATTAATAAATAGTCCATTAAAAAAAAAATTAGTTATATTAAGCATATGGTTTAAAGGAACTGCAGTAAAATATTGGCTCGTTACCAATACCATTATCTAGACGTCATTCCTAATTTACCGTCGCGTCATTTTACACCTCATACTTGGATAAACTTTTAGTGATATTTAGCATTTGAATTTAAATTGTTTAATTTAACTATCTCTCCATTTACATTTTGTGATGTTTATTAATTATATTATAGCGACTAGCACTTATATATATATATATATATATATATATATATATATACATATATTAGCAACTTATATTGAAGTACTAAAGCGATTAGCACTTATATATTTTTATATACTGAATACGTATATTTCAGCAACTTGTGTTGAAGTACTATAGCGATTAGTACTTATATATATATTAGCAACTTATGTTGAAGTACTATAGCGATTAACACTTATATATATATATTAGCAACTTATGTTGAAGTACTATAGCGATTAACACTTATATATATATATATATATTAGCAACTTATGTTGAAGTACTATAGCGATTAACACTATATATATATATATATAAGCAACTTATGTTGAAGTACTACAGCGATTAGCACTTATATATATATTAGCAACTTATGTTGAAGTACTATAGCGATTAGCACTTATATATATTAGCAACTTATGTTGAAGTACTATAGCGATTAACACTTATACATATATATTAGCAACTTATGTTGAAGTACTATAGCGATTAACACTTATATATATATTAGCAACTTATGTTGAAGTACTATAGCGATTACACTTATACATATATATTAGCAACTTATGTTGAAGTACTATAGCGATTAACACTTATATATATATTAGCAACTTATGTTGAAGTACTATAGCGATTAACACTTATATATATATTAGCAACTTATGTTGAAGTACTATAGCGATTAACACTTATATATATATTAGCAACTTATGTCGAAGTACTATAGCGATTAGCACTTATATATATATATTAGCAACTTATGTTGAAGTACTATAGCGATTAGCACTTATATATATATTAGCAACTTATGTCGAAGTACTATAGCGATTAGCACTTATATATATATTAGCAACTTATGTCGAAGTACTATAGCGATTAGCACTTATATATATATTAGCAACTTATGTTGAAGTACTATGGCGATTAGCACTTATATATATATTAGCAACTTATGTCGAAGTACTATAGCGATTGAAACGTTGGGAATCAGCCTTAAGTATCATCTTCCAGCGGGAAGCCCTAATGCAACATCAACAAAATGTGTTGGATGATTGGTAGAGCCGTTTTAAACTGACACCAAAGAACGTTTCCTTATTTGTTCTGTTGCCGTGTAAATTGTATACGCAATAAAAAGAATGGCACACCAGAGTAATTGGGCTCAGATTTCCGCCTGTTACAAAGCTCGTTTGAGTTTCATATTGTCGATAGTTGGTGGAGTATTCGACATCATTTTAAGCGTCAGCATTTTGGCGGGAGGGCGAATTGCTCTCTTCATCGTTGTTATTAATTATCTCAACTAAGGAATGTAGCAACCAAGGTATTGTTTCACGAATTAATGTTACTAGTGAATTATGTTTAGAAAAAAGCAGAGATCCTTATACATATATTTTTGTATAAACTCAATGCTGGTTCTGACTGACAGTTACTAATCTCGACTAACAAATGCACGTTGTTTTACTTACAATTGTTCTGATCGTGAATCTGTGTAAAAGTGTCTATGTTGTGGTTGATGTTAGAGTTTGTGAGCATTCCATAGACTGTCAACTCATTCTACTGTCTAAATGCAACTAATCCAAAGTTAATGAAAAATTGGGTCTAATATAACATTTTCAGTTAGCAAATTCAAAATCTAAATCTAAAAAGTGGCATTTTAAATATAGCCAATAAGAAATGTGTAGTTTATATAAGTAGAGATTTTACGAGTTTGCTACATTAAGTATATTCTTAAAAATGATATTATTTTTTGGGGAGTAGGCCCAGTTTGTGACGTCACACAAAAATGTAAATTGTTTTCTGGACTTATTGTTTCTGTTATTTATATTTTACTAAATTAAAACTTATGATTATTAACATTTTAAAAATTTATAACAAATCAAACACTTTCTAGTGTAAACTATTAAATGCTCAGTCACAAACGTCATTAAAAGGTCATATATAAAGTTCTCCTAATTAACTAGCATGTATCATCAACATTCTTACTGATGTTATATTTTTTTTTTCTTTTTAATAAGCAAAATAAGCAAGAGCACAGTGCCAAGCGGCTGTGTAATCAGCTATTGAACAATTCAAGAAGAATGAAGAACACAATAATTGGTTACGGCTTGAGTGGCGCGTAATGAATGCGGTGTTAGTGTTCATTTTTTGTTTTGTTTTACCACAGACACATTTTTGGATAATACTGGCAGCACAACGCCAAGTCGTATTTCTTTACAAGAAAGCATCACCTGCATTAATTTTAAGATTTGGAGATCTCTAGAGCCAGTTTATTGAGGAAATTAACCCGACCTCTTGACCTCGGTAGCATCATTATCATCAAGTGTCGTTGTTGATGACCTAGTTGATCATGTCGCTCTGAAACCAGGCAGTTAACATTTCTATTGTTAACGTCATATTAAACCATTATCTTATACTGGTACATTTTCTGCTGGTCTATTTTTCTTTCGTCTATTTTTTTCCTAAACTTTTCAGGTTGTCTCTATATTTTTTTTTCTCTCCTCATTACATGGTTTTAAAAAAAAATCATCACCCCCCCCCCTTCCCATGTCGGTAACGCGTTTTATGTTTGCTTTGACCTTCCATGGTATTCTCAACATTCTTTTGTAAAACCACATCTCCATCTTTATTAGACGGTTCGATCAAAGACAACGTGGAATTGTTACTGAGAAATTATAATTGTAAAATAGGTCTATTATAATCCATATGTTGAGACGGCTAGGAGTTAAGTATAGATTATATCAATCACGACTGTTGACAGTGTTGCTAGTTAAGCAGGTTTAAAGCAAAGTTCAATGAAATTATTATAACATTGCAAGAGTTGGTTACATTTACCGTGTATGATTATCTTGTACCTAAATGTGCATAATTACCTAAGTAAATATTCGTGACGTTAGCAGAGACTTTGATGTTTATTTAGTGCTCTCCTCACGTTCAAAGGTGCCTGGATCGAAACTTGTGAACAGTGAACGAATCTTTTTTTCCACACTGACCTGTCATCTCAGATTACATCAGGTTAAATGTCTAGCAGTATCGTGGACGTAAAAATAGTAAAAAGACAGAAGTAATGGTAACAACAAAGAAAAAAGACTTTACCGCATTGCACAATAAATAGAAGTGGAACAATATTAAAACAGGTAAATTAATTTAAATATCTGGGAACAATTTTAACCTCAGATGGTAGATGTACAACAGAGGTAAGATGCAGAATAGCTCAGGAAAAAGCTTTCCAAAAATGAAAAAGATACTATGCAATCCATTTTTGACAATAGAGACAAGTAAAAGAGCTCTTAAATGTTATGTAGAGCCAGGCTTAACATATGGATGTGAATCAAGGACAATTGGACAACAGACAAGAAAATCACTGGAGACTGTAGAAATGTGGTTTTACAGAAGAATGTTGAGACATGGACCATGGACAGACAAGAAAAGTAATGAAAACACTCTGATAGAGGCCAAAACAAAGAGAGAGCTAATTTCCAATATTAGGAAGAAACAATAATCTTTTTTGGTCATGTAATGAGAATGGAACAGTTGGAATATATTGTGGCAACTGGAAAAATTGAGGGACGAAGAGATAGAGGGAAGCAAAGAGAAAAGATACCAGACAGCCTAAGAGAATGGCTTGTCAGAAGGTGAACAACAGAAATGAGAAATAATTGTCGAGATCGTAAGTTGTGGAGAGACATGATCACCTACGCCAGCAGGCTTGGTACTTGATGATGGTCGTGGACGACTGATAAGTTGTAGGTCCCATGTTCAAAATTAGCTCGTGAAATAAGTTATTTTGAAAACGTGCAGAATTGTACTTACTATTTTTTTATAGGCTACACATTGAAGCAAAGCAGTAGTCATTTTAGTATCATCAAAAATGTTAACCATCGTTCCGAGGTTATTGTAGGGCAACTATTACCTGTGGTGTGGAGTTCGTGTACTGTACTGATAACTTCCTGAGTGAACGGGTAGGAGACGTCAGTATAAATGGATACAGTCATAGTGATTTACGATGGTCCTGCGTGCATGAATTGTGTGTGTATATATATGTATATGTGTGTGTATGTATTTCGCAACGGAGCAGAGTGCAGAAAGTTTGTGAATAGACAAACACATAATAGTCAAATATATTAGTGCAGCTTACAAGTCTACAGCTTCAGTAATAATTTATGTTCACTTTATGATGTTGTGTATAACATTCTGTATTCTATAGTGAACCAACTAGCGGAAATAAATAAAAGTCTCTGATTGGTTGGCTGTGAATGTCTTACACCAGTGATTCTAAGAGTGTACTTCTTAGCGGCCACAACATGAGGAGAACAAAGTAGCCCATTAATTAATTTATGTTTTTAAAAAAAAAAAAAGAGATATATATCACTCTCTCTGCGATCAAGGCTCAATCAGAGTAGGATTCCAGGCTCTCTCATGAAGTCAGCTGTCTGTTTAAGCGAATCGATTGCCCCATATAGTTTTTCTTCCAGGGAGGTGGGCGTGGACCACATTGCTCTTCTCAAGTATGTGTACTGGGGCAATCCTGTAGAACATGTTTTGTAGTCATATTGTCAGTGGCATAGGCTGGTTGTACCTATTTTGAATTTGGTGAACATGTGATTTCTCATTCTATTGCGGCCAGTGCGTAGGCGAAGTATGATGACTTGATCCCTCCTTGATAGTTGGTGGTATCCGTCACTCTCGTTATGCTTTGGGTGTTCTCGTTTCCATTTTTCATGGAACTGACCCTTGAGGATGGATTTGGCTTCATCATAACTGAGCGGATGGTTCTCTTGTGGTAATCTCCCTCCCTCTTTAGCTAATTTGTCTGCGCGTTCGTCCCCGTGTATATTACAGTGTGAATGGTATCCACTGAATGACTACCCTCTGGAAGTTATTGCATAGTTGGTCCAGGGTTGTTCTAAAGTCAACTAGTTCATTGTTCTTGAGGCTTTTTAGATATCATAATACTGATAGTGCATCAGTCAGAATCAGCAATTTATTGTGCATGTTATTTTTTAGTGTTGCAGCATCTCTGATGGTATCAGTTTCTGCTTTAAAGTTGTTTGAGAATTTTCCAGTAGCTATTGACTTGGTGATCTCGTCCTGATTATTCAGCGTCAAGAACACACCCACCCCTCCATTTCTGGTGGCATTTGTAGCAGAGCCATCTATGTATATGTGGGACCAAGAGTCCTGTGGGTAGGTATCGTGTATGTGTTTTTTCTGCTACGTGTTTTCTTTCTGTGTCTGATTGGGTGCCTTTTTCATGATTCCTGTTATATTTTCCTTAAGTTCTGGTATATTATGCTTTCCATGAGGAGGCATACCAGATGGGCCCAAGGGTTTCGATATTGTTTGGGAAAGTACTGGGTTTCCAGTAGTTTGTTCATTGGCAATTGAAGCGAAGTTGCTCCTCTTTAGTCGTACAATTCCGGAACCAGTTATTATTTGGTGCATGGGGTGGCTAAGGAGCCTTCTATATTTCTCCGCTTGTTGCAATACTTTAGTGACCCGTCTGTCATCTAAGGGTTGTAAACCTGTTACTGTTTCTAGAGTCTTGATAGGTGTAGATTTCATAGCACCAGTGATGATACGGACAGCTTGGTTCTGTGTTCTGTTAATTTTGCTAAGGCGTGATTTGGACGCCATAGCCCAGGCTTTGACTCCTTACTGTAGAATTGGTCTGACTCTTCTTACGTATAGTCTTTTCAAAATATTGCTGTCTGCCCCCAGTCCGTTCCTGCCAATTTCTTCATAATATTTGTTCGTTTTCTGGCTTTTTCCCTTGCTCTGTCTATCTGATTTTCCAAGTCATTCTGCGATTCATGGTGACGCCAAGATATGTTGGGTTTTGGTCAGTAGGGAGTGTATGGTCTTTTATCTTCAAGTTTGCAGAGAGTGTATTACTTGATAGGCTGAAAATTGTATATGTAGTTTTTTTCGTTGATTGGTAAGAACCAGGTGTTCGTCTATTTTTAAGTTCACCTAGGGCATCTTGCATCCTGGGTCCAGCCACCGAGATACTTTCCTCGCGAGCCCATAACGCCAGATCATCTGCGTATATTGCTGAGTGTATTCTGGGTGGAATGTCCATTACGATATCATTTATGAAAATTAAAAAGAGTGTTGGGGACAAGACTCCGCCTTGTGGGACACCTTGTTCGATAGAGACCTTCTTACTTAGTTGACATTGAACTTGTACTCTGGCCGTTCTATCCTGAAGGTATTGAGAGACCCAATTGAATAAACGACCCTGGATGCCAAGTCTAAAATGCTTGTTCTTTAAACCCTCTAGCCATGCCCTATCAAAAGCCTTCTCCATGTCGACCCACACTGCCAGTGTGTGTTTCTTTTCTTGTAGAGAATCCTCTAATTCCTGTGCAATGTAGGTGACCAGGTCTTCAGTTGATCTGTGCTGTCGAAGTCACTTTGTTGTGGTACGATTTGTTGTTTTGTCTCCAAATGCCACATACGTCTTCTGTTAACCAGCCTTTTCATGAGTTTACTCAGGCAACTCAGTAAGCTAATTGGTCTATAGCTACTTGGGTCTAGTGGATCTTTTCCACACTTGAGGATGGGCACCATAATAGCTTCTTTCCAGATTGCCGGCACATGACATCTCTTCCAGCTAGCATTTATTATCATTAGAAGCTGACTCTTGGCTTTCTGTCCCAGATTTAGGAGCATTTCGTTGGAGATTCCATCTTTACCAGGGGAACTTTTGAGCTTCAATCCTTTGAGGGCAACATCTAATTCAGTTGTGGTAAAGATGGTCGTCTGATGCTCTTCTGGTGCTAAAGGCATGTGTTTTGCATCTTGGTTTTCCCGTCTTGCAGCTTTCTATTTGTCTATTGGAATGTTTATTCTCCTAATGTTTTTCTAAGTCTCTATCAGTAGATTTGACGCCATTTTGCCAGTGAGGATGTTCTGATTGTGTGTTAATGATATTGGAGGTCGGCAGTTGTTTCCGTCGCTCAGAGTTTTCGCAAGTTTCCATAATTTATGACCATTTTTGTCTAGATTAAGACTCTCTGTTTTGTCTCCAGCTCTATCTTGCTGATATCATGACCTCACGTCTATATTTGGCCGAGGCTCTCTGTGCTGTGTGATGTTTCAGCTAGTTCTCTGGCAGAGTCCGATTCCTCTTCTAGTCTTTGTATTTCCTTGCTCCAGTATGGCTTGTAGTTTCTTCTTGCTCCTCTAGGAATTGATTCTTTAGCAGCTCTCAGGATGCCATTTGTTAACCGCTCTATCATATTATTGACCTTCTTTTCGTGGGTGTTGATAGGCGCAAAATATGCATCAGTGAGCCTTGCAAACTTTGCCCAATCTGCTTTCTTATAGTTCCAGCGGGGAAGAGGTATTTGCAACTCCTGTTTGTGAGCAAGGGCCACTGAAAGTTTGACTGGTCTATGATCACTATCTCCAAGTTGGTTCAGCACTTTTCTGGTTATTCTGATAGATATGTCTCCAGTTGCAAATGCTAGGTTGGGAGTGGAAGTTGTTTTCCATCTTCTTGAGTAGAAGGTTGGGGGGGGGGGGGGGTCCTCCCTAGAGTTTATGAGGAATAGGTTGTTCTCTATTTCCCATTCTTCCACTTCTTCACCTCGAACATTGGACTCCTTATATCCCCATCTTTCAGAGTGGCTGTTAAAGTCTCCTACTACCAGACACTTTGATGGTGTTATTTCCATTGACTCCAGCTACAGTAATTTGTCATTTGGACAATATATATTAAATATCCTTATACTAGCGGAGTTAATGTATAGGTCTGTACCAATGATCTCTGCCTTTCCGTTTGTGACTACATCTATCAGTTTTGCTGGGATGGAATTTTTAATAAGTATAAGAATTCCACCCTTGTGACCTTCCCTGTCTTGTCTAAATGTTTAGTAGCCCCTGATCATAAATTTGTGCTGAGGATTAAGATGAGTTTCCTGGATGCAGGCAACGTCTATCTACTCCTCTGCTAGTCTGATTGTTAGAGCTTGTTTTTTTGTGGTATATGCCCTCCGCATTCCAGTGTATTATATTCAGCTGTTTCTTGAAGTCTTTCCGGTCAGCGGTAGATTCTATCATAATTAGAATCTGTTAGATCCTGTCTGATTGATTACTTGTTAAAACGTTGCACTGTGTTCTGCGCCAGTGGCCCAGTGCATCCGATTTCAGCCAGCATTTTTTTCAGGTTTGCTTTCCTTAGCCTTTGATTGTCCCCAATCTTCCTGCAAGGAAGCAGATTGTTTTTTCTGTATGTGGATGCTGCCCTTAGATGGTCGGCCCTCCCATGCTTACGAGCACCATCTGCCCAAGCTTGATCTTGTAATTAGTAAATCAGAGCTTTCGCAAAGAAGGTGAAAAAAGGTGTTGATCTCCTCCTGTGTTAGTGAACGCATGGTTGTTTATTAATTTAGTTCATTTAAGGTTACAGCTTGTCTGGTGAAACAATCTGTTACAACTAGTCTGATGAAATAATCGGTTACAACTTGTCTGGTGAAAAAATCGGTTACAACTTGTCTGTTGAAACAATCGGTTACAAATTGTCTGGTGAAACAATCGGTTACAAATTGTCTGGTGAAACAATCGGTTACAAATTGTCTGGCGAAACAATCGGTTACAAATTGTCTGGCGAAACAATCGGTTACAACTTGTCCTGTGAAACATTGTGCTAGTAAAAGCTAAACTATAACGACCGCCGTTGAGAATGAACGAAATTCTGCAAATTTAGATCTTGGCCATTGGGCTTTGTTCAAACGTAAACAAGCGTCCATCTTTAAAAAAAATGAGATATAAGTAAATACTATATAAATATGCTAAATTAAAATGAGATGTAAGTAAATATTATATAAATATGCTAAATTAAAATGAGATGTAAGTAAATATTATATAAATATGCTAAATTAAAATGAGATGTAAGTAAATATTATATAAATATGCTAAATTAAAATGAGATGTAAGTAAATATTATATAAATATGCTAAATTAATGCCAGATTTAGACAAGGTACTCTACCATTAGGTTCTTGCAGATGTATACCCTTTTAGACATCATCTATTTCTTACATTGTTAGGGTGTATGGTAAGGTCCATTAGCCATTCTCCTAATAATGCTTCTCCCAAGCCTATTGCGTTGTTGTCGCTTTGGTCACTCCTCTTAAGCCTTTCTCTACACATACGACCACACTTGAAAAAAAAAAAACAACTCTGGAGCTTATTTGTCATGCGCAGACAAATTGTACGTTTTTCAAAGCGTGTGAAAGTATTGGCATGAGAGTTTTAAATTAAAAAAAAATTACTTTTAGTGATCATGTAGAGTTACTATATATATACATCCAGATCATTGTCGCTGAAAGTCGATGTGGGAAGGGCACAGGACTTCGACAACCTTGAGTCCACGTCACTCCTTCGAATGAAAGAGATGGGAGTTCAGATGGGCACAGCCAGAAACGAAAAACTTAGTGGGCGTGTAAGAAGACTTATCAACCATTTCAGAACTTGATGAGTCGTCAGTCGCTGGACACTGCGGTACTTGTTGAGAAGGGGACCTGAGCACCTATGGATATGTTCGGAGTGCAGTGATGATGACCCGCTAATAACTCAATAACTCAATAAACCCATAATATTTTACTTATCTTATTCTTCTTTTTGTCATCTTATTAGTGGATTGCCTTGCACCGGGCGTTGCTCCTTGCAGTCGATTTTATCCCTGTTCGCACTTGTTCAGCACTGCTTCCTAGCTAATGGCTTTCATTGACCGTCTTACAAGGCAGCATTTGCTCCTCGTAGTCATAGCTATCTCTCATGAGAAAGCAAATCTTACAAACTAACGAGTTTTTCCTACCCATGTTTTTATCATCACTTGTTTTATCTGCACATCTTTCATCATTTCTCATTTCATTCACAATTTGACTAGAACTGATTTACAGTTTTTAATCTCTCCACGAGGAGTACCAAGTTTATTTGAGGAGTTTCATTTCAGGTGCCACTTTTGTATCACCCATTTCATTTTATGAACTATTTTATGAGCTATTTTATGAGCTATATCACGAGCTACTTTATGAGCTCTATTATATCATTCATCTTTTTTCAAAAGAGAATCATCTATCATATTTTAAGTGCTTCTTCTACAATGTAAGAGCCTCAGACATATCTTTCATCTCATTTATAACTCTCTGCACTATAAAGTTGTACTCAATAATTATAACTCTGTGCACTATAAAGTTGTACTCAACAAATATAACTCTATGCACTAATTATTTTCAACTTGTTCAACATTTGTTTAGATATACAAGTCAAACATACACAAATAAGCTGTGTCTCGTCATTCTAACTCAATTTGTTTAAAGTAGCATTTCGAATTCTAAATTGGCCAAAATCTGAATCAATTATTTTCCATTAGAAATAATGAAAAGTTAATTAATCCGGTCCCAGACCTCTAAATAATACTCATTTTATAAATTTAAAAGATAACACTTAATTTAAGGTGAAGATGACACTCTTAAATGCCCTAAATAATATGCCAAGAATGACAACAATAAATAAAATACGCAAAAGCTACATAATACAATGAACATTGCTTTTAGTGGAGTGTAACTTAATGAGGGTTGGTGGTGTCCCGTGTTAGTGTTTGAAAGGGGAATCCCCTTCCAAATAAATACGTTACTGGGGTTCTTTTTCTCTTTTCTGCTTCTTAGTTAACTAATTTGTTGTAATTGTTGAGGGTTTAGTGTCTCTTTCTTTCTTTCTTTCTTTCTTTCTTTCTTTCTTTCTTTCTTTCTTTCTTTTTTGCTTTCTTTCTTTCTTTCTTTCTTTCTTTCTTTCTTTTTTGCTTTCCTTCTTTCTTTCTTTCTTTCTTTCTTTCTTTCTTTCTTTCTACGAATTCATCACGCTTTTACTTCTTTCCTCCGTTATGAAAAGTTCTTTCTTTTCTTCAATCGTCGATACTACAATTTTCCTCTTAGACCTCTCTGTCTTCATACTTTCTTATTCTTCTTCTTGTTCTTTCCTTCCTCATCTGTCTTTCAGGTCGAGGGGAGATACAATTTGCGGTCTTTTGCTCTTCTGTTCGCCTCTCCTGCTGTTATGTTTCCTAGTGCTTCTAATATTCCATCGATCCATCTTTTTCGTGTTCGACCCTTGTGTCTGTTGTTCGCACAACGTTTGTTGAATGATCGTTGTGTTGAGTTTTGATCTTTCTGCCTTGTCACGTGGCCAAATCATTTTATATGTTGTTTCCTTATATATTCAATGGCGGGGGCTATTCCTAGCTTTTTTCTCAGTTCTTCATTTCTGATCTTATCTCTCAGACTGTTTCCCATCATTCGTCTAATACATTTAATCTCAGTAGAGGTTATCTTTCTTATTGTTCTTGCATCTAGAGTCCAGGTCTGGCATTGGTAGCACAACGTTGGGATGAAGATTGCATTGTATAGTGCTCGTTTTGCCTCCAGAGTTGTTTCCTTGTTGGACAATAGTGGTGATAACTGTCCAATGATTTGACAAGCTTTGTAGCATCTTGATTCTATCTCTACTGTTTGAGAATTATCGTTTGTCACTAAACTTCCTAGGTATTTGAATTCGTCTACTTGTTTTAGTTTGACTGCCTTATATACTCTCCATACTCTTTAGCAAAATCATCGCATGCATTCACAGACGACATTTTGTTTACACTGTGCCAGGACTCTCGCAGTTCGAATGTTGAAGTATCATTAAAACGATCGAAGTCCGAGGCTCCACAACACGTCTGATTGTCAATTAATAATTTTAAACAAAGTAATTAAGATAAGGTAAAGGTAAAGATAAAGTACGAGACTTGAACCGGCGAGTTAGCACGTGAATTAAGATAAATGTAATAAATGTTCAAAAATAATTCTTACAAGATGTGTTTTCCACTTATTTATATTCAAACTAAAAGAAAACATTGTGGACAAGTCACTTGTGAAACTGAGCCACCGGTTGGTAATACGGTATTTAGTCAGAACGGACTGCCACAGTTAGAATAAGGATTTTAATTATAGCTGATAAAATAAAATAGATACTGATAAAGACGTTGTTCTCATAAAAGTAAAGAGTAAAGAGCCCCCGTCACGCCAAGTGGCGTATAGGGAATATGGTGTTAGTGACCATCAATTTTACTGACCTTCGGCACATGATATTCGGGGTAATGTGGTCGGTATTACGCCCGCGCCGCTTTACTTTCCCAGAAAAAATCCGGTACCCATTTAAGGCTGGGTGAACCCGGAAGCCGTCGGTTGGGATCGAACCCTACCTCTTGATCTCTGTAGTCCAGTTCACTAACCACTGAGCTATCGCGGCTCCCACGATGTTCGCATAGCCAAGGTATTTTAGTTGTGAGAATGTGATATTTCTTGGTTGGGCAGTTCATTATGTTCAGAAATGTTAATACTGAAGTATTTATGTAGTTCAAATGTTGAAGGCGTGACACAGTGAAGTTTGTAAATGAAAGGCCAATGATGAAATTCTCAACGAAGTGAACACAAAAATAGAGTTCCTAAAAGAAAAAAAATACAAGCAGAAAAAGAAACATAGAGCACATCATGAGAAGATAAAAATTTGAATATTTTGTTACAACTATACAGAGAGAGATATCGTGGACGACAAAGAGAGAAAATACTAGATAGCTTAGTGTGACACGGTAAATATTCAATAACGTTATTGACACAATGCACTGAGGACAGAGAATGGTGAAGGTACATGTTCGCCTACGCCTAAACCTCGGCATGGAACTTGATTCTAAATAAAAACGCCTGTCTGTGAAATCTGGGAACCATTGCATTAAAAATTAACAACAGGCAGTTCTGTTATTTTCTACCGGGTCTAAGACATCTTGAAGTCTCAACCGCCTGGAAGGAGTGTTTCAGGAAATAAAAATATCTATTTAAGATTTGACAGCGATTTAACATCATTAAATTCTGAAGGGCTAAACAACAGCGATTAGCATTTTTAATCGATGTATCTGTGAAACATACAGATTGAATAAACGAGTAAAGTTCCGAGAAGAATAAGATTTTAACGCTAAAAAAATGATTACGAATGAGCTTGGTCTGATGTAAATTGTTCGCGTTTTAGAACATTCCTGGGAGATTACTGCGAAAATGCATTTGTTTATTCAACAGACAGAAGTGTAAACACTGCCTTTGACGAGCGCATTGAGCTGTAGTTTAACTGGTCCAGGAAGTTCATTTAACAAAGGGAATACATTCTTCAAATTGAACATTAACGCATCACATTTTGATTTTTTGTTTCCTTTATAATCCCTGTTATATTTAATTGTACGAATTATACTCCTATCCAATGAAGTAAAACCCCAAATGTTTCCAGTTTTATCATCCAAATTTGCAATAAATTCACAAACTGGTGTATTTAAATAAAAAAGTACAATTTATGCCAGTAGTACGGTTTTAATTTCTTTGTTAAATGTTCAATTTCTTTTGTTGCGCTTCTTTTGATTAGTAATATTAATCGTATCCGCTTTCGTTCTACTACGATTTTCTTTCTTTCTTTCTTTCTTTCTTTCTTTCTTTCTTTCTTTCTTTCTTTCTTTCATTCATGATTGACTACTAAAAATCTAAAAGAGTAGTCTTTTCTTTATACCACATCTATCGTTCGGAGCAATCTTCTTCTACCTTTCAGCTTCCTGTGGAGCATAGGTCTTCAACAAACACTTTCCAAGCCGTTCTGTTTCTTGCCATTCTTTTAAAATCATTCCATGTCTTCCCCATCATCTTCATCTCTGCTTCTATCTGTCTTCTAACAAATATTTTGGGCTTCTTCCTTGTCCTTTTCCCAGGGGATTCCAAAAAAGGGTCTGTTGTGTAATACTCTCAGTTGGCTTCATCAGTGTGTGTCCTATCCAGCGCCATCGTCTTCGCTGTATCTCTTTATCCACTGGTATTTGACTGGTACATTTCCATAATTCTATGTTAGTGATTTTGTCCTACCATTTCCATCCTTTTATTCTGCGCAAGCATCCATTAATGAAAGTCTGTATCTTCATGATTGTCATTTTAGTTGTTCTCCATGTTTAACAGACATATAATAGGACTAACTTAACATTAGAGTTGAAAACTTGTATTTTTGTATTGAACCTAATTTCTTTAGATTTCCATGTTTCCTAGTGCGGCAAATGGTCCTCTTTTTAAAATATCCTTATTTTGGTATCGTTCTCTTCTCCTCGCTCTTTATCTATATTACTGCCCAGATATGTGTAAGATTTTACGTCTAGAAGAGGTATTTCTCCTATTATTTGGTCATTGCCAACTGCATTAATTCTCATAATTTTCGTCTTATCCCTTATCATATCGCTGTCTATTTTCAGTCCCAGCTGTTGTGATCTCTTAACAAGTGTGCTTATTTTTTCTAGCATCTGTTGATGATTATGTGATAGGAGAGCTATGTCACCAACAAAGTATAAGTCATTAAGTTGCTTGGTCAGTGACCACTGCATTCCGTTTCTGTTGTTCTGAGTTATTTTCATAATCCAATCTATGGCCAGGAGAAAGAGAAATGGAGATAGAAGGTATCCCTGCCATACCCCTGTTCTTATTTCAAATGCTTTTGTAAACTGCCCTTCGTGCAAAACACTACATTTCATTTCTTTATACATTGTTCTTATCAGGTTAATAAACTTTATGGGGATTCCGTAATGTCTCAGCAACCTCTAAAGCATGCATATGTCTAAATTAACATCTTGGTAGAGGTGCTTTGATGGTTTCTGAAGGAATTTCATCTGGTCCTGTGACTTTACCATTTTTTTAATAGCTTGATGACTTTCATTATTTCTTCCTTGCTTGGCTTTCCATACATAGCGTGTAACTCTTCTGCTGGTAGTATATCTGGGTGGTTATTTGACCGGGTCTGTTGAAGAGTTTTTCAAAGTGCTCGTTCCATCTTTTCATTTGTTCCCATATGTTACTAAGCAGCTTTCCTTTCTTATCTTTAATAAAGGCATTGATCGGTTTGTATATTCAGCTTAGTTTCTTTGTGCTGTTGTACAGTTCTTTCATATTTCCTTTATTTGCTGCTTCCTCTGCCTCTTTAGCTAGTTCATCTATATATTTTTTCTTATCCCATTTAATGTATCTTCTCACTTTGTTCACCTCTGTGTAAGTTTCCTGTGTCTTGGCTTTAGCACTTCTCATTTTGTCTTTAGTTATGTTTACTTTCTTGTTCTTTCTTTCTTTAAGTTTATCCATTGTCTCTGCTATCATCAACGCCTTATTCTGACGTTCTCTTTTCCCCAGAGTTTCTTCACATGTCGCCTTACATGTATCCTTTACCTGTTTCCAATGATCTTCTATATTTATTGAATTTTCTAGTTGTTGGAGGTCTTGGTATTTTTTTGATACCGTGACTACAAATCTATCTTTAATTCCTTGCTCTTTTAGAAACCCTACATTGAAATACTGTCTACCCTTATTTTTAGTAGTATATTTTTTCAATTTAAGTTTAAGTTTGGCTAGCAGAAGTTGATGACTCGAAGCCACATCTGCTTCTCTATATACTTTTGCATCATGTAAGGATGACATAAACGTGTTACTGATATATATGTGGTCAATTTGATTCTCCTTTCTATGACCCGGTGACACCCATGTAGCTTTATGTATTCTTTTATGTTGGAATATTGTTTCTCCTAGGCTGAATTGTTTAAGAGCACAGAAGTTAACGAATATCTCTCCATTCTCATTCATTTCTCCAAGTCCATGTTTTCCCATGATCTCTTCGAAGCCTCTGTTATCTGATCCTACTTTTTCGTTTAGATCTCCCATCAAGATTATAATATCTTTTAATCTTCTTCCATTCATCTGACATTGTAACTGTTGATAACATTCATCTTTAACTAAATCTTCCTTATCATTGGTTGGTAAATAGCATTGGATAATGTGTATTTTTATTTTGTATTTTTGTTGTTTTAAATGTTGCTCTCATTAGTCTTGGCCCTACTGCTTCCCTTTCTATTAGTGTCTTCTGTGCATTCCTTCATAACATTATAGCGACCCCTCACTATGTTGGGCCAAGGTTCCTGGTGTCCTGATGATAAAATTATCTCTCCTGTGTTTAGTTTTATCCTTTCTGTTCCAACCATCTTGTTTCCCACATTCCTAGAATATTTATTTTGTAGTTTGCTGTTTCTGCTACTACTTGTGCAGCTTTTTCTTGTTCATTTAGAGTACGTACATTCCAGGTGCCAATTCTGGAGGATTTTCTGGTAGACAAAAGGTGAGTCGGAGACCCGTACTCCTTACAGTTTTCTCCGGATTGCGTCATACATCTCTTCTTAGACATAGAGCCATTATCTTTCCTGGATTGTGGATTTACTTTATTTCTTTTCTTTAACCTGTCCATGTTTGTGAAGTTTTTGGGACTTACATTTTTTTACAGTACAGGATAGCCAGTGCCATGCCCAACCCTCCTTAATCTCCTCTTACGAACTTGCATGGTCGGGAACAGCGCTACAATTCTTTACTCCTCGGGCCTCGGCAGCGCACGGGCGTTTTTAACGAAAAAAAAATGATTACGAATGAGCTTGATCTGATGTAAATTGTTGGCGTTTTAGACATTCCTGGGAGATTACTGCGAAAATGCATTTGTTTATTCAACAGACAGAAGTGTAAACACTACCTTTGACGAGCGCATTGAGCTGTAGTTTAACTGGTCCAGGAAGTTCATTTAACAAAGGAAATACATTCTTCAAATTGAACATTAACGCATCACATTTTGATTTTTTGTTTCCTTTATAATCCCTGTTATATTTAATTGTACGAATTATACTCCTATCCAATGAAGTAAAACCCCAAATGTTTCCAGTTTTATCATCCAAATTTGCAATAATTTCACAAACTGGTGTATTTAAATAAAAAAGTACAATTTATGCCAGTAGTACGGTTTTAATTTCATTGTTGAACGTTCAATTTCTTTTGTTGTGCTTCTTTTAGTTAGTAATATTAATCATATTCGCTTTAGTTCTAATACGATTTTCTTTATTCTCTATTCTTTCTTCTTCCTTTTTTTGTTCACTACTCATGATGTTATCTTTATAGCTTATCAACAGTTCTCAGCAATCTGTAAGGGAAACAATCAGTAAGGGAAACAATCAGTAAGGGAAACAATCAGTAAGGGAAGCAATCAGTAAGGGAAACAATCAGTAAGGGAAGCAATCAGTAAGGGAAGCAATCAGTAAGGGAAACATGAACGCCTTGGACGAATAGGTGGATGGAAGAACCAAACGATACAATCTATTTATTTAAAAAAAAAAAGGTTTACCTTACATTATTAATGTTTTTTTTTCTTTGTAATTTTGTTCAATAATATTGCTAATTTTGCTTTTATCAGTTCTAACTCTTCGGAGATACTAATCTTGATGATGATAAGTAGCTTGAATTTAACGCTGATAAGTAGCTTGAATTTAACGCTGATAAGTAGCTTGAATTTAACGCTGATAAGTAGCTTGAATTTAACGCTGATAAGTAGCTTGAATTTAACGCTGATAAGTAGCTTGAATTTAACGCTGATAAGTAGCTTGAATTTAACGCTGATGAGTAGCTTGAATTTAACGCTGATGAGTTGCTTGAATTTAACGCTGATAAGTAGCTTGAATTTAACGCTGATAAGTAGCTTGAATTTAACGCTGATAAGTAGCTTGAATTTAACGCTGATAAGTAGCTTGAATTTAACGCTGATAAGTAGCTTGAATTTAACGCTGATAAGTAGCTTGAATTTAACGCTGATAAGTAGCTTGAATTTATTATTATTATTATTATTTATTTTATTTTGCTACACTTGGCCCAAGAAGTCATACTTAACAATGGAGACTGTTAGAAGATTAGAATGAGACTGGCAATAGAAAAACACACAAGCTAGACGCCATGAAGAACTAATGGCAAAATATTAACAAGACAGTGTAATTAAAACTGAGGGCATGTAACTTTCAACTAGCAACATATGGTTGTAGATCGTGGACAATCTTGTAAAACAACAATGGATAAATTTGGTTCATTCTGAACAAAATGTTTGTTTTCTTTGTTCTCTTTGTTTTGGGCTGTCTGAGTGTAATCATAACCATCTCGTGGCCCGTGTTGTCTGTGATATTAGAGATTGTTTTGCTGAAGACTCTTTTCTTGCTCTGTTTCCTCGTTAGTATAAAATCTATCTGGTTTCTGCATGCTGTGTCATTCCATTTGAACCAGGTGTGTAATTACGACTCTCTGTGTTTCAAGAATGTGTTGGTGATAAACAAATTATTTTAATTACACATTTTCAACAGTTTGCTTCCATTTTCATTTGTTTCAGCTGTCTTATCACCAAAGGGTCCCATGATATATCTGTTCTCACTGTTGTGTTTCCAAAGCTTTCCATTAAAATCTCCCATCACTAACATGTTGTCGCTTTCGTCAATCTTGTTAATAGTTTCATTCAATGTGTCATGGAATTCTTCGCTGTCTTTTCCCTTGTTGTTGCAAGGTGCATAGGTTATTTTAGGCAGAATAGTCAAGGAAGACAGTGGTGCATACGTCATGACCACGAGTAGCATGACAATGGAGGTGATGGCAGTGACCAAGGCAATCAAATGGTTAGAGTCACAAGACTACACCACGCATGTATACTGAGTGATTCAATGAGCATGGTAAAAAAAGTGGAGGCGGGCTCTGTACGCATGCAATGGGTAGAATCGTTGCAGAAATCCAAAATACTTAAGGTCACCTTTGTCTATGTCCCTGGACATGCGGGAGTGCGGGGAAATGAAAGAGCGGACAGGTTGGCTAGCTGCGCTGTCGTTGAGGACGGGCAACCGATGGATCGGGCGGACATCATCAATGCCCTCCGAGATGTGAGAAGAGCACAGGACTTCGACAAACACAGATCCACGTCACTTGTTCGGATGATAGAAATAGGAGTTAAGATGGGCACAGCCAGAAATGAGAAACTTGGTGGCCGTGTAAGAAGACTTATCAACCAACATAGAACTTGAGTCGTCAGTCGCTGGACACTGAGGTAATTGCTGAGGAGGGGATCTGAGCACCTATGGACATGTTCGGAGTTCAATGATGATGACCCGCAAATAACTCAATGACTCAATAGATTATTTTGTTTGTCAGTTGTTTTTCGGTCGTCTTCTAGTACTCTGGTTGTGATAATTCTTTCTGAGTGGTATTTTATTTCTAGAATGTTCTTTGCTACGTGTTCTATATATCAATCATTGATGTTTATAATTAATCTCGACAGTTGATATGCCTTTACGTAGGCAGTCTAGCATTTTATTTTAATTTCTCTATCAACATCATATACATATATATATATATATATATATATATATATATATATATATATATATGTACAGAAACTATCTTTAATGTGCTAATTTTATATCAACAAGCATTAATAAGAAATGCTCTATGTGATGTTGCAACTGATCTTCAGTTCCATTATTAAGCTTTAATCGTGCGTAAAATCAGCTATCGATCACCATCACAGCGTATTATGATTGTCCCTATTGCACATATTATATATATATATATATATATATATATATATATATATATATATATATATATATATATATTTCACCAGGGCCGCTGAACGTTTATAAATAATAAATACACAAACACATGTCAGACAACATATTTTAGTAGAACTGGTCTGTAGAGGTCAGGGTTTGATTCCAATCGACGTTTTCTAGGTTGAATCAACCTTACATGTGTACCAGAGATTTTTTTTCTGAAATGAATATGGCACTGGCCTAGTGCTAACCAGACGAGGAGTTACAGGGTTCGTTGCCTTATTTGTCCTTTCTTCTGACTAAAGCAGGGCTTTCAGCTATCGATATCATTGCAGCACGTATCGTACTTTTGGGTTCTGCCGGCGGAAACTGTAGAGCTGGAGAATAAAGGAGATAAAAAATAATAAATGAATATTATTACAGAGGAAGATTTCCAAGACGATAGATCATCGAATCATTTCAGGGGAAGAGGTATGTTTACAACACTCGAAAAAAAAAAGAAGTTTATATCGGATTGTTGTATACATACCTCTTCCGCTAAAATAATTCGTTCGAGAATAAAGGTAACATGCCTAGTGTTTTGGCCACTAGGTGTTTGGTCTCAATTATTATTTATTTCCACTCACCCCCTCCCCCCACTGAAAAAAAATATATTGTTTGACTCTATCGTGACTCCAACTCGTGTCAAGGTACTGGGTGGTCTAGTGGTCGGCTTCCAGACAGAAAAGTTCCTGCAGAACTTTCCACCGTTCCATTGCATATTCCACAATATTCGCAAAACCTAGCCTACAACCCCGATGTGTCGCCATGTGAATTTCATTTGTTCGGGCCCTGAACAAAAATCTTTAAAGGGATAACGATTCAACTTAGATACGGACGTCATGGCCTTGATGACGATAATGGTTCAATAAGGAACCAAAGTTATTTTTCTCAGACGGCATCCGCAGTCTATCCGAGCAGTGGGATGCGTGTCTAAAAGCCTATGATGTTTTTTTTTTTCTAAGGAACCCTGGTGAGTACTTGCTTCGCAGCAGTTGCTTTATTGAATTATTGTACATTTACCTTACATATATTTGTATTAAAGCCACTGGGACAGGTTTCATTTGAACGCATTCATACTTATTCCCGCGTGATGTACGTTTTACACAGAACTGCCGAGTTGTTCATACTTTGTTATTTTCATATTACTCCAACATGCCACACTTGCTGAAACAAAGAACTCAATTAAAATGATAAATATTCAAATTGGATGTTTAAAGCGTGACGTTTTCAATTGAAAAGGCTTTCAGACGATACGGATGATAATGACGATGATTTAGTCACACACGTGCATCATTTTGATTGTATGAGAACATCTAGATTCAGATTTTGAGCTGTACTTGACAAGTGGTTCTCGGAGGGCAGTCGTGTTGGGTTTAGCGGGTCGGCGCGTCGTGTTGTTGTCAGAATTAACTAACAAAGCGGTCTTATCTTAGATGTGTGCTTCAAAGCGAAAGGAAGTGAATAATAATTAATCTACAACAGTTTTGAATCTCATTAATGAATATTAAGAATACAGCGTATGACAATGAAACAAATGATTAAATCGATTTAAATTAAGTTATGATTATGATATTGTTTTGATACGAGATACGTCCATTGTTATTTAATTTACACTGGTATGTGGCCAGCAATCCTTGTAAATGCGTTAATATTGATATCACATCCTGAAAGAAGATTCTTCCACATGACCGCCTCATTTGTTTTGAGAGAATAACGCAACTTGAAAACAAGGAAGTAAAGAGAGAATGTATTGTTTAAAAAACAACCGGGATGTTCAACTGTATCCGAGCTTAGTCTTTATGGAGTAGTTTTCTGCACTGATTGTTTGAAAAGTTAGTCATCATAGGTCTACACACATTTGCCTTCAATGCATGCACTCACATTTAAAGCATTCATTCACCACAAGCTCTCTTCAATGTTGTCAAACGTCATCATTATTTTTATTTCACACATTTATATACAGCGATAGCTCAGTGGTTAGTGAACTGGAATACAAAGGACAAGAGGTAGGGTTCGATCCCAATCGACGGCTTCAGGGTTCAACCAGCCTTAAATCGGTACCGGATTTTGTTCTGGGAAAGTAAATCAGCACGGGCGTAATACCTACCACGTTACCCCAAAAATCATATGCCGAAGGTCTGTAAAATATAGGGTCACTAACATCATATTTCCCTATACGCCACTTGGCGTGACGGGGGTACTTTACTTTTTTTTTTTTTACATTTATATAGAGCAAGAAAAGTCATCAAAGAACACCAGTTGTTAGATTTAGTTCTGTCTTTAGTGTATCTTATAATAGTTTTGCTCCTAATATTGCCTTGAATCGGAGCCGCGATAGTTCAGTGCTTAGTGAATTGGCTACAAAGGACAAGAGCGGGTTCGACCCTGATCGTCGGCTTCTAGGGTCACCCACTCATAAATGAGTACCGGATTTTTTTCTGGGAAAGTAAAGCGGCACGGACGTATTATCCAACGCATGCGCCAAAAAATCATACCCTGAAGGTTTGTAAAGATGTTGGTCACTAACACCATATTCCCTATACGCCACTTGGCATGACAGGGCTCTTTACTTTACTATTGTGATGAATCATTAAATGTTTCTTTAATCTCTCTTTTATTCCATTCTTTTGTAAAATTATTTTTCCGAGTTTCTAAATATCATTATCATCAAGTACCGGGCCTACTGGCGTAGGTGATCATGTCTCTCCACAACTTTCGATCTCGGCAGCTATTTATCATTTCTGTTGTTGACCTTCTGCCAAGACAATTCTCTTAAGCTGTCTGTTATTTTTTCTCTTTGCTTCACTCTATCTCTTCGTCCCTCAATTTTTCCAGTTGTTACAATATATTCCAGTTGTTCTCTTCTCATTACATGGCCAAAAAATGATGATTGTTTCTTTAATGATGATATTGGAAATTAGCTCTCTTTTTGCTTTGACCTCTCTCAGAACACCTTCATTACTCTTAACTGTCCGTGGTACTCTCAACATTCTTCTGTAAAACCACATTTCTACAGACTCCAGTGATTTTTTTTGTCTGTTGTCCTATTGTCCATGATTAACATCCATATGTTAAGACTGGCTCTACATAACATTTAAGAACTCTTTTCCTTGTTTCTATTGTCAAAAATGGATTGCATAGTATCTTCCTCATTTTTTGGAAAGCTGCTTTTGTCTGAGCCATTCTGCATCTCACCTCTTTTGTACATCTTCCGTCTGAGGTTAACAAAGTTCCCAAATATTTAAATTCATTTACCTGTTTTAATATTGTTCCACTTGTCTTTATTTTGCACTGAGGTGATGTCTTTTTCTTTGTTGTTACCATTACCTCTGTCTTTTTGCTATTAAGGCTGAGTCCTTTATTTTTGCTTTCTTTCACTATAATGTCCAACATTTCTTGTAACTCATTTTCACTCTTAGCGATTAAGGCTGTATCATAAGTATAACTTAGATTATTTATATTATGACCTCCAATTGTTATTCCAGGCATGTCCCTTATGGTTCTTAAAATAATCTCACTATAAATATTAAACAAATCTGGTGACAGCACACAACCTTGTCTAACACCCTGTTTTATTTGTTGAAACATTCCCAATTGGTTTCCAGTTCTTATGGCCGCTGTTTGTTGCCAGTACATGTTCTTTATTATTCTTAGATCTTTGCTGTCTACGTTTATGCTTTCTAAAATTTTGATTATTTCCTGGTGCTTTACTTTGTCAAATGCCTTTGTGTAATCTATGAAACATAGGTTTAGATCTGTTTTCACCTCTATGACTCTTTCTACTAAAGATCTTATGATATAAATGGCATTGCTTGTTCCTTTATCTCTAACAAAACCACACTTTTCATCGCTAATTTCTGGACTGATTTTGTTTCGCACTCTTCGCATGATGATTCTTAGTAATATCTTTGTCATATGACTCATAAGGCTTATTGTGCGATGATCATCGCATTCAATCGCACCAGATTTCTTTGGTAGGGCTATGAATATTGATTTGAGCATGTCGTCTGGTATATATCCGCTGTTGTAGATATCATTCAATAATTTTGTTATTATTTCTATTCCCAAATCACCCATGGCTTCAATCTCTTCATTAGTTATATTATCTGGTCCATGAGCTTTGCCTGCTTTCATATTGCGCAGGGCGTCTTCCATTTCTTCTTTGAGCATTTCTGGTCCTTCACCATTATCCTTTATATTTACTTACGTTCGTTCATAATTATAAAGATCTTTAATGTATTATATCCATCGTTCCCTTATGTTTTCTTGATCAATCAACAGTTCTCCTTCCTTTGATTTTAGACATCTATTTTTTGATTGCGTTTTTCTTCCTGTTAATTCCTCAATTTGTTTGTATATAGCTTTAGCATCTCCTTTTTATTGCATTTCAATCTCTTTGCATCTCTCTTTTAGCCATGCTTCTTTTGCTTCATGGAATTTTACTACAATTTCTTTTTTAATCTCTTATACTCATCTTTATTTTCTTTATTTCTTCTTCTTGTATCCATTAGCTGCAAAATGTCATCTGTCATCCATTTCTTTCTTGAATTTGTCCGCACTGGTGGTATGAACTCTTTTGATGTTTGTGGCATTGATTCTTTTAGCATTTCCCACTGTGCATCAATGCTTTGTATCTTCTCTATTGCATTGTACCGATTCTGAATTGTGATTTTGTATTTGTCTTGCAGCTTCTTGTCTGATTTTAGTAAATCTAGATTTAACTTGATGTTAACTGAGGCTCGTTTTGTTTTTTTTTTACTTTTACTCTAAGCTTTCCCACAACTGGTACATGATCACTATTGCAATCTGCCCCTGGTCTAGTTTTCACACACACCAGACTGTTTCTAAATCTATTGCTTATTATTATATAATCAATTTGATTACGTGCGTTGTCCCCTGGGCTTTTCCATGTCCACAGACGTCTTGGATGTTGCTTAAACCATGTGTTTCCTATCATCATGTTGTATGTTCTTGCCCATTCAATAAGTTTCTCACCTCTTTCATTCCTCTCTCCTAAGCCATAATGACCAACTACTTCCTCAACTCTTTCCTTTCCTACTTTTGCGTTAATATCCCCTAGAACTATAGTGTTTTCATGTGGTTTGAATTTATGAAGTGGCTCATTTAACTCGTTGTAAAATTTATCAATTGTCTCCTCTTGACTGTCTGCTGTTGGTGCATAAACTTGTATAAGATTTATGTCTATTGGCTTTCCATTCAATTTCACTAAAAGGACTCTGTCAGATATTGGGTAAAAGCCTTTCACTATTCTTACTCTTTCTGCATCCAAGATGATACCTACTCCTCTTTGGTGTTCAGTACCTCCAGAATAGATTGTTTTATGTTTATCAGAATACATCTCCCCTGATCCGGTGTATCTCATTTCGCAAAGTCCCAGTAATTGTAAACCCATTCTATTCATTTCTTGTATGATGTTTTCTAGTTTACCCTTCTGCATGAGTGTTTTCACATTCCAAGTACCTATCTTTAGAGTTTGTTTTATCTTTATTTTGCTTACAGTAGCTTGATGACGATCGGGTATCACCTGTAGCACATGATGTGGAACGATGGTTTTCCATTGGAATCCCTCTTAACGTTTTTGTCGTTATTTCTATTGTTGTAGCAATTCATGATTGTACAAAGAAATTACGACGGTGGTTTTCTGTTGCCTTCCGTCGGTTTGTTTACGGTTGGCTCCGCTAGCCTTTGACTAAAAAGTTTCACCCACAAGGCAGTGGGGTTGTTTTACTTCGGGGTACCCTCCCTTAACCTTTTACTCTCCCGAGCTTACCGGCAAGGCAGCAGGGCTGCCACAGGAAATATATTAATATTCCAAATATAATTCCAAATAGTAATTTCTAAATATAGTATAGTTCTAATCTAACTTCTAATCTATTAACATTTACATAGTTTTTCAGAATATCTAAATGTATTGCCATAATGTCTATTTTCTTTTATTCTTTCTAATACAATTTATATTTTTTACAAGTGTCTAAATATATTATATTCTATTCTATTTAAATTGTTTTATGAATGATAACATATGTCGCAGTGGCTTTGTTATATTATTTATTGCTGATTACGACGGCTGCTATCTTTTAGTAAAACATACATTACAAAAATTCGTTCCATTAAATTACTCCAATAGAAATCGTAAACATCGAACATTGTTGATATTTGCGGACCGGAAACTATACAACTAGAACTGATGTTAATTAGTTTGTGCCATTTGTGCAGCTGACGTTCTTGAAGCTAAACTCTGCTCATGACTTGGAAAATGTGCTGTCGAACTCTGACTCAGTTCATTTCCAAAGGATTATTGGTTTGTGACGTCTCTTTTGTAGACACATTGTGGCTGATTGCAGTTCTGTACTCACATCTGGGTAAGTTACTAGTGTTGTTGTTCTTACTTAAAATTCTTTCTTTTTTTTTCTCATACGTTCTTACTTAAATGTTGTCTTGAGCACATTGTTTACTTGGGCTGTAGAAGCAAGTTGCTATAATTTGATGCAACAAAGACTACAGAAACAGTCCCAAACGAATGATTCATGAAGACGGATGGTAGGATGTAAACAACGATGAAAAGTAATCCGATTATAAATTTTTCGAAGAAGAATGTATTGTCATTAGTTCTGACAGATGAATTCAACACAAGGTTCCGCCGACATTTTTGTTGTTTTGAACTATAATGGGGTTACACATTATCTTTTAAATCTGCATTCAATTCATTATTACTGGTTTCTTTTCCAACTTTTGAAAATCTGAAATAAGTTTTGTCTGTTGAAGATTATATTATTAATGTAAAAAATGCAATAATTTGTTAATGAAATAAGAAACTTTACGTATAAACCTGAATAATTTGAGGCTGGTGAAAACAAGTAAACTTTTGTTATAATTTCACTACGTTTAAAACTAATAATTACACTACGCTTTTATTACGTTGTGGTACTAATGCCAGTCCTGGACCCTATATGCAAGAAAAATAACCTATACTGAAATGAATGTGTTAGACGAATGTCAGGAAAAAGCCTGAGAGAAAGGATCAGAAATGAGAAAAAAAGCTAGGAATAATCCCCGCTATAGAATATTTAAAGAAGCAACAGATACAATGGTTTGGCCACGTGACAAAGCAGAAAGATCAAAACACAACACAACGAGCCCTCAATAAACGTGGAGAGAATACCAGGCCAAAGGGCCGACCATGAATATGATGAGTTGACGGAATATTACAAGCACAAGGAAACATAACGGCAGCATAGGTGACCAGAAGAGTAAAAGACCGTAAATTATATCTGCCCTCGACGTTGCAAAGCAAAAGGGAAAGAAGAAGAACTTTAAAACGAAAAGAGCTACAGATGTGATGATGTAACCATTTACAGCAGTTTTGTGTGCCTCGTATGATTGTGTGACTGAGATAATTGGATTAACTTAAAATAAATGTATTGTAATTACGTTTTGTAAATTATACTTCATATTTGTACTTTGTTCTTAGCTGTACGGGGAATTATAATTGGTACTGAACAAGCGTATTAGGACACATAACCCGATATTGTCTCAGCTCGCACCTGTTGTTCATTACATTATAGGTTTGAATCCTGCAAGCAGCAGTCTCATTTCTCTCCCCCACCTCATCACATGATCTCTGACCTCAGAGTGAGATCAGATAATTTGTGGAGATAATCGATAATATATTTATTTTATGTTAAGTTGATCACGGAGAGAACTATTAAGTTGATCACGGAGAGAACTATTAAGTTGATCACGGAGAGAACTATTAAGTTGATCACGGAGAGAACTATTATGTTGATCACGGAGAGAACTGTTAAGTTGATCACGGAGAGAACTGTTAAGTTGATCACGGAGAGAACTATTAAGTTGATCACGGAGAGAACTGTTAAGTAGATCACGGAGAGAACTATTAAGTTGATCACGGAAAGAACTGTTTAGTTGATCACGGAGAGAACTATTAAGTTGATCACGGAGAGAACTATTAAGTTGATCACGGAGAGAACTGTTAAGTAGATCACGGAGAGAACTATTAAGTTGATCACGGAAAGAACTGTTTAGTTGATCACGGAGAGAACTATTATGTAGATCACGGAGAGAACTATTAAGTTGATCACGGAGAGAACTATTATGTAGATCACGGAGAGAACTATTAAGTTGATCACGGAAAGAACTGTTTAGTGATCACGGAGAGAACTATTATGTAGATCACGGAGAGAACTATTAAGTTGATCACGGAAAGAACTGTTTAGTTGATCACGGAGAGAACTATTAAGTGGATCACGGAGAGAACTGTTAAGTGGATCACGGAGAGAACTGTTAAGTAGATCATGGAGGAAACTATTAAGCAGATCACGGAGAGTACTATTACGTAGATCACGAAGAGAACTATTAAGTAGATCACGAAGAGAACTATTAAGTAGATAATGGAGGGAACTATTACGTAGATCACGAAGAGAACTATTAAGTAGATCACGAAGAGAACTATTAAGTAGATCACGAAGAGAACTATTAAGTAGATCACGAAGAGAACTATTAAGTAGATCACGGAGACAGCTGTTAAGTAGATCACAGAGAGAAGTGTTAACTTATAGACATCAAAAGGAGGACGTTTGTCACTGACGGGTAAAATTCTCAAAACATTTGCACGATTTAACTATCTTTACGACACATAGTACCATTGCTGATGTATGTCGGGAGGATCACGTTAGAACCAGAGGGATAGAGGCCGTTTGGTCAAAGCAGTGAGACTAAGAATTTTTATTTCACTACCAATAGAAGAAAAAAATCATTTCTTGCTACCGCGGGTTTCGAACACCGTATACCGGCTTTTCAGCCAGAGAAACAGTGGTTTTATCCGTACGGCCACACACACCTCGTTAGATTAGTAATAATAATTTAACAGTAGTTAGGAATGTTCAACCGAACTGGACAGATCTGTAGGGTAAAGGCCAGGTGAGATCTTTACTTACCGGTCCTCCAGGTTCGAGTGTTCGGCATCTACGGGTGACCATTGGTGCGAAAAACAATTGTTATTCACACTTGCAGAAAAACAACAAATCGATTTGAAGGGCTGAACGATGTCTCCGATACCAGCATACACATTGTTGTTATCTTTCCTTTTATTTGATTAACGAGGGAGAAAAAGTGTATCTCAAAGTAAAATCAGTGGAAGAAGTAGACCACTTCGCACCATCTTGGAAACTACATTCATCAAGAAGTAGATACAAGAAAGAAAATCCCAACCGTAACAACATAAACAGCAATAAGTTTCAGAAATATTAAAAACATAAAAAATAAAAATCCCATGTATTAAAAACAAAACTTAAAATATTGCCCTCAAATATTTTATCCATTCTTATTTATTCATGTACGAGATGGAAGACAAAATGAAAAAAAATAGACGCACAGGAAAACAAATGTCCAATGAAATTACTTTGAATGCAGAGGAATGAGATCAAGACAAGTACATAAATAAAAGAAGTGGTTACGGCATAATAATCTCAACTATGCTTATAAACAAAGAGTTCTTAAATGTTATGTAGAGCCTGTCTTAACATATGGATGCGAAGCATGGACAATAGGACAACAGACAAGAAAATAAATGGAGTCTGTAGAAATGTGGTTTTACAGAAGAATGTTGAGAGTACCATGGACAGCTAAGAAGAGTAATGAAGATGTTCTGAGAGAGGTCAAAGCAAAAAGAGAGCTAATTTCCAATATCATCATTAAAGAAACAATCATCATTTTTTGGCCATGTAATGAGAAGAGAACAACTGGAATATATTGTAACAACTGGAAAAATTGAGGGACGAAGAGATAGAGTGAAGCAAAGAGAAAAAATAACAGACAGCTTAAGAGAATTGTCTTGGCAGAAGGTCAACAACAGAAATGATAAATAGCTGCCGAGATCGAAAGTTGTGGAGAGACATGATCACCTACGCCAGTAGGCCCGGTACTTGATGATGATGATGATTCTTATAAACAGAAGATAAGTAAAAGTCAGCCATGTTATAAAACACAAATAACAAGAGAATTAAAAAGCAAAGCATTTAAATGGGAAACAGCAGGGACATTAAAATGGATCGTCCTTAAGAGACGCTATAAACACTGATAAGAGAAGCAATGATAGTAGGCGTTGACTAGTAAAGTAAAAAAAAAAGTAAAGTACCACCGTCACGCCAAGTGGCGTATAGGGAAATATGGTGTTAGTGACCCTATATTTTACAGACCTTCAGCACATGATTTTTGGGGTAATGTAATCGGTATTACGCCTGTGCTGCTTTACTTTTCCAGAAAAAAATCCGGTACCCATTTAAGGCTGGGTGAACCCGGAAGCCGTCGGTTGAGATCGAACCCTACCCCTTGCCCTTTGTAGTCCAGTTCACTAACCACTGAGCTATCGCGGCTCCCTAGGCATTGACTGCCTTGCTAAAATTAAGAAGCTCGCCAAAACAGGATCTTTTGGCAAGAAACACTATGAACACAATGTATCGCGAGACGACACTGGAGATTTGACGAAGATGATGTGGAAAGTCAAAATTGGGCGGACTTGAAATCCACGGGAAAACAATGGGTAGTATTTCACCAATATATGACACCATGCACAGACCAAATTTGACATATATATGACATGCAAAAACCAAATTTGACATATATATGACATGCAAAAACCAAATTTGACCAAAGTATGATATGCACAAATCAAATTTGATCAATATATGACATGCAAAGATTAAATTACCCGTAAAAGATCTAAAGAGAGGGAGACAATGTTTTGTAATATTGCATTATTATTATTATTATTACACACACACACACACACACACACACACACACACACACACACACACACACACACACACACACACAAACAAACACACACACACACACACCACACGCACGCACACACACACACACACACCAACACGTTGATGGGCGTGCAAGGGCAGGTTCATAAGTAGCTTACACATATATATGGATAGAGAGACAGATAAATAGATAGATAGACAGATCAATAGATAGGTAGACAGACAGACAAATAGTCAAGCAGACAGACAGATAAACAAGCAGCCAGTAAGACAGACACACAGAGATATAGACATACACAAACAGGCAGGCGGTCAGAAAGACTAGCAGGCAGGCAGACAGACAAGCAGATAGATAGATAGACAGACAGACAAGCAGGCAGGCTGGCAGGCAGACAGACAGACAGACAGACAGACAGATAGATAAAAAAAAGAGATGGATACCACATACCCATAATCCAGAATCCTTATTTTTTTCGTTAAACAATGTTCATTATGTTTGAACTAAAACCAAGTCTTCACTCTTTCATGCATCTCATTTTTAGACTAATCGTCAATTAAATTCCTTCGTATATTACATTAGACTGCTTTAGAACTTGTTTTTATTTATTTTTATTTCATTGAATCATTGTTTTGAAGTTACAAAATAAGACTTGTATCCAAAAGCTACCCACACATCTCTTCATGCTCGTCTACCCTGTCAGGTAATCTGTTGGAGATTTCTCGCAAATGAAAATGATGCAAAAGAAAGTTTTGGCTTCAACACAGGGTCTGTGCCTCCATTAAACTTGAGTAATAAACCTGTCAACACTCTGTAATTACCAGGCGCTATTTTCCTGCTCCTCTGTAATAAATGTTTATTGCTCATTCTTTGGTTTTGGTAAAATCTGGTGCAGGAGGCAGTACTCTCCGTACTCATGTAATAAAAAATGGGCTACTCTCTTTAACTCTTTCAGTACGGAAGGTTTTCATTAATTTAGCGGTAGAGATTTCAGAGACAACATTTTTCATGTTTTTAAATATGAATCTACATATTTATATTTATCTAACACTTGAAATATTATATGATTTATTTTAGATAATTAAACAAGGAATTATATTTCACCAATACTGAGATGATACAAGATATATAAAAAGAATATGGTTTGATGACAGTTTACACTAATCAAATTAAGAGTGACGCATTGTGCGGCTAAACGTACATGACCAAAATCGGTATGGCACATTGTGCGTCGAAACATAAAGAAAGAGTTAATTTAGAATTTGTGGGATGCTTTGTCCATCCAACCCATGAACTTTGTTTGTCAGATAAACTTGAGATAGACGCAATTAATTAACTTTGTGTTATTGTGTATTATTATTGTGTGAAACTGCAAGAAAGATAGACATAATAGTAAATGAAAGAAAGGTCTCAAACTGAATAGTAAGAAAACAGAAGTAATGGTCATATCGAAGAAACAATCATAACCATCATGCAGCATAAATATAAACAGGACAAATCTGAAACAAGTACAATGCGTCAAATACTTGGGCACAATAATAACATCAGATGGAAGAGGTACATCAGAAATAAAAAGCAGAATAGTTCAGGCTAAAATAGCATTTCAGAAAATGAAAAACGTCTTATGCAACAAAAATATGTCAATAGAAGTGAAAAAGAGAGTTTTATCGGTTAAATAGAAGCCAATTTTGACCCGTGGAAGCGAATCATGGACAATAAACAAACAAATGAAAAGACGATTAGAGGCCACAGAAATGGGATTTCTCAGAAGAATGTTGAAAGTTCCATGGACAGCTAAAAAGAACAATGAGGACATTCCCAAAGAGACCAATAAAAAAAAGAAGCTCTTAAAAAACATCAGAAAGAAGCAATCAACATTTCTGGGCACATCATGAACAGAGAAAAGTTGGAATACTCGGTTACAACTGGTGAAATACACGGAAAGAGAGATCGCAGACGACAAAGGAAGAAGATACTAGATAGATTAGTGTCATGGCACGGAAAACAGTCTACAACAGAATTGATACAATGAATTGTAAATAGAAGATTGTAGAAGGACATGATCGCCTACGCCAACCGGTGTGGTACATGATGATGATTATTATTATGTGTGTGTGTGTGTGTGTGTGTGTGTGTGTGTCTGTGTGTATGCATTTGTGAAATTAATTGGATTGGGGAAGGGGGTGGAGTGATGTAAAATATGTAAAAACTGATCTTGAAATAAATTTAATTAAGCCAATTTATTAGCTGTTCAACATTTCCACACATTAGTTGTTCAGTTTTTCTATAGATACAAGTTGCTAATTGTTAACCCTGTCAATATTCATCATCATGTGCCATACCAGTTGGTGCTGGCAATCATGTCCTTCAATAACCTATCCACAGTTTAAAAAAAGTAATGAGTCCCCCGTCACGCCAAGTGGCGTATAGGGAGTATGGTGTTAGTGACCATAAATTTTACAGACCTTTCATCATCATCATGTACCATGCCGGTTGGCGTAGGCGATCATGTCCCTCCACAATCTTCTATCTACAGTGCATCGTATCAGTTCTGTTGTTGACTGTTTTCCATGCCATGACACCAAGCTATTCAGTATTTTCTCTCTTTGTCGTCCGCGATCTCTTTTTCCTTTTATTTTGCCAGTTGTAACCAAGTATTCCAACTTTCCTCTTCTCATGATGTGCCCGAAAAATGTTGATTGCTTCTTTCTGATGTTTTTTAAGAGCTCCCTTTTTGTGTTGGCCTCTTTGAGAACTTCCTCATTGGTCTTTTTAGCTGTCCAGGGAACTTTCAACATTCTTCTGAGAAATCCCATCTCTGTGGCCTCTAATCGTCTTTTCATTTGTTTGTCTACTGTCCATGATTCGCTTCCATAGGTCAGAATTGGTTCTATATAGCACCGATGAACTCTCTTTCTCATTTTTATTGACATAGATTTGTTGCATAAGATATTTTTCATTTTCTGAAATGCTATTTTGTTCTGAGCTATCCTACTTTTTATTTCTGTGGTGCATCTCCCATCTGATGTAATTATTGTGCCCAAGTATTTCAAACGTTGCACTTGTTTCAGATTTGTCTTGTTTATTTTTATGCTGCATGATGGTGATGATTGTTTCTTCGATATAACCATTACTTCTGTTTTCTTACTATTCAGACTGAGACCTTTCTTGTTGCTTTCTTCTACTATTATGTCTATCATTTCTTGTAGTTCGTTCTCTGTCTCTGCTATTAAGACTGTGTCATCCGCATATCGCAAATTATTTATGTTGTGACCGTTGACTTCAATTTCTTTTTTGTCTACTATTGATCTCATAATATATTCGCTGTAAAGTGAAAACATATCCGGTGACAGAACACAGCCTAGTCTGACTCCTTTTTTTATATATTGGAATTGTCCTGTTTGGTTGTTAATTCGTATAGCTGCTGTTTGTTGCCAGTACATGTTTTTTATGATTCGCAGGTCCTTGCCATCAATGTTTAATTTCTCCAGCATATTTATTATTTCCACATGCTTTACTTTGTCAAATGCTTTCTTGTAGTCTATAAATAACATATATAGATCTTTCTTTACCTCTATAGATCTTTCTATCAATGTCCTTAAGATGCATATTGCATTATTGGTGCCCTTTCCTTCCACAAATCCACATTGTTCCTCACTTATTTCTGGTTTTATTTTGTTCCTTACACGTTTCATGATTATTCTTAGTAATATTTTAGTCATATGGCTCATGAGACTAATAGTGCGATGGTCTTCAAAATCAGTGGCGCCTGACTTCTTCGGTATGTCTACAAATATAGATTTTTACAGACCTTTAGCACATGGTTTTTGGGGTAGTGTAGTCGGTATTACGTCCGTGCCGCTTTACTTTCCCAGAAAAAAAATACGGTACCATTTAAGGCTGGGTGAACCTGGAAGCCGTCGATTGGGATCGAACCCTACCACTTGTCCTTTGTAGTCCAGTTCACCAACCATTGAGCTATCGCGGCTCTTTTCTATCCACAGTGCATCGTATAAATTCTGTTTTTGACTGCTTTCCATGCTACGACACCAAGTTACCTAGTATCTTCTCTCTTTGTCGTTCGCGAAATCTCTTTCCCTGTATTTTGCTAATTGTAACCAAGTATTCCTCTTTCTTACCGTGTGTTACCGGGGCCTCATTATGAGAGAGGTAAAGAATAGTGACACTGTGACCTTCCAGGCATGTCGTAAGAGGTGACTAAGGAGATTGATCGATGGCTTGACAAGCTGTCATTGTAAAAAGTATTGTTATGGAAACAGCGCCATAGATTTTAGAGCAGTGATCTCTGCAATGTGTGCCATTTTGGCACGCAAGGTTTCTGTTTTTTGAGATTGTGGTTCTGCCCTATGTGCTGTCTTCGGCTCGAAAGGACAATAGATAGATATATAGATAGATACATAGATAGATATATAGATAGATAGATAGATAGATAGATAGATAGATAGATAGATAGATAGATAGATAGATAGATAGATAGATAGATAGATAGATAGATAGATAGATAGATAGATAGATAGATAGATAGATAGATAGATAGATAGATAGATAGATAGATAGATAGATAGATAGATAGATAGATAGATAGATAGATAGATAGATAGATAGATAGATAGATAGATAGATAGATAGATAGATAGATAGATAGATAGATGGATGGATGGATGGATGGATAGATAGATGGATAGATAGATAGATAGATAGATAGATAGATAGATAGATAGATAGATGGATGGATAGATAGATTCCTCTTTCCGATTATCATAATGTGTCCGAAAAATATCCATTGCTTCTTTCTGATGTTTTTTTTTATTATCTTCCTTTTTGTGTTGCGTTCTTTGAAAATGTGATCGTTGGTCTTTTTAACTATCCAGGGAACTCTCAACAATCTTCTGAAAAATCCCATCTCTTTGACCTCTAATCATCTTTTAGTTTGTTTGTTAACCGTCCACGATTCGCTTCCATTGGTCAGAATTGGTTCTAATAACATAGTTGAACTCTCTTTCTCACATCTATTGATAGATTTGCTGCACAAGATATTTTTAATTTTATGAAATGCTATTTTGGCTTTTGCTGTTCTGTTTTTTTTATTTATATGGTGCATTTTCCATCTGATGTTATTACTGTGCTAAAGTATTTGACAATCTGCACTAGCTTTAGGTTTGTCCCGTTTATTTTTATGCTGCATGATGGTAGTCATGACTACATAACAGTTTTAATATTTCGACATCTACATCGACACTAACGTTGAAGAGATGGAAGTTAACATGGGCACAGCCAGAAACGAGAAACGTAGTGGGCGTGCATGAAGACTCATTAACCATCACAGAACTGGAGTCAACAGTCGCTGGACACTGCGAGACTTGCTGAGGACCTATGGACATGTTCGGAGTGCAATGATGATGATCCGCAAATAACCCAATAACGTTTATATCGTTTAATAATTGTATAGATGCAACGGTTCTAGTTCGAAATGCTGTCCGTTACTTTAAAAAACAACACATATTGATGATGTCATCTTTATGTGTATTGCATGCATGCACGTCTGAGAGCATTTGTGTATGTATTAATGTAATTATGTGTTTGCTTATGTGTGTGTGAATGAAAAAGCGAATTAGAAAGATAGAGAAAAACATACTAAAGGCAATGGAGATTATGGAGTTCACAAGGAAAAAAAGAAATCTAGAGAAAAAAGAAGAGTAAAAAGTAAGCAGAAAGCGAGTGAGTGTGAGAGAGAGAGAGAGAGAGAAAAGGAGAGATAAATGATCATATCTGTGAACATCTTAAACGAATAAATATTACCTGCTGGCAGAGCTATTTAACTAGTTAAACAATAGAGAAACAAGTGTACAATTGATTCAAGTTATCAATGACGTCAACGTATAACGAGTGTACCGGGTGTTGGAAAAATAATCTACTCTTTTCTTTATTTTTAAAAAATTAGATGATCAAAGTGTGCAGAGACTTGTAAGAAGCACCGATTGTAACGGAAGCATAAAAGTTTATGTTGAAATACCAGCTGTACTCATACACACAGATTTTCCAAGATGGCGCCCACAAAACAACAGAATGCATTTTCTGCTGTTAAATACTCGTCGAGTATGGGAGAAAATGGATTATCAACTAGATATCTGCCGTATCACGAACGGTGCCCATATTGAATCTTTTTAACGTAGGTTAAAAACAAAAACGTTGAGATATTACATTAGGGAACAGGCAAATAGTAGATATTACATTATCTTTGGTATAAAGAGGATCCTCATATCACATTAGTAGGAAAAGGCGGGGGGGGGGGAATAGGGGTGACAATAATATATTGAAAATGGTACATTCTCTTTCGGACACGCTGTATCTATCAATGCTCCCTGATTTACATACACGATCAAGATACCTTTCTGTCTGTCTCTGTCTCTCTCTCTCTCTCTCTGGTGTTCATCCGACGACAACTAAAGGAATGAATTGTTCTCTTCGTTATCCGCACTTAAGCGGACATTAAATGAACGTAGATGAGTTGTGTTGAGTAAGGTTTGCAGTAAAACTGTGATATTCGCGCCTTTCAGCCCAACACACCAGATGTCAGCACTTCCGTCGATGCAGGCACAATGTAGCCTAGAGCAGTTATACTATGCTGGAGATAACACGGATATTATTCTAGTGTAACTGATAATATAGATAACATTTTAAAATGACTCATTTAAAAGATTGTTATAAGTTGCATTCTTAAATATAAGACTTCCAGAACATTTTTGATTCTTGATCCCTCCAGTGACGTTAGACGGCACCCATGGTTCGTAGAGACTCCCGACAATTGTTTACATTTTGGGCCAGCTGTTTGATTATACAGAATGAGTCTATGCCAAACTTTTGTGACAATTCTTTTCAGTGATTCTCGAGGTCGTCCTCTTTTCATCTGACCCGATGCTTCTCATTTGAGAGCTGCTTAGTAATTCTCTGCTCGTTTTTTCTAAAAACATGCCCGACATTTTCATCTTCTTTTCTTAATAGTAGACGAGATAAATGTTTGCATAGGCATGTCTTTTATTTCAACATTGGCCCTGTATTCATTGCATTTAGTGCAAAGTATCTTTCTTAGGCATTTGTGCGTTGAGTTTTGTTTTTTTCTCAATCTCCTTTGTCGTTTTCCAGGTTTCAAGGGCATAAGTGAGGGTGGATAATACGTTTGATTTGAAAATTATGTTTTGTTTTCGTGTCGATCATCTTTGATTGTCATATCTTTTCAAGGTTTTTAATACTTAAAGCCGCCATTGCTAGCCTTATTCTGATCTCTTTTCTAGTTTCTCCCTCCTGATATATGCTTCTACCAAGGTATATAATGTAACCCACTTCCTGCACCTTCTTCCCATCCAGGTAAATATTGCCTTTTTGGTACAGCCCCTGATGTCATTATTTTGGTCTTCTCTATGTTAATTTCATGTCTTATTCTGCCAGCCAATGATGATAGAGAATCTGTGGTTTCCAGTATTTTATGCTTGCTATAACTAAGGAGCACAATGTCGTCTGCAAAATCCAGATCGTCCAGTTGAGTTCCATTGAGCCAATTAATACTGTTTTGTCAGTACAACAGTCCCTCATTTTGTAATCAATGGATGCTCCAAATAACAAAGGTTAACACATCCCTGTTCTACAGCAATTAAAAAAAAAGAAACAAAAGTGGTATGGTGACAGCTCTACATGGTAATGGACAAAACAAAAGTCGACTTTTCGGCCAAGTAGGCCTTCTGCTGGAACAACAAACAACAACACAAAAAATATATATAAGGATATGTAAACAAATCTAACTACATGGCGATCATATGCTAGATACTCAAGAAAGGAAATAAAAAAAGGCCACTTCCCTATTTTCCAGAGTGTAGTCAGCTTCTGAATGAACTAAAATGAGAAGGCGGGATGACCAACTATATATCTCACTGACCAATCCCTATTTTACTCCTGTTTCAATCTAGAACCTCTCACTCAAACCGTTCTCTGCACGAACTGCACAGGCATAGTCTTTTGGTAGATCTTTTATAATGAAAATCGCTTTCAGTGGTATTCTGTATTGTTTCTCTCTCTCTCTCTCTCTCTCTCTCTCTCTCTCTCTCTCTGCGATCAAGACTCTATCAGAGTAGGATTCCAGACTCTCACATGAAGACAGCTGTCTGTTTAAGTGAATTGATCGACCCCACAGACAGAACATCATAATTAGAGTCCGTTAGATCCACTCTGATTGAGTACCTGTTAAAACGTTGCACTGTGTTCTGCGCCAGTGGCCCAGTGCATCCGATTTCAGCCAGCATTTTATTCAGGTTTGCTTTCCTGTATTGTTTCAAGGTAAATATTAAGAAAAACATCAGTAAATATCAAAAGTCCAAGTTTCTTTTTTTTTTGAATGGCAAAGAAAACATAAACCATATATAATGTAAGTCCTTAAAAGACACTGCATGACTTGTTAAACACTGAGACTGAGCCATTAACAACGACAATAAAGCAGAAAGAGCTAAACCTGGTCGACCAAACACAATGAATCGATGTAAACACTAGAAAGCATAATAGCAAGAGATACCAGCAGAAGAGCAAAACACCGAGCACTGCACATTCACTCAACGCTGAAAAGCAAATGAAGAAGGAAAGAAGAAAACTGACGTTATGGTTATATTAGATGTAAATGATGAGATCTGGCTGCTTCTATCAAGCACGTAAGCTCAATTTGCAATAAATCCCAACGTGTACATACCCTAGAAGTAAAACCGGTTCAAGGAAAAGTCCCAGTAAAACCCAGTAAAAATGAAGTAGGTGAAGCAACACATTCCTGTCAAATGTGGAGAGAAGACAACTCGACATTAACAGAGGTAGAAACGACTTGTTATTCTGGTAGGACTGCTTTACTAGGATCGATAACTCTAATATGTATAACTGCTGTCTTGCATAAAGGTCAAACTGCCTTGCAGAAAGCTCCATGTCAAGTTTCCTTGCAGAAAGCTCCATGTCATGTTTTTTTGCAGAAAGTTCCATGTCCTGTTGTCTTCCAGACAGTTCCATGTCATTTTGTCTTGCAGAAAGTTCCATGTCATGTTGTCTTGCAGAAATTTCCATGTCATATTGTCTTGCAGAAAGTTCCATGTCATGTTGTCTTGCAGAAAGTTGCATGCCATGTTGTCTTGCAGAAAGTTCCATGTCATGTTGTCTTGCAGAACGTTTCATGCCATGTTGTCTTGCAGAAAGTTCCATGTCATGTTGTTTTACAGAAAGTTACTGGTCATGTTGTCTTGCAGAAAGTTGCATGTCATGTTGTCTTGCAGAAAGTTCCATGTCATGATGTTTTGCAGAAAGTTACATGTCATGTTGTATTGCAGAAAGTTCCATGTCATATTGTCTTGCAGAAAGTTCCATGTCATGTTGTCTTGCAGAAAACTCTAAGGCATGTTGTCTTGCAGAAAGTTCCATGTCACGTTGTCTTGCAGAAAGTTCCATGTCACGTTGTCTTACAGAAAGTTCCATGTCATGTTGTCTTGCAGAAAGTTCCATGTCATGTTGTCTTGCAGAAAGTTCCATGTCATGTTGTCGTGTAGAAAGTTCCATGTCATGTTATCTTCCAGAAAGTTCCATGTCATGTCGTCTTGCAGAAAGTTCCATGTCATGTTATCTTCCAGAAGGTTGCATGTCATGTTGTCTTTAAGAAAGTTCCATGTCATATTGTCTTGCAGAAAGTTCCATGTCCTGTTGTCTTCCAGACAGTTCCATGTCATTTTGTCTTGCAGAAAGTTCCATGTCATGTTGTCTTGCAGAAATTTCCATGTCATATTGTCTTGCAGAAAGTTCCATGTCATGTTGTCTTGCAGAAAGTTGCATGCCATGTTGTCTTGCAGAAAGTTCCATGTCATGTTGTCTTGCAGAACGTTGCATGCCATGTTGTCTTGCAGAAAGTTCCATGTCATGTTGTCTTGCAGAAAGTTGCATTCCATGTTGTCTTGCAGAAAGTTGCATGCCATGTTGTCTTGCAGAAAGGTAGACAATTTTATACGCTGGGGAAACTGATCCCGATGAGTACGGGCAGTAGATGAATTTGACTGGACTGCAAGGTGATACACTCAGTGCACAACAATCTACTAATAATCTCCTATTTCACAACTGATCCAGCACGCGTGGATGCTGTGACATGAACTGGAGTAAATATGGGGAACCCATGACAGCGTTTAAACTGATTTCGTTGATAATATAAAATGTATCGGAACAAAACAAGCACAAGACAGAGGGAGAAGAATTTATTTGTGAGATAATGCGTTTCAGTTAATCTCGCCTCGTGACAATTTGTGTATCCTTGTTGCAACACACTAGACTACTCTCTTTTAGTTTATCATAAATTCCAAGTTAAGGTTCATATTGTGGGTGGCTTCCTTGAGTGTGTCTATTCAGCGCAGCTCTGTTTAAGCTTGGCTGTCCTTTGTTTGAAAGACTGTTGACCTGTTCTCCTTTACCTGTTTATAATTTATCTTCTTCAACTGCTTCAACACTCCTTTACCAAACGTGTGTTTACTGATGTCTCATTGCGTACTGGTGGTCCCGATATCGTAGTCATCAGCTTTGTTTACGTTTCGGGATCTGTGATGCGAGCTGATGGCTGCCAGTGATCTATGTCTGGTTGATGGCGTCAGGTTCAGCGAACCACAGTTGATGAAGACTACTTCCATTTGGTTATCCCCGAAGTGGAGTACTCAGCGTGGCTGAGTAAGCAGGGATTAAAAAGGAAATGCAAACCCAATTGTAAAACATTAAGGTGACGTGTCATATCAAAGCCGGGTGTGTCGGGATGAAAGGCACAGACATCATGGCTTGTCTATAACTAGCGACATAATGTACGTTAGCCAACTTAGGTCCCATTAATGGCGGACGATGAGACGCGTAGTCGCAGGGTAGATGCAATAGCAGCAGACACAATTATGACGTGGGGACGAAGTCCCTGACCCTGATCAAGGGAGAGAAGAATAGGATCCCTGTCATTTGTTATGTTGTATGAGCCGACTAAGAAGGTTGAGGGTAGGCCAACAACCTGCCACCTGTGGAGAAAAAAAAATCTACACAACAAACAAAAACACAATCAAGAAAACTAAACAATCCATTATTGAAATAAGGATCGAGAAAGCAGACTAATTTGCAATATCAGGTGGGAGCTTTCAAAAGTCCAACCAATTCCAGAGCCTCAAAGAAGTAGAGACAACCTTGAAACAAGTAAGTAAAACAGAATAGAGAGAGGTTCATGGAAAATATGATCCAGACAGAACATGACTACTTAAACAAGCTCAGCAGACATGAGCAGACCAAGGTATTCAGACTCAGAAAACATCACTACGGCATTAGAGCACACCTACAGGAGGTAGAACTCAGTTACTTTGTAAAATGCGACTGTGGAGCATCCAGACAAACTCCAGAGCATATACTAGATGATTGTTGCACTTTCAACACCATAAGAACACAATTATATCTTGCATGTCAAGTTATAGGGAATCGGTGAAGACCTCAAACGCATCGTCTTAGTCGTGACCCATGCTGACCTCAAGTCTAAATATAAAATTGTATTTGATCGCTGT
Organism: Megaustenia siamemsis; assembly: GCA_032433765.1. NCBI lineage: Eukaryota > Metazoa > Mollusca > Gastropoda > Stylommatophora > Ariophantidae > Megaustenia > Megaustenia siamemsis. The sequence continues at coordinate 74,612,906 of JAVIAB010000051.1, read as the reverse complement.
AGAAGAAAAAAGAAGAAGAGGAGTAGAAGGAAAAAAAATAAGTCCAGAATAAGGATGGATGGGTGGGTAGAACTTGTTCATAGCATACGCTCTTACACGGCTCGAATGGCTTTGATTGATTGATTGACAAAGTCGGATGTGTCGGGTTGAATTGTTCAAGTATCGCAACATATTTGTTGAATGGAGTGCAACGAAACAAACTTTTCAAGGCGAACAACGGAGAGGGTTAAACAAATAATTCCCAAGATAGCCATTGGGTTATCACTGCATCTGATCTATATCCAGGAACAACCGCGCCTCATTATTTATGATCACCGGCTGTGGCGATTTCTTCTACAACTTGACTGGCAGGCAGCAGTTGTGCTGTGTTTCCTGTGTCTGATGAAGGGCATCAAAGTAATGGCACCTTCGCCCCAGCAGGCATGTCGTAAAACACGAAAGCATGTGCACTGGCCTGGCAACTATGAACGGGAAACAAGTTATTTAAACCATTACTGCAAATGTTCATTATAAACTACGCCGCAGGTCTGCCGGTTGAATATAATTTACAACAGAGGTTCCCACGTTTGTATCGCTTGTGTACCCGTTCTTCTTCCTCTTCTTCTTCTTCTTCGTCTATTTCTTCTTCTTCATTGGTACGACGATTACTCCTCTTCCTAGCTCGCGATTACAAAGATTGATAAGTGAGTGTAGTTGCGTTGTGTTTAACATCATCATCATCATTATCGTGTGCCCTCTCCGCAACGAAGGTTGGCTACCATGGATCGCCATTCTACTCTGTTTCTTGCTTTGATGGTGCAGGCTGACATAGATTGACTTGTCCATCTTTTGATGTTACTCGTCCATGTTAGTCTTGGTCTGCCTCTGCCTCTTTTGCCTTGTATTTTGCCTTCCAATATTACTTTAGTAGGCTGTTGTGTCTTTTAACATGCCCCAAAAATTTCATTTGTCTTGTCTTAATTGTGTTCAACAGTTCTCTTTTTATTTTCAGTTGTTTTAAAACTTCATCGTTTGTTATCTTTTGTTTCCATCCAATTCTACCTATTCTTCTATAAATCCACATTTCAAAGGCTTCAATTTTCTATTCTGTTTTGTTGTCTAATGTCCATGTTTCTGCACCATACAGGAATATTGAGAAGATGTAACATTTTGCCATTCTTAGTTTCAGCCCTGCTGATATTTGTTTTGTTGTTAGTATATTTTTCATGGCATTAAAATTACTTTTTGCCATACCTATTCTTTTGTTTATTTCAGTTTTGCATTTTCCATCATTGGTTATAGTATGTCCTAGGTAGTTGTAACTCTGGACTGTCTCCAGATGTGTTCCCTCAACTGTGATATTTAATTGTAGGTCTTGAGAATTTTCTTTGTTTATGATCATAGTTTTAGTCTTTTTGATATTCATTTCTAGTCCATATTTTTGCTTGTTGTGTTTATCACATTAAGCAATTGTTGTAGGTCTTTAGGATTTTCTGCTAGTAGAACAGTATCATCAGCATATCTTAGGTTATTGATTATCTTTCCATTAATGTTTAGACCTGGTATCTCTGAGATGTTTTTAAAGATTTGCTCAGTGTATAGATTGAACAAGCTTGGTGATAGGATGCATCCTTGTCTTACTCCTCTTTTTATGTCCATGGGTGTAGAGTTCTCCTTGTTATATTTTATTATTGCTGTTTGCTCCCAGTACAAATTACATATTAGTCGTATGTCTGCGTCGTCTAGATTTATATCCTTTAGGCAGTCTATAAGTTGGTTATGGTGTATTCTATCGAAAGCTTTGGTGTAGTTTATAAAGCAGGCATATATTGGTTTGTTTACTTCTGTGTACTTTTCAATCAATGTTCTCATGCTGAATATGGCTTCTTTTGTCCCACTGTTTTTCTTGAATCCAAATTGTTGCTCCTCTAATTCAGTATTGATTTTATTCTGAATCCTTCCCTGTATAACTTTCAGTAACATTTTTGTTACATGGCTCATTAGGCTTATTGTTCTGAAGTCACTGCATTCAACAGCACCATTCTTTTTAGGCAATGCAATGAAAGTTGATGATTTTAGATCGTTTGGTATGTATCCTGTATGGTATATGTCATTGCATATGTCTGTTATCACTTCGACGCCAAACTCTTCTAGAGTCTGTATCATCTCTATCTGTATATTGTCAGGCCCTGCTGTTTTTCCCTTTTTCATTGTTTTTATGGCTTTTTCTACTTCGGATTTCAGGATTTTATAGTTGTATGTACATTTTATGTCTGGCTTTTTGTCCCTTTCGTCATGAAATAGTTCTGTTATATATTCTTGCTATCTATCTATTATATCTTTGTTGTCTGATAGCATTCTTCCCTCTTTGTTTGCAATACATCCGATTCCTGTAGCTTTTTTGTCTTTATTCGTCATTCTCTTTATTTCTGTGTGCATCTCTCTTAGGTTTTGTTTACTTTCCATAGTTTAGATTTCTAGACATCTTTGGTTGAGCCAGTCTTCTTTGCCTTTTTGCACATTCTCCGTATTTCATTGTCTATATCCTTGTATCTGGCATTGTTTTTCGCTTGTCTTCTTTCTTCCATTTTTTTCTAATATTTTGTCTGTTATCCATTTTTGATTTTTGTTACTTTCCTTTTTGGGCAAGGTGTTGCAGGATTCTTGCATGCTGTTTTTTATGCATTGCCATTTTGTTGTGACTTTTTCCTTAGGATTTTCTCTTCTGTACTGTTCAATCCCCTCTTCTAGTAGCTTCTGATATGTGTTCTTTACTTGTACAGTATACGTTTCTTGTATATCTTTCTGGTTTAACGCTGTTATATCTATTGGTGTTGCTGCATTAGTTTTTAACAACAAACTACAATATCAGCACCTTTCAAACACATTGGACTTTATACCACTTTAAACAATACTTTCTTCTCAATCCCTTCCCGCTTAGCAAACCGTTCTGTCTGTTACCAGAGTCACAATGTGAAAGTAGGTGAGGATCTGGATTAGCCGTTGATCCTAACCCAGTTAGCTAACAGTCATTCACAACTTTAAGCCCAGGTATCGTCTGGCCTCTTCGATTCCGTTTTGATTTTCCATAACTTGAACTTTTCACATTAGCGAAATGTTTATATTTAATGTAGCTACTGTATATTTAATGTAAGTAAAAAGTAAAGTGCCACCGTCACGCCAAGTGGCGTATAGGAAATATGGTGTTAGTGACCATACATTTTACAGACCTTCGGCGCATTATTTTTGGGGTAATGTGGTCGGTATTACGCCCGTGCTGCTTTACTTTCCCAGAAAAAAATCCGGTACCCATTAAAGGTGGGCGAACCCGGGGAAACCGTCGGTTGAGATCGAACCATACCTCTTGTCCTTTGTAGTCCAGTTCACTAACCACTGAGCTATCGCGGCTCCCAATATTTAATGTAGCTGCTGTATATTTAATGTAGCTGCTATATATTTAATGTAGCTGCTATATATTAAATGTAGCTACTGTATATTTAATGTAGCGACTGTATATTTAATGTAGCGAATGTATATTTAATGTAACTGCTATATATTAAATGTAGCTACTGTATATTTAGTATAGCTACTGTATATTTAATATCGTCATCATGTGCCATACCGGTTGGTGTAGGCGATCATATATTTCCACAATTCTCTATACACAGGGCATCGTATCAGTTCTGTTGTTGACTGTTTTCCGTGCCATGACATCAAGCTATCTAGTAACTTCTATCTTTGTTGTTCGCGATCTCAGTTGTTTCTTATATTTGCCAGTTGTAACGAAGTATTCCAACTTTCTCTTCTCATGATGTGCCTGAAAGAAAAAAAAGGTCGAATTTTTCTTTCTGTCTCTTAGGAGTTCAATTTTTGTATTGGCCTCTTGGAGTTTGACCTCGTTGGTCTTTTATTGGTCCAGATAAATGTTTTTTATGCTTCTCAGATAATTGTCATCAATATTTAATTTCTCCAGCACATTGATTATTTCCATATGCTTTACTTTGTCAAATGCCTTTGTGTAGTCTCTAAAGCATATATATAGATCTTTATTTACCTTTATAGTTCTTTCTATCGATGTTCTCATGATGTATTTTGCAATATTTGTGCCTTTTACTTTCACAAATCCACATCGTTCCTCACCGATTTCTGATTTTATTTTGTTCCCTACACGTCCCATGATGCTGTTTAGTAATATTTTGGTCATATGGCTCAAGAGGCTAATAGTGGGCTGGTCTTCGCAATTAGTGGCGCTTGGAATTTTTTGGGATGGCTACAAAGACCGATTTAGTAGATCTTTGAGATCTGTTATATATGTCATTGAGTAGTTTTGTTATGCCGCCTTTATATGTCATTGAGTAGTTTTGTTATGCCACCGTTATATGTCATTGAGTAGTTTTGTTATGCCGCCGTTATATATGTCATTGAGTAGTTTTGTTATGCCGCCGTTATATATGTCATTGAGTAGTTTTGTTATGCCGCCGTTATATATGTCATTGAGTAGTTTTGTTATGACTTGTACTCGCAGCTCTCCCAATGCATCTATCTATGTCGAATGTTTTATTATCGGAACCTGAAGCTTTACCTCTTTTCATGTGCTGGATTGCGCCTTCCACTTCACTCTGCATTATTGGTGGTCCTGTGTCTTTGTTTGAACTGTTTAGCTCTGTTCTTTCATCGTCGTGGAGTTGATCTGTTGTTTGGCTAATGTAGATGAACTATTCAAAATATGTATGCTGCAAATAATTGAGGCAAGCGTCAACAAATATCGAACTTCCTTGTTATTGACAGATAAACCATCAACAGCTGTATATCATTGCACAGATATCATTTTACACGTCTACGCCATTATGCTCTGTAATATCTTAATAGCCAATCAAGGTAAGGTTACTCTGTCGTCCACTTTTGCCCCTCGCCTCTGGCTCATGAAACACCAGAATCTAGCTTCGGATGGAGTATCAGTTTCAAAGTTCCAGCGATCCTTTTTCTCAGGGTAGAAGAGATCAATTGCAAAGTCCGAGCGGAGACGAGCGATGTCATGATGGCTCGATGTTCAAATAGACTGATAGGAGTTGACAATTGAATATAGCAGGCAACATGCTGCTTCCCGAGCAAAACTGCTTGAACAAATAACAGTTATTATTTTTGTTTTAAACCAAAGAATAAAACCAGGGTTGTCAGGGAATCCATGGACTCCACATTGGCTTTAGAGAGCATGATCCTGAAAGCCGATTCATGAAGTTTCTTCACTTTTTTAAATACCCATTCGGAGGTCGAGGACGACACAAAATTATCATTCCAGCTTTTTTGACAAGCTCATCTATTATTATTTAATGCTTTTGTACAGTTTTATTTTTATGGATAAAAAATACCCAAGCGGTCGACCCAGCCGCTGGCAGTAATGTGTACCAGGGTAGTATTCTGGCAAGGCGAGGAATGCCGCCTCACATCGTGAGTTTCGATGCTTGAGGAGACACTATCCAGAAGTCTCCGAACACTTCTGGATTATTTTCACATGTGGGTGAAAACTCGCGTGCTAAGACGTCGATTCAAGTCTCGTAATTTACATTTACCTTTACCTTTACCTTTACCTTTACAGCATTATTGATGTCTTTCACCCATCCTGCATCATGCTCTTCTTTATTTTTATATTTGGTATAGTGTGGGATTATCAAGACATTCCCTCCAAAAAGACACGTTATCTTACTTCGAGCGGTTAATGTTGGTTCTCAACTGATTCTTTCTCTTATGTTCCCACTACTAATTTTGTTTCTTGTGATCACTCCAGCCACTTTCGACATTAGGTGAAAAGCAAAACTTAAGAAATAGCGTAATAAAGAAAGATGCACAGTTCAGGAAAATTATTTGCTGGGCAGTCGCCAGATTTATGTGTGAAACAATGTCTGTGTTACATCGTCGAAAAAAAAAAGAAACAAAAAAAACGAACAAAAACCGTTATTGTGTTTACAGAAGTCTGGGCCGAAACAAAGAAATAAACACATGACGGAGGAACACCCACAAAGATAACGTTTGCATGTCGTTGTGTTTGAACATTTTAAATGCGACGAAGGAATACAACATTTACCAGCCGTGAACAGAGCCTGCGAGTGTAACATCTAACGCTGCATTTTTATCACGTTAATCTTCTCGTTCTGGTTTTCAGAATGTGTATTTACCTATTTACTTAACATATATTCGTGTAAATCATCTTCTCTCTTCGTCATATTTTCATAAATCTTGAAGCTCTCCTTTGCTTTGCTATCGCACAAGTTTATTAACTCCACATTCTTCTCAGAATTTTAATGCTATATTATCACATTCATTTTTGTTGATCTTCTTAGATGCCTTTGTTCAGACATATATTGCTCCCCGCCTGTCATTGTCCTTTGCTTGACCATCGCAGTAAACATTTTGTTGAGCTAATCTAAGCAATTATACATTAATAATATGCAGAATTTAATGAACATTCTAAAGATGTCTGCGGTGAACAGCCCGATTTTTGGATCATCTGTCCACCTCTAGTCTAAAAGTATTGAAAATAATAAGCATCGTGTATGAAAACATATATAATTATATCAATAAATAAGTTACTGTACAAGGTAAGCACAGAATTAGTGTTCATCATTTTCCATGACCCAGTATAACGTTGACAGCATCTTATACATACGTTTTAAAAAAAAATATCATCATCATCATCAGTGCACTGAGTGCCGTCTCAGCATCGAAGGTTGGCTACCATGGAGCGCCATTTCACTCTGTCTCTTGCTTTGATGGTGCAGATTGTCAAAGGTTGACTTGTCCATCTTTTGATATTACTCGTCCATGTTAGTCTTGGTCTGCCTTTACCTCTTTTACCTTGTATTTTCCTTCCAATATAACTTTTATTAGGCTTTTGTGTCTTTTAACATACCCCACAATTAATTCCATTTGTCTTGTTCTAATTGTGTTTAGTAGTTCTCTTTTCATTTTTAGTTGTTTAAAAATTTCATCGTTTGTTTTCTTTTCTTTCCATCAAATCCTACATATTCTTCTATAGATCTACATTTCAAAGGCTTCAATGTTTTGTTCTATTTTCTTGTCTAATGTCCATGTTTTTGCACCATACAGGAATATTGAGAAGATGTAAAAAAAATATAACGATAGATAAAACATCGCACATCTAGAAAGATATACAAGCTAATGATATTTATAACAATGACCGAAATTAGAAGGTTGTAAACTTAGAATAAGGAGCAGTCAAATAACTCTTTCAACTAAGTTAAGGTAGAAAAGAATATGAAATAGGATAGTTGCGAAGTAGATGAGGAATCTGTTAAATGTTTAAAAGTGAAATCAAAGAAGCTCTTTCTTGAGCATTATTGCTCTCAAAGAATTGGGACGAAGAAAAGGAATAAAACATGAATTAAAACAGGAGAAAGATGTCAGCTTTGATGTTTAACAAATAATTGAGATGTTACCTGTAATGCAAGACATAGGCAACTTTCGATACGTAACGCAAGACATATATAGGTGACGTACGATACACTGATGACACGTGATATGATTTTATTTGTTGATTTTCTCTCATAGATAATGCACTACATATAGTCCGTCTTCTCTAATTTTACGTGTGTTATAGATTGTATACAAGGAATGGATAGAGAATGTCTCTGAAATAAACATTATCTGAAATCACAATAGCTTATACTGTAATGACGTTATAAATAACTAAAATGTGCAGTCACACAATTTTTTCTTTATAATGGTAGTTTGGTTGACGTTAATATTTCAGAGAATACGTATTAATTTTAATATTTCAAATGCTCAAGCTTTCATTATAATAATATCTGGAATTGGTTATATTTTTTAGAAATATATTTTCGATTTAGTTTCTAGTTTAAAATTGGTGACCTATCACAAAAGTGGCGCAAACGTCTTCGAATTTCAGCAGAGATTGTTGACTCCAGGCTTTGTTGATTTCTTTTAACCTAAAGGATTTAATGGTACACAGAATATCCTGTAAGATATAAGTCATCTATCTATCTATTGACTTTCGAGCCGTAGTCGGCCCATAGGGCATAGACTCATATACTTTTTCCCTGTTTCGAAATTTTCTTTCTAGCAGCCTCAATCCTTGCAAAGATCTTTTATCAAATCTCGCTATTTGTCTCTATTCTGTGCAAGCATTTCGATCTCATTGAGGGAGCCGATTCCTGCTGCCTTTGCCTCTCTGATCAATGTTCTTCTCAGTGTTACTCTGAGTTGGCATCTTTTCCTCCTACCTATTGTTTCCCACTTGTGGGCTTGTTTTGCTACTCGGTTATTATTTCTTCTCATCACATGTCCAAAATATGCTCAACGTATTTTCTTGATTACTGATGATATTAGTGGTTGATTGGCGATTTATCTAATTTCCTCGTTTGTTTTGAATTCGTTCCACGCTACACCAAGTATTTTCCTTAGACATTTATTTTCAAATGCGTTCAACTGTGTTTCTGTATTTTTTTTTTCCAGCTCTCGCATGCATACGTAAGGGTAGATAGTACATCAATAAGTTTAGTTTTTGTGCTGATATGTTGTGTTGATATGTTGTGCTGATATGTTGTGCTGATATGTTATGCTGATTATTTGTGCTGATGTGTTGTGCTAATATGTTGTGCTGATGTGTTGTGCTGATGTGTTGTGCTGATGTGTTGTGCTGATATGTTGTGCTGATATGTTGTGCTGATGTGTTGTGCTGATGTGTTGTGCTGATACAAGTCATGAGAGAGTCAAATATTAAAGTGGACACTCCCAGAAGGCATCATGTGGTGATGTATGAAGCAGTTACGCTCAAAGTACTCGTCAAAGTGATCTCACACATTAAGAATGACAGTCAAGACGTCGTCAAAATGACATCGCACATGATGAATGACGCTCAATACTTCCGTCAAAGTATCAGTTGAAAACAGTTAGCAACTCATAGCTGGTGACTGCTGACATCAGGTTCAGTGAACCTTAACAGAACAAGATCCCTGCCATAGAACTGCAAGCAGAGTAGTTGGCATCTCCATGCAGACAGGGGTTCTAGAAGAAAGAAAACATCCAGTACTCCAAAAAAAAGCCATCTGAAGTTTGAAGTTTTGGACCAAAAATACGCAAATTTAACATCTTGCTGTGAATCCCTTTGCTTCTCAATTACGCCCACTTAACTCACATCTGCTGTTCTCTATCTCCAGTGTTGTTTTCTATTGTAAACGTGCTGTTCTCTATGTCCACTGTTGTTTTCTATTGTAAATTTGCTGTTCTGTATGTCCACTGTTGTTTTCTATTGTAAACTTGCTGTTCTCAATGTCCACTATTGTTTTCTATTGTAAACTTGCTGTTCTATATGTCCACTATTGTTTTCTATTGTAAACTTGCTGTTCTCTATGTCCACTGTTGTTTACTATTATAAACTTGCTGTTCTATATGTCCACTGTTGTTTTCTATTGTAAACTTGCTGTTCTCTATGTCCACTATTGTTTTCTATTGTAAACTTGCTGTTCTCTATGTGCACTGTTGTTTTCTATTGTAAACTTGCTGTTTTCTATGTCCACTGTTGTTTTCTATTGTAAACTTCCTGTTCTCTATGTTCACTGTTGTTTGTTATTGTAAACTTGCTGATCTCTATGTCCATTTTTTCTATTGTAAACTTGGTGTTCTATATGTCCACTGTTGTTTTCTATAGTAAACTTGTTGTTCTATATGTCCACTGTTGTTTTGTATTGTAAACTTGCTGTTCTCTATGTTCACTGTTGTTTTCTATAGTAAACTTGCTGTTCTCTATATTTGTTGTTGTTTTCCTTTATAATGTTGCTATTCTTTATGCCCAACTGTATTTTTGCATGATAGAGTTGCTATCAGTCATGTGTAGCGTTGCTTTGCATAACAAAGTTACTGTCGTCTCATTACTGTTGTTTCAATTTTAAAGCTGCTTAGCGTTTTGGACAATTTTATTTTGTACTACAAACTTGCTATCCATGGCGTGTGGTGTGATTTCTCCAATAAAAAAGGTGATATCTCCATTTAGCTACAAGCATGCAACCGTCTTTTTACATGTTCTGGAGGGCAATATGCATCTAAATCGTCCGACATTGGAAAAAGTAGGTCACTATATGTATATCTTTGTAGCAGTATATATTAAGAAAGTGAGACATAATATGAGATTAGAAATAGGATAGCCAAAGCAGCAGCGAATTGTAAAAATCTTGACAAATATGGAAATAAAAAATATAAAGCTAGAAAACTAAACTTAGAATATTTAACTAAAAAGTATTATCAAACATAACTTACGCATGTGGAAGCTGGAAAACAACGAAAGTGATTGAGAGAAAATTAAAGCTTTTGAAGACAAATGCCTGAGAAGAAAGAATACTTTGTGTACAATGGAATGAATTCAAGACTAATATAGAGATAAGACAAATGACCATGCAGCCATCTCATCTACAATTAGGAAGTGAAGATGGACATATGTCGGACAAGTGCTGAGAAGAGACATCACAAGAATTTCAAAACAGTCTCTTCTATGGGAAATACAGGATACAGACAAGAGAAAGATATAGAGAGACATTAAAATGAGCACTTATAAAAGAAGAAAAGTTGACAGGCATTGATTCATGAGATAAGATCAAACATCGCACCGAGAATAGACATGGATTATGAACAAACAAAAAAAACTTCGAACTCTATGCGACGTCTAGCGGCGCGGAAAGGATCAAGATCAAGTATGACCTGGTCCCAAGTATGACCTGGCCCGTGCTTCCCACACAGTCTACTAGAAAACATACGTTGAGAATGATAGCTACATTTCAACAAACCATTATTCATTTCTCCCCATGACTTCCAGCCCCTACTTTCCGTATCTTGTCAAGAATATAATACACAACAGCTGTTTCCCGAATGTGTGATTCTCTTTTCGGTTTTCCCTTTACTTCTGCACAAATTATAACCCCCTCTTTGTTTAATTTATATGTCGGAACCTAAAACATTCGTTTTACATTACAGCTCTCATAAATGTTCACATGTTCCCGCTATTGTAACTGTCAGAATAAGAAAATGTTCCAGGCGAGTTGTTTTACGTACATATTATCATCACTTGTAGATGGTTCAACCTTAATGCAGACACTTAAACAACAGGTGATGGTTAAAAAAATGAATTCTCATGGATAATAAATTGTGTTTGGCTGATACTTACACAGAAAACTAACGACCCAATTCAAATTATACACGAAGATTGTGCAGAAACACAATGTTCAACATAACTAGTTGCAATTACAATAATAGGAGAATGACAAATTTACACTAACACAAAAATAGTAGCGAATGCTACGATCAAAGAATCTTTGTTAAGACAATATTTTAAAATTATTTTTCAATATTTGGTTGAGTTGTAGTTACAAATATACAACAATTTACCTGTTGAATGCAGAATTAAACTCCAGTGTTGAGAAATTTCTTTAAAATTCGTATTCCTTCATTACAAAGCCAAACTGGCAAGATAAACATATTTGTTTTAAAAGAAAAGAGACTAGAAACCAGACATCATTATTTTTTTTTTAGCTCTAAAAATTCCACGTAAAATTAAAATTGGCAACGAAAGAGAACGAACTTTGTAAATAACGACAAACAGTAATGAAGATCTCACAAACACATAATGATATTTGACTTCACTTTTTCTCTTTCAGCTGTGAGTTGTTTGCTCATTATAGTCAACAACCCCTGGTACAAGAAGTGCATGTCTTTATCAGTTGTTCTGCTGGTAAGAAGATTTAATGGTGACGTGGGTAGCCATGTAATGAGAAAGGAGCACCTTGAATACATTGTGACGACAGAAAGAAATGTGCGGGAGGTAGAAACAGGGGTAAACAGAGAAGGAATGTTGGTAATAATGATTAAGTAGGAATCCAACTACAGAAATTATTAAACAATATGTAGAGGTAGAAGGTTGTGGAGACATGCTGTGAGACGCTTACAATATGTAGAGGTAGAAGATTGTGGAGACATGCTGTGAGACGCTTACAACAGCAGGTTTAACTTGATGATGATGTGTAAAGGTAAAGTATGAGACTTGAATCGGCGTTTTAGCACGCGAGTTTTCACCCATATGTGCTCGAAACCCTATCCAGAAGTGTTCGGAGACTTCTGGATAGTGTCGCTTTAAGCATCGAAACTCACGATGCGAGTCGGTATTCCTCACCTTCCCAGAGTACTATCCTGGTACCCATTTCTGCCAGCGGCTGGGTCGACCGCTGGGTTTTTTTTTTTTTTTCAACCACGAGTACAACTCACACTCCATCCAGCGGGAATCGAACATGGGTTGTCCGAACGTCGGTAGTCCAGTCGGGTGGTTTTCCCAACTAGGCTACCAAGGCCCCCGAGATGATGATAGGTGTAGAAGAGAATAATGTGACTGGTTCGCTGTGTCGGGGCAGTATGGTAGCAGCGCAGTCTTCTTATGGAGGCTGCTGTGTCTGTAGTTTGGTTCGTGTTAGATGTCTGTCTATCATGTTTGTGATCAGTATAATAATAATCTGTCTATAATATGTCAATTATAATGAGATTAGTTTGTGGAGTGTCTGTGACATACTCATTACGACGATGCTCAAGACGCCCATCAAAGTATCAGCTGGAAACAGTCAGAGATTCATCGCTTGTGATTGCTGGCGTCAGCTTCATGAACCTGAAATGATCAAGATCCCAGTGATGGATCTGGAAGTCAAAGCACTAGCATTGCCAAGGAATAGAGAATAGAGTTGCATGAAGAATGGAGTCACCTGTAACCCCACCCCTTCCAAAAAAATTCCAACTGATATATGAAGTGTTGAATTCCAAAAAACTCATATTTAACAGCTGACTGTAAATCACGATGTCTCTCAAATTACGCCCACTTAACGCACTTAAGGTGGGAGACAAATAGAAGTAATCACCTGTTGAGTGCAGTTACAGAAGTAGGTTAGAAATCGCAGTTTAGAAGGGCTTTGGTTATATTGTTCTTTATCTTTATAATTATATCTTTCTGTATGTCTTTTTTGAAACGTCTCTCAGTCTCTTCTTCTTCTACCTTTTTAACCCTTAGTGGAGCATAGGTCTTCAGCAAACACTTTCCAAGTCGTTCTGTTTTTTTGCCATTCTTTTAAGATCATTCCATATCTTCCCCATCATCTTCATCTCTGCTTCCATCTGTCTTCTCCAAGAATTCCTTGGTCTTCCTCTTTGTCTTTTCTCCTGGGGATTCCAAAAAAGGGCCTGTTGTGTTATACTCTCAGTTGGCTTCCGTAGTGTGTTCTATCCAGCGCCATCGTCTTCGCTGTATCTCTTTACCCACTGGTGTTTGACTGGTGCACTTCCATAATTCTATGTTAGTGATTTTGTCCTGCCATTTCCATCTGGTGTTAACTTGCGTCACATAAAATGGTATCAACCTTCTTTCCCTTAATCCGCATGATCGCTTTGCAGCAGGCTTGCTATCTGGCTTTTGAAGGAAGTAATCAGACTTGTACGATATCCGGGTCTAAGCAAATAAACAATTTTGCACTTTAATCAACAGTAAAGAGCCCCCGTCACGCCAAGTGGCGTATAGGGAATATGATGTTAGTGACCATCATTTTTTATAGAATTTCGGTAGTGATTTGTGGGGTAATGTGGTCGGTAATATGTCCGTGCCGCTTTACTTTCCCAGAAAAAAAATCCGGTTGCCATTAAAGGCTGGATAAACCCGGAAGCCGCCGATCAAGATCGAACCCTACCTCTTGTCCTTTGTAGTCCAGTTCACTAACCACTGAGCTATCGGTGCTCCAATTTTGCACTTTCTTTAATTGTTATTTTTGTTGGCTATGTTCGTGTTTTTTGGTGAAGGTCCTTTATCAGTATGCAAAGAAAAAATAGCATCAATTTTATGTTGTAGCTATACAGAAATTAAACGGGACTATAATAAATGTTTCGACTTATAATGTCTTCATTAGTAAACAAGGACAAAGACAAGAACAGAGCTGACTTAAATAGCAATCAGAGATGACATAATTACTAAATAGGAAAAGATGTGTATCTGAAATGTGCTGAATGGAGTTATCTTGAAGTACGGCGTGTTAGATTAAAAAAAAAAGATTTCACAGCTTGCTGACAGTAACGATGCTTCTCAAATTACGATTACTTAACGCACATAAGAATGCTTAACCCTTTGTGTCTTATTTTTATCTAAATCTACACGTTTTTACATTTTAAAATGTAAAAAACCAACTCTATAGTTTATTGTGTTGGATCTGTCCTAATATTGACAGATTGCGTTTGGCAGTTACTATATGAGGTCGACAACAATCTACTTTCAACCATCTGACAAGGTCGTACACACACTCACCCATTTACACACACACACACACACACACATATAAACACTCACACAAGCACTTATACACATATACACAGAGGCGGTAATTGTGTTATGGACGAGATGCGTTCCCGAGAGGAAGCTTCCACATCGATGCCACTTCCTGGGAATCCTTGCTCAAAATCGCCCACAACGGCGCAAAATCATCACTAAACATGACACAACTAATCCTGATCATAATCTTGCCATTTGCGGCAATGGATTGTATTCTGAAATAATATTTTACAATCAGCCCCAGCACATACATGAATCATGTAATCTCATAAAACTAAATATGTTGTCACCATCTTCTGCAATTATCGCCCATTAGTTTCCGACAAACACCCATTTTTTGTATATCCAAACTTCTACTACCTTTTTGTGTTACAGTGAATGATTATTTAATTAATCTGAGATCTCGAGAACTCCACTGAACTATTCTTGATGATACAGTTTCCCAATTTCCTATTTCTGCAGATCCGCGCGTTAATTCTTTCCCTCCAGGTCTCTAAATTTGTATTTTGATAATGCTAATCTTTACACTGTGAGAGGGAACTACACAGTGCCTTGTAGTAGGAGGTAATCTGATCGCTAGGAGTGTCCCTCCCGACAAGCACATGTTATCGACTGTTTAGCTTCTTGACGCTCAGTGGGGACGGGCCAACTTGGGTCATAATTCCCGAGTGTTTTCCTTCAGCTTCTCAACATAGCGCTGGTTATTCATCAGATTTAATCTTGTTATTTTTCTTTCTCTTTTTCTTCCTCCCCTCCCCCCGCTTCTTCCTCTTCTTTTTCTTGTATATCTTCTTCCTCGTCTTCTTCTTCTACTTCGTGTCCCACTTCATCCTTATTTTTATTTACTTCCCGTTCTCCCTTTTCTTTCCCTCTCCTCCTCCTCCTCATCTTTTTGGTCCTCTTCGTCTTCTTCTTCCACATTCATTCGCCTACTTCTTCTTTTAGTCTCATTTTCATTCTTATCTCCTTCTTTCGAGTGTTCTCTGTCTCTGAATCTGTTCATCTTTCTCGCTTTCTTTTTCTATTCATCTTCATCATTCTTTTCTTCTTTTTTTTCAACACCTTCATGTTCTTCTTTATCGTCTACATTGTCATAATCGTATGTTGAAGTCTATATCTTCAAAGGTGTCTCTGAATTAGTTTTTCTGCTAATTTTGACAGACCATATCATAATTAAATATACATCAATACTTTACAGTTACAACATAGTGGTTCTGAATACATCATCATCATCATCATCGAGTACCGGGCCTGCAGGCAAGGTGATCAAGTCTCCTCACAACTTTCGATCACGACAGTTATTTATCATTTCTGTTGTTGACCTGCCAAGTCATTCTTTTAAGCTGTCTGGTATTTTTTCTCTTTGTTTCCATCTATCTATTCGTCCCTCAATTTTTCCAGTTTTGGCAATATATTCCAGTTGTTCTCTTCTCATTGCATGACCAAAAAATGATGATTGTTTCTTCCTAATATTGGAAATTAGTTCTCTTTTTGCTTTGACCATTTTCAAAACGTTTTCATTACTCTTCTTAGCTGTCCATGTTATTCTCAACATTGTTTTGTAAACCACATTTCTGCAGTTAAAAAAGTAAAGTACCAACGTCACGCCAAGTGGCGTATAGGGAATATGGTGTTAGTGACCATAAATTTTACAAACCTTCGGCACATGATTTTTGGGGTAATGTGGTCGGTATTACGCCCGTGCCACTTTACTTTCCCAGAAAAAAATCCGGTGCCCGTTAAAGGTTGGGTGAACCAGAAGTCGTCGTTTGGGATCGAGCCCTACCTCTTGTCCTTTATAGTCCATTTCACTAACCACTGAGCTATCGCAGCTCCCACATTTCTACAGATTCTAGTGATTTTCTTGTATGTTATCCTATTGTCCATGATTCACATCCATATGTTAAAACTGGCTCTACGTAACATTTAAGAACTTTTTTCTTGTTTCTATTATAAACAATGGATTGCATAGTATCTTCCTTGTTTTTGGAAAGCTGCTTTTGCCTAAGCCATTCTGCATCTCACCTCTTTTGTACATCTACCATCTGAGGTTAACAAATTTCCCAAATATTTAAATTCATCTGAGTATATAGAGAAACTAATATTTTCTTTCCACAAGAATAAGTTGTAGAAATACACGAAGACAGCACGTACAAATAGATAGATTTGACTTCGTACCTTGAGCAGAATGAGCATGTCAGAACTGTGCTTCGTTTTCTTATGTGTTGTCATGAGTGTCTGTGTGCTGCCGTGTGTATCTGTGTAATGACGTGAGTGTCTTTGTGCTGCCGTGAGTGTCTGTGTGCTGCCGTGTTGTGTTGTGAGCCGAGTGCTTAATACTTTAACAACGTGTTTTAGTTGGTTTAAAAAACACCGATGCTAGAGTATGCTCTTTAAAAAGAAAAACAAATAAAAATTATAAAAACAAATATTTAAAAAAATTGAGTGTTTTACAAACAGAAAAATATGCTGGAACTCATATTTTAGATGTATTTTTATTATAACTTTTTCTTTACAGTCAAAAATGGTAAATCTGAATTTAAGAATACACTTTGCCATGGCTTTTGGACTCCTACAATATTTCTAACTGTTAAAAGCTGAAAAAAAACAGTGTGGTTGATGGCTGAAACAGAGGCAGTAACATTTCTGTCTGAAGCATTCTCACCTGTGTCTTCATCGAGGTAACAAATGGCAGCGATAACGCAAACAACAGGAGAGTGCGCAAATAAAATAATACACGTACCTGTAGTGTGTGCCTGTATGTTGATATATAAACATGTGTTATGTTTGCTGGCGTCAGCGATAATGTCTCTTCATATCTTCTTGGTCTTTGTGGCGTTTGCAAAATAAGAGTCTAGATTCTAGTCAGTGCTTTTCTTTCTTTCTTTCTTTCTTTCTTTCTTTCTTTCTTTCTTTCTTTCTTTCTTTCTTTCTTTCTTTCTTTCTTTCTTTCTTTCTTTCTTTCTTTCTTTCTCTTCTTTCTTTCTTTCTTTCTTTCTTTCTTTCTTTCTTTCTTTCTTTCTTTCTTTCTTTCTTTCTTCCGTCCTTTCGTTCGTTCTTTCTTTCTTTCTGTTTTTTTTCATTCTTTCTTTTTTCCTGTCTTTCTTTCTCGTTATATGTTGTATATCTTGAACTTAATTTTCTCTTTCTTACACGTTTTAAAAAAATATATACACAAATATATACATATGTATGTGTGTGTGGGTGTGTGGTTATGTGTGTGAGTGTGTGTATGTGTGCATGTATGTATGTGTGCATGTATGTATGTGTGTGTATGTACATGTACGCCTGCATGTATGTGTGTATGTGCCTATGCGCGCGTGTGTGTGTATGGGCGGGCGTGTATGGACGGACGTTTGTGTCTGCGCCTGAGAGTATGTATGTATGTATGTATGTATGTATGTATGTATGTATGTATGTATGTATGTATGTATGTATGTATGTATGTATGTATGTATGTATGTATGTATGTATGTATGTATGTATGTATGTATGTATGTATTTATGTATGTATGTATGTATGTATGTATGTATGTATGTATGTATGTATGTATGTATGTATGTATGTATGTATGTATGTATGTATGTATGTATGTATGTATGTATGTATGTATGTATGTATATGCGTGCGTGATTTCTTGCGTCCGCACGCGTATGTATGTACCTATATATATATATAGCGAGTCCTTAATGTTTTGATCCTAAGGACTTTTTTCCCATTCTATCAAACGCCTTGTTTCAAGTTGATAATGATGATGTATAATGCGATCAAAATATGCTCATTTTCTTTTAATAATTCTATCGCCATAAAATACATATGTTGGTTCCTGTGTCTATCCAAAGACCACAATTTCGTACATGGCTAGGAATCAGATAATTGTATCGTATATATATATATATATATATATATATATATATATATATATATATATATATATATATATATATATATATATATATATACATACATAAAGAGAGAGAGAGAGAGAGAGAGAGAGAGACCGAAAGAGACAGGGAGTGACAAAGAAGGAAGAGAGAGAGAGAGAGAGAGAGAGAGAGAGAGAGAGAGAGAGAATATAGTAAATTTTAACGGAGTGATTAGGGAACCGTGGTAACTCAGAGGTTAGCGAACGGACTGCTGCAGACAAGATGTCAGGTTCGATTCCGATCTACAGCGCCTAGGCTTGTTCAGCCTTAAAATGTGTACCGGATTGTTTTGTTAAATGTGTGGCCTCACTTGATAGCAACCATATCCCCATTTAAAAAAAAACCCAACCATTTGTCATGTTAAAATATGGACACTAATACCATATTCCCCATGCACTTTAAGCCAATTAGGGGCCCATAACAGAGAGAGTAATGTAAATATGAATGAAAGAAAAATGAATCTTTAACTGACTTAATTCTTTAAAGAAATTCATTGATGGTCTTTAAGAACCGAAATATTGCCATGACAACAGCAAATACAGCGGGAGAAGTAAATATGTGAGGGGAAAAGAAACGGCAAACTATATGTCCCATCGAAGCTGAAAGTGAAAGGCAAATGAAGAAGGAAAGAAAAGAAATAAATATTAGCGAATGATGGATTTATGAAACATAAAGTGAGGATAACACAAAACCTACAAAAAAATATCATGTTAAATAGTTTATAATTTGGTAGATTTAAAACACAAGTGTTAAAGTGTATCGGTGTTTTAAACCTTATTGGTGTGTTAGGAAAAACAAACTGAAGAATAAAATAAGAGGCGTAATAGTGGTTCCTTAAGAATTTAGTTCTAATACTGACTCATAAAATAGAACATAAATATTGGCTAAATTAAAGTAGTCGAAAGTAATATAGTTATTACATATGGACTATAGGACTGAAGAATAACGGTAGTGTGCCCAGTGCAGTCGCCACATTCACAAGGTGTTCATGTCTATTTATTTTTTAAAATCTAACCGTAATTCATATAATAGAGAAGAAAACATTGATTCTTAAAATATAGAACCTAATAGTGATTTCTTAATAGGTAATCTAATAGTGGTTTCTTAATAGATAATCTAATAGTGATTTCTTAATAGATAATCTAATAGTGATTTCTTAATAGATAATCTAATAGTGATTTCTTAATAGATAATCTAATAGTGATTTCTTAATAGATAATCTATTAGTGATTTCTTAATAGATAATCTAATAGTGATTTCTTAATAGATAATCTAATAGTGATTTCTTAATAGATAATCTATTAGTGATTTCTTAATAGATAATCTAATAGTGATTTCAAAAATAGATAATCTATTAGTGATTTCAAAAATAGATAATCTATTAGTGATTTCTAAAATAGATAATCTATCAGTGATTTCTAAAATAGATAATCTAATAGTGATTCTCATAAATATCCATGTGATCCCTAAAAAATAGAGAATCTGATCGTGATTCTTAAAACAAAATCCGTCGTTTCATAAATTATTTTTTTTGCTTTATACTGTATTTGTAATACAGCAATTGTAGAGGAGACTGAATTCTTTAGTTAAATCTACTGTCACCTAAAATTGTGTTGATGTCCTCGTACAGGTCTACCTTGTGTTTGCTTTGTCTGTAGTGGCTTCTGTGTTCATTCTACTTTATATTTTTACGCGCGAAATCATAGAGCTTCTACTGAACAAATACTTAAGAAAAACAAATCAAACATTGACGTATCTCATTTATTGTTAAATTCAAGGAAACCCAACAAAATTTAAAGTAAACTGGAACAACAAACGCGACGGAAGAAGGAAGGGTCAAAAAATGAACTCCGAAATTGATTTTGTGAAAATTGCGTTATATTTCCAGCGATAATTCTATATGCTTGTAAATTCCAACAATTCTTAATTCGCTCTAACGCTATGGGAGTTTCTCCTTCCTGTACGGAGGTATTATGGGAAATGGGGAATGTTTCTATCCAGCAATGAATAACTGAATTTAGATGCCAAATTATTAAAAAAGTGGTAATGCAGAAATATTAACTGAGTATTGAATAAAGGACTCAGAATACAACGGTGCTCATGTTCTGTAAAGTTGTTCAGATAGTGCAGTAGTCTATGTGTTAAAGCGAGGTGAAACACAAATCATTTCATTTCTTTCATTTTGTCGTTTATCAAGACGATTTTCATGATCAAAGAACGG
Organism: Megaustenia siamemsis; assembly: GCA_032433765.1. NCBI lineage: Eukaryota > Metazoa > Mollusca > Gastropoda > Stylommatophora > Ariophantidae > Megaustenia > Megaustenia siamemsis. The sequence goes on along the minus strand of JAVIAB010000051.1, from coordinate 74,592,405 downwards.
TTCTCAACTCGTTAATCGGAAACACACAGAACTTCGTGATGTTGAATGTAGAGCAGGTTTAGGCAAGAAGCCAAGCTCACAGAGCCTGACAATTCAAACTTTATGTAAATATTTAGACTTCGGATATCAGAGTCGACGGTCAGGGAGAACGCCGCCAAAGTATGTTTTGAGCCTTGGTTCTTAGAATTTGCTGAGGGGAAAAACGTTTCCTCTTGTTAATTAATACCTTCATAAAAATTTGCTCTGAAGTTACCACCAACAGATCAAACAATAATCTCCCTTTGCTAATTATGTTCAAAGGTACGTTTCCGAAGATGATACATTTGTCTTTCTTATTTAGAGCAGAGTTTTGTAAGCTGATAAAGTGCTGTAGTTTAGTCAGCATTCCTCGTCTAGAGCAGAGTTTTGTAAGCTGATAAAGTGCTGTAGTTTAGTCAGCATTCCTCGTCTAGAGCTGTGCGAACAACTTATGTTATTTTCTTCTTCCTTGCATTCATTAATGATTAAACGTATAGGATTACATTTGTAAAAGTATTTTATTTCAGCACTTTTTTTTATCTTATAGATAAAACATTTGCAGTTTTGCCACTTTAAATATGTTTCCCCTTTTTCTCCTTTGATCAACAACTGAAGATTTGGAAATATTTTATTTTAAATTTAACTCTTATCATTTCCTCTCATTTCATCTCACACATTTTATCTTCTGTTGAGTAGCAGGTGATCGAGTGGGTTAAACTGATTGTTTGCAATCAAATTATGTGTTGGTTCAATTCTCGATTGTATCAAGAGTAATATAAACTTTTTAATGTACACTGCGCAGCGACATCGCTGGACATGCTGCCTTTTTTCACAGCCACTCAGTTAATCCCTAAGCAGACTCCAGAAATGAGATGTTGTCGCAAAAAATAATTTATTTTTCCTTTTAAAATATTTTAAACATTCATGCCTCCCTTTCTTCGTTGAATTCGAAACACGCAGTTGGATCACATTAAATGTGAATTCACCAACCCCCTCTTTCCCCGCTTTCTTTCATCGAAATAAACATATCTTGCAGTATCACATTACATGTGAAGTTATTTCTCTTCTCCTCTCTGTTTTCTTTCTTTGAAATCAAATACAATTTTTCCCTTACTACATTAAATTTGAAGTAAATTCCCTTCACACTTTCATTAAAGTGAATTGCACATAGAACACATTAAAGAGATGAAGGGAAGACAGAAATGCCTCCACTATGCCACGAGTGCGACGTATCGGGTTTGTAGTTATATGTCTTTGACCAACATTTTTGGATAATGTGATGAACACACATATAGCTAAACACATTATAGCATTAATTCAAATGTCAAATCATGTCTTAACCCCTGTTTTCTTTCACAAAATCCAACATAAACCATATTACAGTAATTCATTATGTGTAAAATTATTATCTTTCCATTATTTTCTTTCTTAGAATATCCAACATGAAAGCATTACTGTATTTAATTAAATGTTCTGCTGTGTCTCATTCTATACTTTTTCCTTTTTTTTCATCGAATCAAACATGAAACATATTTTAGTCTAACGTTTCTAAAATCCATCTTGTTCAAGCCAATCATGTCCATCTCCCATTTTCAACATCTTTACGGCAATTTTTCCCAGTCCTTAAGCTGTCCATTTTCCCATCTCCCCGTCAAGTTTCATCTCTGAGTCATATTGCGACATCATTTTTTTAGACAATCTTAACCCATGACCTATTAATCTGTATCTTTTCATATTAATATCTTAATCCAAGTTAATTCTCGCTCTTTTAGTGATTTCCCCATTATGTTTTTGCTAATCGAATTCCAAGAATTAGTTCTATTCATCGCATCCATAACCCCGACATGTTCATGTAATTGTATTGCTTGCAGGAAGCAAAGAAGTTTATTGGCATGAAGCAATCACATTAATCAACTAGAAACGTGCAAAGAGTAACACGTTTGCTTGAAAATCCATTGGCTTTTAACTGGTTTCTGCAGCTAGATGTGGGAGTTCAACTTCAGAGGAAATATTAGTTACAGCAAATGTCATTGGTATTCACTTGAACTTAGACAGATACTTAGCTAAGCGTGAACTCGATAGCTCAGGACTAAACACGATTGAACGGTTTAGCAGATTAAGGGCTGCTGAAATATGGCCAGGTTAAAGAGTAATTGGTGGTTATTTGGTGCAAGGTGAGATGGGAAGTATAGAAATGTGAAGAGAGGGAATAGTAAGGCGGTGGAGGAATAACACGTTTGAAAGAGGGAATAACAAGATGGAGAAAAAGAGTAGTAAGTTGTGAGAGGGAATAACAAGGTGGAAAACAGAGTAGTAAGTTGTGAGAGGGAATAACAAGGTGGAAAACAGAGTAGTAAGTTGTGAGAGGGAATAACAAGGTGGAAAACAGAGTAGTAAGTTGTGAGAGGGAATAACAAGGTGGAAAACAGAGTAGTAAGTTGTGAGAGGGAATAACAAGGTGGAAAACAAAGTAGTAAGTTGTGAGAGGGAATAACAAGGTGGAAAACAGAGTAGTAAGTTGTGAGAGGGAATAACAAGGTGGAAAACAGAGTAGTAAGTTGTGAGAGGGAATAGCTACTTCTTTCCTTCTTCATTTGTCTTTCAGCGTCGAGTGGACATATACTTTGTGGTCTTTTGCTCTTCTGTTCGCCTCTGCCGTTGCTATATTTCCTATTATTTCTAATATTCCGTCAATCCATCTTTTTCGTGGTCTGCCCTTGGGTCTGGTGTCCTCGCAACGTTTATTGAAGGCCCTTTGTGTTGTGTTTTGATCTTTCTGCCTTGTCACGTGGCCAAGCTATTTTATCTGTTGTTTCTTTATATATTCTATGGCAGGGATTATTCCTAGCTTTTTTCTCAGTTCTTCATCTTATTACTCAGGCTGTTTCCTGTCATTCGTTTAAAACATTTAATCTCAGTAGAGGTTATTTTTTCTTATTGTTCTTGCTTTATGGTCGGATTAACATTGGTAGCACAACGTTGAGATGAATATTATATTGTAGAGTGCCTGTTTTGCCTCTAGTTATTTCTTTGTTGGACAATAGTGGCGATTGCAGTCCAATGATTTGATAAGCTTGTTGTATCCTGAGCCTAATTCTGCTTTTTTGTGAATATCGTTTGTCACCGGACCTGCTTTGTATTTACATTCCTCTACTTTTTAGTTGTCTGCCGTCTATATTTATGTTGATGCTCTGTTTTTCTTTTGCGATATTCATGACATCTGCTTTGTTGGTGTTAATTTTCATATTGTATTTTCTGCCTGTGCTGTTGAGTCTATTTAAGTGTCCTTATGGATTGAATTAATAAATTAGAGCAACCACCGCTGAATTAGTTCTTGTAGATTAAAGTAATAAATTAGAGCAACCACTGCTGCATTAGTTCTTGTAGATTAAAGTAATAAATTAGAGCAAACACCGCTACATTAGTTCTTGTAGATTAAAGTAATAAATTAGAGCAACCACCACTGCATTAATTCTAATGAATTTAATTAATAAATTAGAACAACCACCGCTGCATTAGTTCTTGTAGATTAAAGTAATAAATTAGAACAACCACAACTGCATTAGTTCTTGTAGATTAAAGTAATAAATTAGAGCAACCACCGCTGCATTAGTTCTTGTAGATTAAAGTAATAAATTAGAACAACCACCGCTACATTAGTTCTAAAGAATTTAATTAATAAATTTGAACAACCACCGCTACATTAGTTCTTGTAGATTAAAGTAATAAATTAGAGCAACCACCGCTGCATTAATTCTTGTAGATTAAAGTAATAAATTACAGCAACCACCGCTGCATTAATTCTTGTAGATTAAAGTAATAAATTAGAGCAACCACTGCTGCATTAGTTCTTGTAGATTAAAGTAATAAATTAGAACAACCACCGCTACATTAGTTCTTGTAGATTAAAGTAATAAATTAGAGCAACCACCGCTGCATTCGTTCATGTAGATTAAGGTAATAAATTAGAACAACCACCGCTACATTAGTTCTAATGAATTTAATTAATAAATTTGAACAACCACCGCTACATTAGTTCTTGTATATTAAAGTAATAAATTAGAGCAGCCACCGCTGCATTAATTCTTGTAGATTAAAGTAGTAAATTAGAGCAACCACCGCTGCATTAATTCTTGTAGATTAAAGTAATAAATTAGTGCAACCACTGCTGCATTAGTTCTTGTAGATTAAAGTAATAAATTAGAGCAACCACTGCTGCATTAGTTCTTGTAGATTAAAGTAATAAATTAGAGCAACCACCGCTGCATTAGTTCTTGTAGAGTAAGGTAATAAATTAGAACATCCACCGCTACATTAGTTCTAATGAATTTAATTAATAAATTAGAGCAACCACCGCTGCATTAGTTCTTGTAGATTAAAGTAATAAATTAGAGCAACCACCGCTGCATTAGTTCTTGTAGATTAAAGTAATAAATTAGAACAACCACAGCTGCATTAGTTCTTGTAGATTAAAGTAATAAATTAGAGCAACCACCGCTGCATTAGTTCTTGTAGATTAAAGTAATAAATTAGAACAACCACCTCTACATTAGTTCTAATGAATTTAATTAATAAATTAGAACAACCACCGCTACTTTAGTTCTAATGAATTTAATTAATAAATTAGAGCAACCACCGCTGCATTAGTTCTTGTAGATTAAAGTAATAAATTAGAGCAACCACCGCTGCATTAGTTCTTGTAGATTAAATTAATAAATTAGAACAACCACCGCTGCATTAGTTCTTGTAGATTAAAGTAATAAATTAGGGCAACCACCGCTGCATTACTTCTTGTAGATTAAAGTAATAAATTAGAACAACCACCGCTACATTAGTTCTAATGAATTTAATTAATAAATTAGAGCAACCACTGCTGCATTCAATATATACAATCTTCATCCCAACGTTGTGCTAACAATGCCAGACCTGGACCCTAGATGCAAGAACAATAAGAAAATAACCTCTACAGAGATGAAATGTGTTAGACGAATGACAGGCAACAGTCTGAGAGATAAGATCAGAAATGAAGAACTGAGAAAAAAGCTAGGAATAGCCCCCGCCATAGAATATATAAGCATACAACAGATAAAATGGTTCGGTCACGTGACAAGGCAGAAAGAACAAAACACAACACAACGAGCCTTCAACAAACCTTATGAGAACACTAGACCCAAGGGTCGACCACGAAAAAGCACTAGGAAACATAACAGCAGCAGAGGCGAAAAGAAGAGCAAAAGACCGCAAATTGTATCTCCCCTCGACGCTGAAATGCAAATGAGGAAGGAAAGAAGAAGAAAGAAGAAGACCCGCACATTAGTTTTTATGGATTGAAGGAATAAATTAGAGCAACCACCGCTATATTAGTTCTTGTGGATTGAAGTAATAAATTAGCAGAACCACCGCTATATTAGTTCTTGTGGATTGAAGTAATAAATTATCAGAACCACCGCTATATTAGTTCTTGTGGATTAAAGTAACAAATTAGCAGAACCACCGCTATATTAGTTCTTGTGGATTAAAGTAATAAATTAGCAGAACACCGCTACATTAGTTCTTGTGGATTGAAGTAATAAATTACTAGAACCACCGCTATATTAGTTCTTGTGGATTGAAGTAATAAATTAGCAGAACCACCGCTATATTAGTTCTTGTGGATTGAAGTAATAAATTACCTCTAGGGGCACTACGCTCATTGTGCTGGGAAAAAATTCTGAAAATTGAAACTTCCAAGACCGCGTCAGGCACAAGTATTTGGCACCATGAACTGATAGCATTTCCGTTCAGTTCCGCCTGCCAGGGGGAAAGAAAAGCACAAGTTTTAACCCTGGCAGAACCCCTGATGTGATTTGTCTGACGAGACTCTAGAGTTCGCTCTTATTGTTGGATCTGAAGCCGCAAATTGAAATGAACACATCATGAAATTAGAAGAAAGTTTATCAATTAGTGGACGATGTGTCATCAACTCGGGAATGAGGTTCATGTTGATTCTGGAATTCTCTACCAAGCATCCAAGGGAAGAAACTCCGAAACAGGGAATGGATGGACAACTCGTGATTTGCTTCAATATCGATGATCGATTAAGAAAACTTAAGATGGATTTTCACCGAGTTGTTTTCCTGGATGAGGTCCAGTTTTCTATGTTGTTTACTCAGACTAAGGAAAGACTCACTGGCGTTGCATGAAGAATGGCGGAAACTATTTCTAGCATCGTGGATTTTTATGGAAATACAGTTCCACTGATTCAACATCAAGAACTGAAAAGAAAAAAAAAACGATTAACGTCTGTAATTAAATTTGTGTTAAAGCGGTTGTTTCTTTTTTTATTTTTGTACACTGCACGGATTTAAACTAAGATTGGGAGGCGAAGATTCAAGGTTATTGCACATTTAATAAAACAATAAAATAACAAGCACTTTTATAGTAGCAATATTAAGTTTAACTTGTCGCTTTTGGCTGCCAAGTAAATGACACGTTATATGTGCCTGTATTACTAATGTGTTTGTTTTAATTATGGGAGCAGTATGGTTGCTAGTACATGCACAACAACAACGTCTCCAGGTTAGTGAATTATTATTTAAGCGAGTTTACATGATTATTAATACGCGTAAAAGTGTAAAAGTAGTCCAATAGTTTTATAATGAAGTGGTAGTTACTTTACATTACAAAGCAACAGTGGATATACAAAATAACAAGAGCGCGTTAAGTAGGCGTAATTTGTGAGATATGGTAAATTACAGAAAGATGTTAAATGTTCGTTCTTTTTTGTTCAATACTTTAAACCTCAGATAGCTTTTCTTTGGGGGAATACCGGTTGTTCCATTCTTCGAACAACTCTATCTGTTTGTCATGCCAGCTACTCTGCTTGAAGGGCCATGGCAGGGATCTTGCCCAGCTAAGGTTCACTGAACCTGTCTCAGCAGTCACCAGCTATGAGTCACTTCATCTCTGCCTTTCCTTTCCAGATAACATCTCTGGTTTAAAAAAAATTGTTAGAGATCGCGTTACACCACGTGACGTTTAGGGAATATAGTGTTGATGCACACATTCTTTTAAAAATACACCTTCGGCACATGATTTACTTAAGGGAGCCGCGATAGCTCAGTGGTTAGTGAACTGGACAACAAAGGACAAGAGGTAATGTTCGATCCCAACCGTCGGCTTCAGGGTCCACCTAGCCTTAAATGGGTACCGTATTTTTTCTGGGAAAGTACCGTAAAGCGGCACCGGCGTAATACCGACCACATTACCCCAAAAATCATGTGCTGAAGTGAAGGTCTGTAAAATGTATGGTCACTAACACCATATTGCCTATACGCCAGTTGGCGTGACGGGGCTCTTTACTTTTACTTACATGATTTACTTTCCCAGAAAATAGAATCTGGTAACCATTCAAAGACTGGTTGAACCTGAAAGCCGTCGATCAGAATCGAACCAGATCTCTTGTCCTTAATATAACAGTTCACTAACCAGTGAGCAGTGGCGACCGCTGATATCTCTGGTACCCATTTAAGATGGTCGAGTGGACCCGAGAACTCTCAGATCAGAGAAACAAATGTTTGTCTCAACAGGCATTTAAACCCCGAACCTTCATGTCGGGTGGAAAGGAGGACTCTAACTACAACGCCAAGGGGCTTTAAGTATTGAACGTAGTCAACAGACACATAAACTAAAAGACCGCAATTATTTCACACAATCTACCAATTGAGAAAACAATCTCAGAATATTTGAGCTTCAATAGAATTAGCAACCAAGTGCTACTCAAAATTGTGTAACAAATAGAAGGGACACACAGTGCTAACAGCTAATCGCTGAAGCCGACTTGGTTATGAGCTCAAAAGCTGTAACACATAGGAGGTACACACATGGATCAATCGCTGAAGCTGAACAGGTCGTGTGATCAAACATGATTCTGAGACAATTTTCAGAAAAAATCCATCAGTAAACTCTGGAGAAAAAATGAAAGAGCAGGGGAAAGTGAGGACAGTATACACAAGAGATGAAGAGTGTTACCCAGACATTGGGCGCTATGAGAAAGATGATTACCGACCTGATTTAAGTAGAAAATATTTGATATTGTCCTACAGTATACATGACGCTAAAGGGGCGCAATTGTTACTGACTGCTACGTTCACTTGTGACCAAGGAAAAGATAAACTAAAGTAGCAACTGATCAACCAGTGGCGACGCTCACACACACACTCCAAACTCTGGGTAAAATGGGTTAGAGCTGTCGATGTACCAACGTGCTGAATAGTGTTTGGTTGCTGGAAGTGCAGGCCAAGGCACCAAAACTATGAACACCTCATACAAAATGCTTAGTTAGTTTCCTGGCATGACGATTGGTCAGATCCACCAGTTTTACAATTCTCACTTTCATTTCAGTTTTGCTATTAATTTTTTTTTTTAAACTTAAAGCGACATCTAAATTTTAATTATAGTGGTATTTGAATACGTTTTGCTACATTTTTGCATAACAGATTTTAATTTTGCCACTTTTCGTTCATTAGAAAAATTGATATTTTATGGAAGTGTTTAAAGTTTAAAATAGCTCACAAAATTGTAATTTTGTTTGTTTGTTTTGGCTTAATTTAAATTTGCACAAGAGGGACTTGGGAACTGTGGAGTTATCCGTTGTGTGATGACTAGCGTAACTTTTAAGGGCGGACGATAAAAGGGGGTAAATGCTGGATTAACATGGACGAAGAAAGCGATTCATGCGAATGAGAATAAATCGTTCAAAGATTGGCTCATTTTACTTTTGGTTTCAATTTTTTTTTACCAAAATGTTCTAACGAATTTGGGTGTATCATGGTAGAACGAGTTACAGTGTATCATGGTAGAACGAATTACAGTGTATCATGGTAGAACGAGTTACAGTGTATCATGGTAGAACGAGTTGCAGTGTATCATGGTTGAACGATTTACAGTGTATCATGGTTGAACGAGTTACAGTGTATCATCATAGAACGAGTTACAGTGTATCATGTTAAAACGAACTCCAGTTCATCATGATTGAATAAATGCAGGCAATATTTCAGATGTTAGAAATGGAGCCAAACAACTAAAACAACAATCAATGAACATCAGCCGCTTCAAGGTCAGTCTTCATCATCTATATTGATTGATAACAATATAAGCTTAATATGGTTTAGCATTTACGTCGCCGAAGGAACTGAAAGAGATAAAACCAGTACGTGCTTAAAATAGATTTCACCCTCGCCAAAACTCTCAAGAAAGAATAAGAGAAGAGTTCGGGATTTCTTCAGAGATTTGTGCCAGAAATACGTAAAGTGCCGGCTCGACGGTACAATAGGTGCTTACATTCTCAAATATGTACTTATAAACCAGGTGTATGTAGAACCGACAAAACCAACTTTTACTTGATATTGTAGTTTCTCTAAACTACAGCAAAAACTACAGCAAAAACTATAGTAAAAACTACAGCAACAACTACAGTAAAAACTACAATAAAATCTACAGTAAAATGTACAGTAAAAACTACAGTAAAATCTACAATCTCTCTGCGTTCAGGACTCAATCAGAGTAAGGATTCCAGACTCTCATATGAAGTCAGCTGTCAGGCTAAGTGTGTTGATCGCCCACACAGACAGAATATCACAATTAGAGTCTGTCAGATCCACTCTGACTGAACACCCGTTAATACGTTGCACTGTGTTCTGCGCCAGTGGCCCAGTGCATCCGATTTCAGCCAGCATTTTATTCGGGTTTGCTTTCCCTAGCCTTCGATTGTCCCCAATCTTCCTGCAAGGCAGCAGATGATCTTTTCTGTAGGGGGATTCTACCCTTAGATGGTAGGCCCTCCCAGGTTTACGAGCACCATCTGCCCGAGTCACTAGAGGTGACTAACACAGACACGGACACACAAAGATGTGACTAACACAGACATACACACACAAAATGTGAGATGTGACTAATACAGACATGCACACAGCGATACGAGGCATGACTAACACTGACACACATCAAGATATATGACACATGACTAACATAAACATGCACATAAAGATATGTGATATAACTGACATTGACATGCACACACAAAGATATGACACATGCCTAACATAGACATGCACACAAAGATAAGAGATATGACTAACATAGATATGCACACACAAAGATATGAGATGGGACTAACATAGCCATGCACACACAAGGATATGAGATGTGACAAACACAGACATGCACATACAAAGATATGAGATATGACTAACACTGGTACACACTAATATATGAGATATGACTAAACACAGACACACATAAAGATATGAGACATGATTAACACGGACACACCGAGATATGAGATATGACTAACATGACACACACCAAGATGTGAGCCATGGCCAACACACACAAGCTAAGATATGAGCCATGGCTAGGACAGAAACACAACAAGATATGAGCCATGGAATCACTAAAAAACACCAATAAATGAACCATGTCTAGCACAGAAACACATTAAAGTGTCCAAATGCTTGGGCTTGTTGTAGTCGGCAGACTCTTCTGAACGTGGGAATCACAGGTTTCGTTAAACAGTTGTCCGGAGATTTGAGAGTGCAGTCTGACCCATAGAACGTTCTCTTGCATGTACAGATTCCCATCGACTGTTAACAGGTGTCGTTGAAACAGTTGTCCGGACATTTGAGAGTACATATGATGTCACAGCCATCAGAACACATCTGTTCGCACTGTAGACCAAAATTACCATCTGGACAAGTGTCATTACAGGTATAGCCAAGATGTTTACATTGTAGGCATTTTCCAGATTTTTCCTCAAATAAAGGACAGACACTGAGACAAGACCCGGAACAGTCGTGTCCATAGATCCCATGTGAACAGTAGCCGTGACAAGTACCGATGATGACATTGCAGCCTTTACTACACCCACTACACACCGCACAAAACGACAAGAATGCTCGTCCAGACAATAGGTGTCTGTAAATGTTTGCACCTCACATACCGTCAGTGCACTGTCGGCCTGCGAAATGGTCGGTGAGAACTCAATCTTAATGTTTGCCATTGACGTTTGTGTTTTGACTACAATAGTGTTCACAGATAAATTAGGGTATGATATATCATTATAGTGGAACACTACTCCGCCACTGTCAGAGAAAGCATTTAGAGCGGCATTCTTTACCCGAATCATAGTGCTAGCTCGATGATAGATTCGAATTATGTGAGTCTTCTGGGGCGTTGCAAAGTTCAGATACCAGTAAACAGGATTGGTTCCACTTCTCCATTGTGTGTGTGTGCAGTCATTGTCATAGAGATTGGTCTTTGTTTTGCTATTAACTGCGGCCTCTGGTCCACATCCGTCTCCTGTATAACAAGCATTAAATGTTTTGTGCATTAAATCGGTCTGGTTTGTGTTCTGTTTGAGAGCCAGTTTCCGACCCCCACCAATATAGTTGGAGCAGATATTTGCAACCATCGCCCTTTCAATTCGTAACTTGTTGATCAGACCAGCCCCAGGGCAGAAGGCATAAATCTCGTGCGGACTAACTACAAACCTTGATACATTGTTACATGAGGCAGAACCATTCAGTTATCTACAATAAGAACTACAGTAAAAACTACAGTAAAAACTACAGTAAAAACTACAGCAAAGACTACAGTAAAAACTACAGTAAAAACTACATTAAAAACTACAGTAAAATCTACAGTAAAAACTACAGCAAAGACTACAGTAAAAACTTCAGTAAAAACTATAGCAAAAACTACAGTAAAATCACATTCAGTAGGGCATCATCACAGAAAATCAACGCAACATGGAAACCATATATACGTCCACAAAACGTATAATACGTCCACGTCTACATACCTCCACAAAATAATTTTGACTTAATAACGTTAAAGACATTAGTATAACGTTCATGTTTGTGTGAGCATACAATAAAAAAAAACATAATAAATAAAAGGGCATTATTTATTGGACTATACTGATGCAAGAACTCTTATTTTACAAAGTACTTATAAAATAGAATAGTTTAAAAACAAAATGATACAAGTATGTTGAAATAAAAAAAAAGTTAAGGTTATATCATGTAAATTAACACCACGGCAACGGTAGAAATAAGATAGTGTTCAGCGGCCCAGTCAGTTGTTGGCCAGAAACTTTCGACTGGTGTTGTCATCAGTGTGAACTCCGTAGCTGTGCGGCATTCCTCGACCTTCCCAGAGTTGTTGCCATGATCCTTTTTTTTCGTATGCCTGTGTGGGCAACAGTAGATACTTGCAAATACGAGTAGTACGGAGGGGAATGGGTGGTCTAGTGGTAGGGCATCCTGTCCGGGCATGGGGGTCCCGATTTCGAATCCAGCCACACGTGGTGGGCATTTTTTCCCTTTGAATCCTTCATTTCTTCATGGCTTTACCCTCCCCTGGTCTGTGGGTAGTGAAATCCAATGTCTAACTCTGTTGGATAACGAGCGGAAAATAGGAGGTCCCGTTTGCAATCTGCGCACGATTAAAGAATCCTTGGCTGTTGGAAAACGAGCGGAAAATAGGAGGTCCCGTTTGCAATCTGCGCACGTTAAAGAATCCTTGGCTGTTGGAAAACGAAAAGACTTTTAACACATTGATAGGAAAAACTCTACCTAAAATGTCAAATCTTGACAATAAAAATTAACAGTACCTCTGAAGTCGAGGAATATCTGGTTGTACGGCGAGGGACACCAGAGCACACAACTGTCGATGTGAACAATAGGAAAAAAGGGTTTTTTTTAAACAAAATCCAATCTTTCGGGACTTTGCTAGAGATATAACGTCAGCGCACACAACACAAGCAAACAAAACACTGCTGGTGATATATCACTGACGGAAGTCAAATCTGGATGGCACAACTGATGCGAGTACTATATGCTTCGGCCAACTTGACGAAAACTAGTCATATCCGATATGTTGTAACTGTTAACGTTATTCAATCAACCATAAATCTGTTTCAGGTAATTTGATCAACGGAAAACATAATGCGAACAATATATCACACACACACACAAACACACACACACGCACGCACGCACGCACGCATGCACACACACACACACACACACTCACACATATATTTACATGTTGCATACATAATTATTACATTACATTACAATCATCGTCTATATTAGTAACTCTTACAATTAAAATTGGCTTTGGGGAAGGGAGCGGGAGTAACTTCTTTAAGCCTAAGGGTTGCAAGGTATATATACTGTCACTAGAATGCTGAAGTTCCCTGAGATTGGCTGCACGATTATTTGCTTCCAGTTGCCAAATTTGGAACAGATCTGGCGCTAATTAGCAGCTGACCTGTGTTCACCAAACATAATGTGTATTGCAAATTACTAAATAAAGAGCGGTAGTGATCTGACTACTTGTATCTCATTTTGAGGTTCTTTACACTCTGCCTAACACTTTTGGTATTTACAACAAACACGACATAGGACAGTACATGAATGCAGTAGAAACTTTGTGTTTGAATGTAATATCTATTCATCTAATATTCTATATTATTAAAATCCAATATTCGTGAAAAGTTTTCTGGAACATGCATGTGGATATATCCAAAATGTTGCAATATTCCGAATCATACCGATTGTCTTCACCTGTTATTTTCTGTTTATGTTTGTTGATGTTACTTATTTGTGGTCGTTTCATAGATTCAGCACATACACTATTTCAGAGAAATAAGTGATCTCCCCTCAGTTGACGTCACAACACAACTACAGTGTTTTTTCAATTTCTAAAAATTATGTTTTTTGTATTTGGTTTGGATTTATCGTTAGGACATAACCCTCGCGTTGTTTTATTTTCTCTACAAAAATGACAGAGAACCACCGAATAATATGCAATTTTACTCGATGACTTTAATCTTCATAAATATAATTTGTATGCTTAATCTAGGACTTTACCAATTTTTTTTTATAATTGAAAATAAGTGGTCATAACCCCAAATAGGAAAAAAGAAAGATAACAAAACTTAAAAGAATGTTGCAAGAATAACTACTGAATTAAAAAAAAAAAACTTGCTTAAAAACAACAAAAAATGAGAAACGTCTTGCTGGCTCAGACAAGAAACACGGCATGTTGACATCTGCAGTATTTATTTTATTAAATAAAAGTGTGCTAACAGCAATTAAAATTATTGCAAAAAATAGAACACAGCAAGTTTAAGACATCGAAGAAATGTTTGTTAGAGAATATTAATGTAAACAGAATCAGTTGGCAGGTAATAATGTTTCTGAATTAATCACGTGAAAAAGCAAGGCGATCTGTGAAGAGCACCAAGTAACAAACTAATATAGTTTATATCTTTCTCTCTCTCTCTCTCTCTCTCTGCGATCAAGATTCAATCAGAGTAGGATTCCAGACTCTCTCATGAAGTCAGCTGTCTGTTTAAGCGAATCGATTGCCTCATATAGTTCCTCTTCCAAGGAGGTGGGCGTGGACCACATTGCTCTTCTCAGGTCTGTGTACTGGGGCAATCCTGTAGAACATGTTTTGTAGTCATATTGTCCAATGTACAGTGGCATAGGCTGGTTGTACCTATTTTGTATTTGGTGAAAATGTGATTTCTCATTCTATTGTGGCCAGTGCGTAGGCGAAGTATGATGACTTGATCCCACCTTGATAGATATATATATTATATTATATTGTATAATTATATAGTTTATAATACTTTGTTATGCAGAAACATGACTTCATGTTAAAAGATGAATTAAATATTCTGAACACTCTTCGAAACCAGTACCTTTCGTATACAGAGTTTCGTCTGCTTTAATTGTGTAGAGGTTTTCACTGAATACCACAGTGACAACAAATCTACATAAAAGAGGTAACTTTAAATGCCTGTTGCTAATTATAATTAGCTCTGGGATTGAGCTCTCTGCTCTGTGATTTGGACGACAGTAGCTCTAATAGGAAGGATCTAATTTTGTTGGAGATCGTTAAAACACATGTCTAGATTTGCGACAAGGTGTTTGAGATCGTTAAACATGCCTGGATTTGCGACACGGTGTTTGAGATCGTTAAACATGTCTGGATTTATGACAAGGTGTTTGAGATCGTTAAACATGTCTGGATTTGTGACAAGGTGTTTGAGATAGTTAAACATGTCTGGAGTTGTGACAAGGTGTTTGAGATCGTTAAACATGTCTGGATTTATGACAAGGTGTTTGAGATCGTTAAACATGTCTGGAGTTGTGACAAGGTGTTTGAGATCGTTAAACATGTCTGGATTTATGACAAGGTGTTTGAGATCGTTAAACATGTCTGGATTTGTGACAAGGTGTTTGAGATCGTTAAATATGTCTGGATTTCTGACAAGGTGTTTGAGATCGTTAAACATGTCTAGATTTGCGACAAGGTGTTTGAGATCGTTAAACATGCCTGGATTTGCGACACGGTGTTTGAGATCGTTAAACATGTCTGGATTTAGGACAAGGTGTTTGAGATCGTTAAACATGTCTGGATTTGTGACAAGGTGTTTGAGATATTTAAACATGTCTGGAGTTGTGACAAGGTGTTTGAGATCGTTAAACATGTCTGGATTTATGACAAGGTGTTTGAGATCGTTAAACATGTCTGGAGTTGTGACAAGGTGTTTGAGATCGTTAAACATGTCTGGATTTATGACAAGGTGTTTGAGATCGTTAAACATGTCTGGATTTGTGACAAGGTGTTTGAGATCGTTAAACATGTCTGGATTTGTGACAAGGTGTTTGAGATCGTTAAACATGTCTGGATTTGTGACAAGGTGTTTGAGATCGTTAAATATGTTTAGATTTGTGACAAAGAGTTGTAGATCGTTAAATATGTCTAGATTTGTCAAAAGGTGTTGTAGATCGTTAAATATGTCTAGATTTGTCAAAAGGTGTGGTAGATCGTTAAATGTGTCTAGATTTGTCAAAAGGTGTGGTAGATCGTTAAATATGTCTAGATTTGTCACAAGATATGGTAGATCGTTAAAAATGTCTAGATTTGTCACAAGATATGGTAGCTCGTTAAACATGTCTAGATTTGTCACAAGATATGGTAGATCGTTAAACATGTCTAGATTTGTCACAAAATATGGTAGATCGTTAAATATGTCTAGATTTGTCACCAGATATTGTAGATCGTTAAACATGTCTAGATTTGTCACAAGATATGGTAGATCGTTAAACATGTCTAGATTTGTCACAAGATATGGTAGATCGTTAAACATGTATAGATTTGTCACCAGATATGGTAGATCGATAAACATATCTATATTTGTCACAAGGTGTTTGAGATCGTTAAATATGTCAAGATTTGTCACAAGATATGGTAGATCGTTAAACATGTCTAGATTTGTCACAAGATATGGTAGATCGTTGAATATGTCTAGATTTGTCACAATATATGGTAGATCGTTAAACATGTCTAGATTTGTCACAATATATGGTAAATCGTTAAACATGTCTATATTTGTCACAAGATATGGTAAATCGTTAAACATGTCTACATTTGTCACAAGATATGGTAGATCGTTAAACATGTATAGATTTGTCACAAGATATGGTAGATCGTTAAACATATCTATATTTGTCACCAGGTGTTTGAGATCGTTAAACATGTCTAGATTTGTCACAAGATATGGTAGATCGTTAAACATGTCTAGATTTGTCACAAGGTGTTTGAGATCGTTAAACATATCTATATTTGTCACAAGGTGTTTGAGATCGTTAAACATATCTATATTTGTCACAAGGTGTTTGAGATCGTTAAACATATCTATATTTTTCACAAGGTGTTTGAGATCGTTAAACATGTCTAGATTTGTCACACGATATGGTAGATCGTTAAACATGTCTAGATTTGTCACAAGATGTGATAGATCGTTAAACATATCTATATTTGTCACAAGGTGTTTGAGATCGTTAAACATGTCGAGATTTGTCACAAGAATGACCACTCTCATAGTGTCTTTCTAAACCACAAATTTACAAAGCTGTAAGCAGCAGTGCCAGAACGTATATCAATTTTCGCTGATGGTATCTTCAGAGACATGACGAGACCTTACAAAAAAGAAAGTGTTTAAATATATTAAGGACGCCTTGAAGACATTGTGTGTCAGTCACAGATCAATCCAGACAAGACTTGTTATTTTGCTCAACGAACAGCTCAACACTGAAGGCTGACCTCTCTAATGTCAATTTTAATAGAAAAATCATTAAAAGGTGTGAATGTTTGAATTACCAGTGAATTGCTCTTAATGTCAGTCTTTCTTATGCGTTTCATATTGAACCATTCTTAATGGCAGCCTTTCATATACATATCATATCGAGTAGCTCATATCCCGATGCCATTGAAGTCTAGCAGTAATAAAACGACGGTTGGAACTAATATTTGTTCTGTGATATCAAAGATTCTCAACCTTTGAGTTGCGACCCTCAAGTAGGTTGGCACGTGTTTTATGCGGTGTCATAGGTTACTTTTTTTTTTTTAAATTACATTCACTTTTGTTGCAGGTTTCTCTTTCCAAATTATATTTACGCATTCTTTCATTTAAAGTTTCTTTTGGCTATATTGATCGGGGCGATAAGCTTCTTGCCATTTTAAGCAGTTATCGCTGGTTGTTTTGCAACGTTGCTTCTATTGTCCTTTCGAGCCGAAAATGTCACAAGGGACAGAAACATCGTGTGTCTAATGATCTTTGTTATCAAGTATGAGACCCTGCAGAACCAGCTGAGTATCTCGCTAAACAACTCTGTTTTGGGCGAATGGTTCAAGGTCTGTGAGGGAGCTGATGCCTACTTGCTGCCTCTCGCTTCAGTGTTCTTTATTATATTTCACTAGATCGACTTCTTTATCTTTTGCCTTCTGTTCACATTTAAGTGCCTGCATTGAGATTATCTTGTTGTCACTTCTCATAACATGGCCAACATATGACCACCCTCATCTTTTAATTAAAGTTGATATTTTTGGATGCTTTGTCATTTCTATTACTATTTCTGAACTAGTTTTAAATTCGTTCCATGGTATACAAAATATTTTCCTCTGGCATTTGTTTTCAAATGTATATAATTTATTTTCTATTTCTTTAGTTGTTTTCCATCTCTCGCATGCATAAGTAAGGGTTAATAATACTTTTGTTTTGAAAATCCAGAACTGTATTTTTAGCTTAGTAATCTGGATTTCCATATTTTATTGAGGTTTCTGAAAGCCATTGTAGCCTTTTTCTATTCTGATTCTAATTTCTCTCTTTGTGTCTCCTTCTTAATATATGCAGCTTCCAATATATACAAAGTGATCTAATTCTTCTACTACTTTTCCTTCGAGGTATATATTTTTTTTCTTTTTGGCGAATTTTATTTGTAATTACATTTGTCTTTTCTTGGTTGATCTCAAGTCCTATTTTTCTAGCCAGTAATGGCAGGGTATTTATTTTTTCTTGCACTTTGATTGGCTATTACATTAAAAAAACATTGCTCTATGATATCAGTAATGTATAGATAATAAAAAAACATAACATAACATAACAATACGATACAATAAAATACAAAACAATACAATACAACAACATAACATAATATATAAAAGCAATAATATAAATATGAATGTCTGTCTCCGTTTTCAATTTAAAAATTACAAATACGCTTTAACTTTGGTCAATTAACAGTCGCAACTTATGATATTATGTTAATACATGGAGACCAGTAATGTATGTAAATCCATGGATAATAAAACAATTGTGTTATACAGGGTGTTTTTAAAGTTGCAGTGCAGTGAATTTCTACTCTCGGAAGAAAAAACGTCACCAGAAATGCGGTTAACTAATGCGTCACACAAATTGTAAAATAAATGGTACTATTCAAATATACTTGACTGCTATCGGCGAGCTTATAATGGGTAATGTTGGTATTAACACAATAAAGTTGTGCCTAAAGCATATGTTGAAAATGTCCACCACGGGCCTCAAGACATGTCGTGATTCGTCTTTCCATATTTGCGAAAACCTTCAGAATAATGTCTGGTGATATTTGTTTAATCTTGTCTACTATTTCAGTCTTTAGGTCATTAATTGTCTGCGGATTATTTTCATAAACCTTCCCCTTCAATGCCCCCCACAGATAATAATCTGGGGGTGTTAGATCTGGTGAACGAGCAGGCCAGATTCCACGTGAAATAATGCGATTTGCAAATATGCTTTCTAAATAATTGAGTGTTGTTGTGGATGTGTGTGCTGTTGCCCCATCCTGCTGAAACCAGGATTCCATAATTTCCCGTTCTGTAAGGTGTGATATGAACGGTTCCAGAATTAAAGTACGGTAACGTTCTGCATTTATTGTTTCATTAAAAAATATAGGTCCTATTATCCGCATACGACTTATAGCGCACCACACTCCGACTTTTTGATCGTAAAGCGGCACTTGATGAAATTCATGGGGGTTTTCACTGCTCCACAGCCGATTGTTCTGACTGTTCACATAACCGGATAAATGAAACCAGGCCTCATCAGTGAAAAAAGTGACGTCAAGGATGGCAGCGCCATGTTCATAAATAAAATTCTGAAACCACATGCAGTAGTTTAAACGGGATTCATAATCTCTTTCTTGGAGTTGAGACACTTCAGTTAATTTGTATGGACGATAGTGTAGTTCACTTCTTAAAACCTTGTGAACAGAACTCTTAGATATTTGCACCTGTTGAGACAAGTGGTTTAAAGATGCATTTGGACTCATTGTAATTCTGTCTTGGAGTTCCATAATTTGGTCTTGTGAAATTGAAGGTCTTCCAGATCGGTATGCATCTACCACACTACCGGTTTCACGAAACTTTTTGATCAAGTTTGTAACAGAATTTCGGTGAGGGACTTGTGAGTCTGGAAATTTCCTCACGAATTGTCTAATGACCTCATCCGTATATTTACCGCCATTACGAAAGACATGCTCAACCAGAAATACCCTGTTTTCAATCGCCAACACCATTTCCTTCAAGCAATGAGACAGTGAAAGTAGCGTAGTGCCCGTCCTTTACGTAAATAAAACCTTAAAGGAAGCAGCGGTTTGTTCATAAATGTGGTTTACAAAATTGTGGTACATAGATGATGATTACGTCATTTACTGAATATTAGAAATATTCACTGCACTGCGACTTTAAAAACACCCTGTAGAGTAAAATAAGTACTATGATACTAGGATAAGACGTTGAAGGACGGAATTTTGTTGAGCAAAATAACTTTGTCGGTGAAATATTCATGGCGCGAAGATGTTGCGAGCCCAGCTTTTTTTTTCACTCAAGCCGAAGACAACATATTGAGCGGAAATCATAGCTCACCATAACTGACGATTAGCTGCTGGTTCTTGTCGGATGTTGTTGTTTCTTAGTCTCATGGTTGAGCCTTCCCTGTGAATAGTTCTGAGTAGCGATAGAGAACTGCTATACACAATTCAAACAAGACAAACGAAATTTGGGGGGAAAATTGAAAAAAAAAAATTGAAAAAATGGTATGGTAAAAGCTTTACGTGATTAGTAGACGACACAGATTTGAACGACGTTTCGGCTTCAGCATGAACAAACAAACAAAACGCACACACAGATATGTAAGTAAATAAAACTAATCCTACATAGTTAACTAGTAACGAAACATCCAAAACAAAATAATCGAAATTGGTTAAAGAAAAGAAAAGTGACTTCCCTGTGTTGTAGACCGTGGTCAGAACGGGAAAAGGGCGAGTCACACGGGTCTAGCTGTAATTATACCCTCTGGTCAGGTGAAGGGTTCTAAAAATACACGAGCGGGGGAACGTTGTCTAGGTAACATCGACGGCAAAGACACTGACAATGTATAAAAGTGTCTAAGGGCCCGTAAATACATGTATACACACACAGATGCATGTATACAAATATACACGTACAAACAGACATGCACCTACTTATACGTATCAACATACACAAGCATATACATATATATATGCCTACGTACCTGTACACACATACAAGCATATATATATATATATATACATATATATATATATATTTGTATATATACCCATACATATGTACACACACATGCATGTGCACACCCATACAGTGACAATCATATATGTGTAGAAATGTGCGCACAACGCACATATCACCAGAAGAGTACACACCAGGGTTAGTGTGAAAAAAACAGAGGAGAAAGAATAGAACAGTAGAATAACAGGTACTCAAAAGGCTGACAATGGGGTACAATAAAAACATATGATGGGTAAGTAGCACAGAAAAAAGAGGTGTAGGAGAACACCGAAGTGTCTCAATGGGGACTAGTGGAGGTGAGCTATGAATGGCATGGTATAGTAGAAAGACTAAAGAGCCCAAACATGGGTAGTTGAGAAGGCTATGCAAAAGGGAAGGAATCACCGAAAAGGAACTATGTGTACGAGTGTGATACATTCATGCCTCGTGGGGTCAGCGAGCCATACTGGACTATGAGGCGGTTCTCCAAAGCGAATCGGCTGCGGTCGCCAGAGTGACAAAGGACAATACCAGTGATACGGATGTCGTCTTTGCCCTTGTGATCTGGGGAGTTGAAATGGGAAGACACTGGAGTGCCAGTATTCTGTTAAACATCTCGTTGATGTTCACAAAATCTTTGCGCTAATCGTCTTCCAGACTCGCCAATGTACGTCATGTGGCATCGTTGGCATATGATGGCATAAATAATGTTACGGCCCACACATGTGAAGCCATGCTTGATCTCGAACCGTCCATTAGGGAATAAGACCGAGTCAGTAGGGAGCACATAGGCACAGGTGATACAGTTCCGACCACACGGGGCCGTACCGAAGTGTTAATGGTCGGAGCGAGGGAGATGGCTCCTAGTCAGAATATCTCCTAAATTCCTGTAGCGCTTGAATGCAATCATCGGGGGATCACTAAAGAGTAGACGGATAGTGGGATCAGAGAGGAGAATGGAACGGGAGCGGTTGAGTATCTTCACAGCAGCTAAATTGTGAGGGTGATAGGTAATGGTGAGTATGGTTCTCTCAGGGGGGGGGGGGGGTTTGGAAGGAGTGAGTGCCTCGGGACGGGAGATAAGGAGGACTCGCTTGAGGGCAGACTGGAGGATCGAATCTGGATAAAGCCGACGGCTGAAGAAACCTAACATGAGGTGAGCCTGTTTGAGGAAATCTTGGTCATCCTGGCAGATGCGACAAAGACGCAATAACTTTGAGAACGGAATTGAACACGACAAGAAGGTGAATGGGATGAAGTATGGAGAAGATAACAATGGGCGTCTGTGGGGTTATAGAAAACCGAGGTGTGGAGACCAGAAGTGCCCAAAGAAACAATAAGATCTAGGAATGTAACAGATGAGGTGGATATACAAGATGTGAACTTGATAGCTTTGTGATAGCTACCAATGTAGTCGATAAACCTGGAGAGGTCATCCTCAGGTAGATCGGTAAAATTTTTGGGTATGTTAAAAGACACAGCAGCCTATTAAAAGTAATCTTGGAAGGGCAAATACAAAGTAAAAGAGGCAGAGGCAGACCAAGACTAACACTGACGAGTAACATCAAAAGATGGACAAGTCAAACTATGACAACCTGAACCATCAAAGCAAGAGATTGAGCGGAATTGCGTTCCATGGTAGCCAACCTTCGATGAGACGACGGAACTCAATGATGATGATGAAAGGGGTCTTCCTTTCTTTCTTTTACCAGATTGCTTCCTCATGAATGCTTGATGGGGAAGTCTTCCTCTATTCATTCTTAGCACGTCACCGATGTATTTTCACCACCTTCTTTTCTATTAAGCTAGAAACTTACTTTTGCTTATTTCCTTTTCTTCTCTTCTCGTTTGAAATGTATTCCTTTCTATTGACCTTTCGAGCCGTAGCCGGCCCATAGGGCATAGACCCAGATACTCTTTCTCTTATCTAAATTTTTATTCTAGCAGTTTTCAATCCTTGTAAAGATCTTTTCTCAAATCTCGCCATTTGTCTCTGTTCTGTACAAACAGCTCTATCTCATTGCGGGAGCCGATTCCTGCTGCGGTATTCCTACTAAAATTGTGTTTGGCTTTATCCTTGAAGAACAGCGGTAAGCTCTGTATATTTATGTCGTTAAACTTGCTTTATCGTCTTCAACTTCTGTTAGTAAAGAATTTTACATAACATCGACTTGTATCGCCATCCCAATATCTTGTTTTCGTCAACCTAATGTCCTATTTTTGCCTTCCCAATGTCCCGTTTTCGCCAACCCAAAGTCATGTTTTCGCCAACCCAAAGCCTGTTTTCGCCAAACAAATGTCCCGATTTTGCCATCCCAATTCCCCTTTTTCGCCAGCCTAATGTCCCATTTTCGCCAATCCAATGTTCAGTTTTCGCCAACCCAATGTACCGTTTTTGCCATCCCAATGTCCTCTTTTCACCATCCCAATGTCCCGTTTTCACCAACCCAAAGTCCCGTTTTCACCATCGCAATTCCCCTTCTTCGTTATCCCAATGTCTCGTTTTCGTCAACTAAATGTCCCGTTTTCGCCAACCCAAAGTCCCGTTTTCACTATCCCAATGTCCCCCTTTTCGCCACCCCAATGTCCCGTTTTGGTCACCCTACTGTTCCGTTATTGCCTCAAAGAAACATAATCAGCTTAAGTAAGTGCCAAGGTGACACTGAAGTCACCAGATGTGTTTATTGCAGATTCTGTGAGAACTATTGGATTAGTATATCTAGTTGATACTGTTATTAAGAATGGAAAATTAGCTACTCACTTGAGACAAACTATCAGCACGTCATCATTAGTCTTGAAATAGCGACATGCAGAAAATAATGTTACGGCAGAGCAAATCTTCAGATCGATTAATAGCAATTTCTTATTTTACGAAAGAAAATAATAAATGACATTCTTATAAAATGCAAATATTCCAACGTATTATTGAAGACGAAATGCCGTCAAAAACTTTGTAAATGGACACTAAACAAACTGGACGCTAATGTTATGCAAATAAAGTTAAGGTAAAAAAATGGTAAAGGTAGCCCATAGCATTACTGCCTTTGGGGAGTAACATATAAGAGCATCACTTCTCTTGGGCACATCCTATGTAGGATTGCGACCCTGCTCATTAAAAGAAAAGTTATAAATTTCTCAGTTTTTATGAAAACTTTTAAAATACTGCTTTTGTTCTTATCATAGTGACTTCTTAATTTTCTCACACAGTTTATAATGAAGCATCTTATCTTATCTTATCTTTTCTTATCTTATCTTACCTTACCTTACCTTACCTTACCTTACCTTACCTTACCTTACCTTACCTTACCTTATCTTATCTTATCTTATCTTATCTTATCTTATCTTATCTCATCTTATCTTATCTTATCAGTTGCTTCCCTTAATTCAGACCCCATTTGGCATAAAAGTAATAAAAAAGTAAAGAGCCATGTCACGCCAAGTGGCGTATAGGAAATATAATGTCAGTGACCATAATTTTTATAGACCTTCGGCATATGATATTTGGGGTAATGTAGTCGGAATTACGCCCGTGCCGCTTTACTTTCCCAGAAAAAAAAACAACCCCGGCAACCATTTAAGACTGTGTGAACCCGGAAGCTTTTGATCAGGATCGAACCCTAACTCTAGTCCTTTGTAGTCCAGTTCACTAACCACTGAGCTATCGATCCTTCATTTGGCATAAAGCGAGTAATAAAGTATTGAAAATAAATATTTGCTGAAAATTAATTAAATGAGTTTCCATCAACAAGAAAATGATATAAATTAAAAAAAACAAAAACAAATGTGCTGTCTCAGCCTTTATTTTAAAACTTAATTTCTTTTCATGAAAATGTTGGTCACCGTGAGTAATTTTTGTTATCCTGGATGACAATTTGTATGCTCTATTTAACGTTGGGCACGTCACCCGTGGGGGAGCGCAATAGCTCAGTGGTTAGTGAACTGGACTACAGAGGACAAGAGGTAGGGTTCGATCCCAACCGACGGCTTCCAGGTTCACCCAGCTTTTAATGGGTACCGGAATTTTTTTCTGGGGAAGTAAAACGGTACGGCGTAATACCGACCACATTACCCTAAAAATCATGTGCCGAAGGACTGTAAAATCTATAGTCACTAACACCATATTCCCTATACGACACTTAGCGTGACGAGGGTCCTTTACTACATGACCCGTGGGATTTGGCCCTGGAAGGGTATCTTTAAGTGTTTTCTTGATATAGAGGTCAGAAATACCACTTAAAAAAAAAAATTACAGTTAACTTCAAAGAAAGCTTCAGCACGAAAGTGTTTATTTATTTCATAAACCTTACAATGCAATATTTTACTGTTTACTGTGACACTTATCATTTTCTTTATAAAACAAACGGCAGGTATGATAACAAACAGTCAAACTCCACACAGCCATGTTCTGAAGTACTGGCAGAAGTACTAGCCCGCCCGCTATTCATTCCCTGCTTTTCTGAAGGTTGTTAGAAGTTCCAATGCAGAATGTAAGCGCTGATCTGTATAAGATAAGAATTCTTAGACCATATATTGAAATATATATATATATATATATATATATATACATATATACATATATATATATACATATATATATATATATATATATATATATCTATATATATATATCTATTGTCCTTTCGAGCCGAAGACGGCACATAGGGCAGAACCACAATCTCAAAAGCAGAAACCTTGCATGCCAAAATGGCACATATTGCAGAGATCACCACTTCTAAAATCTATGGCTCTGTTTCCATAACAATACTTTTTACAATGACAGCTTGTATATATATATATACGCAGGGAGAAAAGAGAGAAAGAGAGAATAAAGGGGAGTGGGGGCTCACGATAGAATCAGAGGGATAAAGGCCGCTTGGTCAAGCAGTCGTCACGACGTGTGAGACATGGATTTTTATTTCAACCCTCGATAGAAAAAAAAAACTTTCTGTCTACCACAAGTTTCGAACACCTTACGCCGGCTTTTCATACAGCGAAACAGTGGTTTTAGCCTCATAGCCACGCGCACTAACGCGTATTAACGCGTATTAACGCGCACTAACGTGTATTAAACGCGTTGAAGAAGTGACGATAGCGCGTATTAAAGTTTCAATATCGAATATTTAATTCTTGGTTACCTCAATAAGATAGAGGTGAAATAAAACAACAATGTACAACAGCACGGTTCACAGAATCTGTCTCATATGGTGTTCGTGCAATTCTAGAATTGACTTTTTTGTGAAATAAAAATTATTTCAATGCTCTCTTTTTATCTTATATATGAATCAATGAAAGACACAATTTTATGTTCTCAGTAAATTCATTTTTGTGTGTGAATGAAACATATATATTATGAAAGCCGAAATGAGAGTTTCTGTCTCTTTGTTCACTTAAAAAATAAAAAAAAATAGAAAATATGAGAAAATACAAAAATATTAACTTTTGAAAATGTAAACTGAAGAGCCACAATGAAGAAAGAAAAAAGTATGAGGAATTTGTTCAAGTGCAGCTCTCGTTACGATGGGATCAAAATCGGACATTTAGACAAAAGTGAAAGAAAATCCTTGACAAGCGAAATGGCATTTAATGTATGATATGTCTCTACTATCTGGTTCGATCCTGACGGCTTCCGGGTTCACAAAGCCTTAAAATGGGTACCGGATTTTTTTCTGGTTAAGTAAAGCGGCACGGGCGTAATCTATCTATCTATCTATTGACCTTTCGAGCCGTAACCGGCCCATAGGGCGTAGACCAAGATACACCTTCTCCTATATGAATTTTTGTTCTAGCAGTTTTCTTTTAAAGATATTTTATTAAATCTCGCCATCTGTCTCTGTTCTGTGCAAGCAGTTCTATCTCATTGAGGGAGCCGATTCCTGCTGCTCTTGCCTCTCTCATCAATGTTCTTCTCAGTGTCTCCCTGGGTCTTCCTCTTTTTCTTTTACCTGTTGTTTCCCATATGAGGGCTTGCTTTGCTATTCGATTATTATCTCTTCTCATCACATGTCCAACGTATGACCATCGTCTTTTCTTTATTACTGAAGATATTAGTGGTTGATTGGCGATTTCTCTAATTTCCTCGTTTGTTTTGAATTCGTTCCATTCTATACCAAGTATTTTCCTTAGACATTTATTTTCGAATGCGTTCAACTTTGTTTCTATATCTCTTGTTGTTTTCCAGCTTTCACACGCATACGTAAGGGTTGATAGTACATTTGATTTGAATAGCCTAAGTTTTGTGTTTGTGCTAATGAGTTTTGATTTCCACAACTTTTCAAGGCTTCTGAAAGACATTGCTGCTTTAGCCAGTCTGATTCTAATTTCTTTGCTCGTATCCCCTTCTCGATCAATGTGACTTCCAAGATAGATAAAGTGATCGATCTCTTCTACTGGTTTGTTTTCCATGTATATTTTGTCACTTGTTGGAATTAAACTTTTCATGACTTTAGTCTTTTCATGATTGACCTCAAGCCCAATTTTGCTGGCTATTGATGATAGTTCATTTGTGTTTTCCTGCATCGTTTTTATCTGACTGCTGATGAGAACTATGTCATCAGCAAAGTCGAGGTCCTCCAAATGGTCTCCTTGTATCCATTCGATGCCTTTATTACCAGTGCAGCATTTCTTCATTATGAAGTCCATAACAATTCCAAATAACAAGGGCGATAAAATACATCCTTGTTTAACCCCAGTTTCTATTGGGAAACATTCGCTCAGTCCTTCCTCTGTTCGAACTGCACATGTGTAACCATCATACGGGCGTAATACTGACCACATTATCACAAAAATTATTTCCCGAAAGTCTATAAAAATTATGGTCACTAACACCATATTTCCTACACGCCACATTGCGTGACTGGGCACTTTACTCTACTATGTCTCTAATAGTAAAACTGAGTATATCTATAAAAGGTGATGGACTGTCTTATCACAATATCTGAATGACATTAAAGTTCTAGACATCGTCAGCTGTATGACGTTTTAAAAGAAACTATAAAAACATGAATTGCTAATTTACGTTGCTGGTTTTTCACACTCGTTTACACTGGTTGGTTGTGAAAAGAAATGCATTGTGGGGAATCCTGTCTTATGAATTGAAACTAAAATCATGCAGTTCTTGGAATTACAAGTGAAACATGACCGTGTGGCTAACTTTAACGAATAAGCTCGGAAGAAAAGTGTTGTTTATTTAACAAACATTTTAGATCAGCTACGTAAGCTAAGCTAATAACTTGAGAGAAAAGATGCACGTTACGTATTATATTGTTTTTAGACTTTTATTTAGGCATTTGTATCAGAGCTATAGAACTGACATTGGAAAATAAACATTGGAAACCTGACCATGTTTAAAAATCTCATTGGGATAGAGGAGTTCGAACGTAAACTGAATGGATATTTGAAGGGTATGACATCTTGTAACGCTAAAACGGAAATATTATCTATACTTCTGTGAGCTGACAGAAGTACTAGCTCTGCTTCCCTGATAGCAATTTCTAATGAAGGACAGAATGGAAGTGGGGATCTGTGAAACAACTCTTAGACTAACATGTTTTGTGACAAATTGCTGGTAAGTTATGGTGTGATATGTATCAATCAGATCTTTCGTCTACTCTATGTCCAACTTTCTATGGTCGGCAGATTATACAGAGTGATACATTACCTCCATGAATTCAACAATCTTGACTGTTCTTTAATTTGTCTGCCAGTTGTCCTATATAGCGCCAGATTTAGGTTCTTAGATCTGTGTATATTTATTCAAATGTAGTCATTCTTGGTTATTGACCGTTACCTCATTTTCCGTCTACGGAGCTATATGAAAGTGGTTTGGCAATGTTGCTTCGCATCAAAACAAATGCGCGAAAAATGGCATAATTTTATGGATGATAAATACATGCTCCAATTAAAACAAGTGAAGAAATGTAAATACCTAGAACATCTAGTGATAAACAATAATTTACAAGCAGCAGGAATATTCTCAAGATGCAGCAAAGCTCATGGGATAAATGCAACCACTACTGCCGAGCACGGAAATAACACAGCAAACAAAGACGGCACTCTGCATCACAATCTTCATTTCAACGGTGTGCTGCCATTGTCAGACCTGGACGTTAATCTCAAGAACATAAGAAATATCCACCACAGAAGTGAAATGTGTTGGACGCATGGCCGGATACAGCCAGAGAGATAAGATCAGAAATAACAAAAAAAAAAAAAAAAAAAAAAAAAAAAAAAAAAAGCTGGGTATAATATGCGTCATCGAATACATAAATTAACAACAGATAAAATGGTTTGACCGCGTGAAAAGACAGGGAACTAACATTACAACACAACGCACTTTCAATAAATGCTGCGAGAATACCAGACACAAGGGTCAACCACGAAAAAGATGCAATGATGGAATATCAGAAACACTAGGGAATATAACTGTAGGAGAAGCCAATAGAAGAGCAATAGACATCAAACTACTTAGTGCCTTCAGAAAGTAATGCACCACATCTGTTTCCTCGGGAACCGCTAATTCAAAAAGTATGACATTTTTACACAGTATATATAGATATGTTATGTAAACATCGGTATCATTCAACATAATAACCATTCACTAGTACAGCTTTATGCCAGCGCTCAACAAGTGCATGTATTCCTATCCTGTACCTGTCTTTGTCCTGATCGTGTAGTCATTTGTTCGCTGCATGAATCGCTCCTTCATCATATTCAAACCTTGTTCCACGGAGAGTATCTTTAAGTGAACCAGAAATGGAAATCAGATGGTGCCAAATCAGGGCTGTATGGTGGATGGGGGAGTACAGTCCAACCCAATATGGTGATTGCTTCCCGTGTTGCCAGTCTTGTGTGAGGGCGCGCATTGCCGTGAAGGAGAAGCAGGTCTGCTTGCTTGCTTGCGTTCGCCCCATGACTAAAATATTCTAGAGTGTTCTAGTAGACTATAGAATTCCTCTTCGTCATCCGCCCTTAAAAAGACGTTAAGTGAGTGTGTCTGCGTTGTGTTGTGGTTTGCAGTATAACTGTGATATTTGCGCCTTTCAGCCCAACACATCTGACTTCAGCACGACATTTTTGAGTACCGGGTTGTCTTCTCGTTTCCATCCCTATTCGCTTGGCCAGACTAGACAGGTTAGTGTGTTACTAGAGGCACCACGGAGAGATGGAGCAGGGTCTGGATGGTTCTGGTTCACCGATCCTGGCGCAAGCCATTAGCTGTGCGTCGCTGGCAACTTCCAGCTCTGGTGGCTGTGAGACGCGCCTTCCGCTTCCAGAAGCAGGTCTGCTGGATTCTTGTGCGGCCGAACTCTGCGAAAACGTTGACTGCGTTTTTCAATATCTTAATGTAAACTTGCGAATTGATTGTCTCTCCTTTTAGATAACATCCACAAGAATCACACCTTCAATGTCCCAAAAGACAGTGACCATGACCTTTCCAGCTGAAGATGTCTTGCATTTCTTTCTTCGTGGTGAGTGCGGATAATGCCACTCTATTGACTGTTTTTTTTGTCTCAGGTTCAAAATGATGTGCCCAGGTTTCGTCACCTGCTGTACCAATCTTGTGCAAAAAGTCCTCTTCATCCATATCGAAACTCTCCAACAGTGAATACAAAATTGTTTTTCTTTGCAATCGGTGCTTATTGGTGAGATTTCGTGAAACCCATCTTGCACAAACCTTAGAAATTCGAGAGATTTTATAATTCCATTTGCACCAGCAATGCAGATTGACTACTTTATGGTCAATTGTTGAATAGTGATACGTCTGTCAGCAAGAATAATATGTCCTCAGCGCATTTCAACATCTCTGCTATGGCTGTGGCTGGCCGTCCACAGCGCGGCCGATCAGAAGCTCTGTATTTCCGCTTTCCGATTCTTTTATTTTCTGAACCCAGCGACTCACTGTGCTATTGTCGACTAGAAAACTTCCATACACATCACACAGGCGTTTGTGAATGTTTACAGCAGTTTTCTTCTCTAAAACGAGAAATTCTATAACAAGTTGCTGCTTATAACGCAATTTGTCAACATGGTCCATTTCAACGGTTTAGTGGAGTCGTATTTATTTGGCCTATTGCAGTGCAATTTGGTGTACACAATCGACACATACCATGTTTAAAGTGTGCAAAATTGCATGCTTCTATGTTTATTATTAGCTGAGAAAACCCATGTGGTTCATTACCTTTTGAACACCCCTCGTTCAAAATATATCGTACATCTCTCGAAGCTGAGAGGAAAATGAGAAAGAAAAGAAGATGAAGAATACATGATCCACGTCAACAAAAATAACGTGGCAAATTTTGAAGCTGCTTGCCCAGGTGTAAATACAACAATTAATTAAATATTAGACGAATTAAATATTTACCATCATATTATACTGTTTTGATATTAAAGACAGTTGGAATACTTGGTTACAACTGGCAAAATAAAAGAAAAGAGAGATCGCGGGCGACAAAGAGAGAAAATACTGGATAGCTTGGTGTCATGGCATGGAAAACAGTCAACAACAGAACTGATACGATGCACTGTAAATCGAAGATTGTGGAGGGACATGATCACCTACGCCAACCGGTATGGCACATGATGATGATGATGATGATATCAAAGAGCTCCATTTCACTCTCTTTCTTACTTTGATGGTGTACGTTTTCATGAATTCTTGAGTCCACCATTTAATGTTGCCAGTATACTTTTGTCTTTGTCTGCCTTTGCTCTATTAATCTACTTCTTTTTTCCGATGCTAAATAATTTTGAGTATGTTATTGTAACCCTTTGTACAACAAATTTCATTTGAACTATTCCAATTGTGTATAATTAGCTATTTATGTTATCTTCCGCTGTTTCAAAACTTCTCTCTTTTCTTCTCTGCCCACACTATTCCTCATTCGTTTTTTTTCTTTCTTTCAACTCATATCTCAAGAGCTCCAATATTCTTTACTGTCTTATTGAATAATGTCCATGTTTCTCCACAACAGACGAATGTTATCCTCACTTTTAGTCCTGACATTAATTGCTTTGATGTGAGTATTCCTGTTGTTAAATAAATATCACTTGAATATTATAATTATATTCTGTCAAAATATTTGAATTGTGTTCCTTCGCTAATAAAAAAAAAATGATGCGAAAGAAAATACTGGGCTAGGATTTGTGAAGGTGGGGAGGGAAGTGGTTAGGGGTTGTTGTAAGGTTTTTGACTTATGGGACTTTGTTAGAAGGAAGTGACGACTTTAAAAACGTATAGAAATACTGATTCAACATACAGGGATGTGGTACATGAAGACAAATAGCGTAGGTTTAAACAAAGTTAATCGCCATGTCAGTCAAATGTACATTTATTGTCATGTACGTCCACGAGGAATTTATCACCGAATACAAACACATTTATATCCAAGGACGTCAACACAATGTTTATCTCCTTGTACTCCAAAATAAGATTTATTTCCATGTTCTTCCAGACTCATCTATATCTATTCACGTGAGCACACGTTTATCTCGTTGTTTTTTCCAATCATTTATCTCCATGTACGGTCACAAAACATAAACCTCATTTATCATTTACAAGTTGAAACAATATCACACCGCATCTATGATCCTTCCAAGAAAAATTGAAAAACTAATTAATTTAATAATACCGTTTCCACTTGTTTGTTATTTACATATGCACCATTTTCATGTTTTCCTCTAAATTAACCAAATGGTGATTCTTGTTGCAACTTTAAAGAGCAGGTGGGAAGATACGCGCCACCAAATGTTCTGTAAGCCCAAGAAACGGTCATGGTTATGGTTATGGTTATGGTTATGGTTATGGAAGGCCTCGGCATCACAGCAAACGAATTAAAATCCATAATTGCTCAACCGCCCGTGCCAGTGGAATCATCCGAATTACCAACTCATCTCCCAAACAAAGAAAGGTAACTGTAGTTCCCATCGTAGCAGTCTCAGCACACGCCAAAAGACATAAGGCGAAACCGCGCAGAAAGTGAACACAGCCAACTGTTCCCTGTCATACGATATCATCATTCATCGTAAACAAGCGGGATATCGAAGCAGGATCAAAACGGATGAGACACACAGCTCACGGTGTGCACAGAGCACTTAACTCAGTAGCTCCTGCAACAAGCCGGACTTGGAATATGAGGAAACTGCAAGAAGGAACACTTTTGCAGACATAGCCTTCAATGGTTCCTGCCGCCTATCCCCCATATATCATGGGAGTTCACGTCCTCCCGAAAATGATGATCGTCGTAGCACTTGATGATGTTAGGCCGTCATTGATGACTCCAATTCCAAACATATAGACACACAGTGGTGGTAATTTGTCATTTCCAATCCAACAGAAGTCACATGACCTGTAGTTAGTAAAACCACAGAGAGAATATGATTTTGTGACCTTCACTGATTCACTCTTAGATGTGAATGTGTAGTTTACACAAGGGGAGAAGTTGTCAACTACAGTGATTCCAGTTAAGGCAATTCTGGGATAGCAAGGCAAGTCTCCTTTATAGCAGCAGAACTTGATATTCTCCGCTCCCTTCTTGTAGCTGCTGCCACACGATTCTGATGTCTCATTAACTTGGGCATCATTCAAGAACAATGTCAGATTAACATTCCATAGATATGGCTCTGCTGATGAAGTGCTTGGTGCAACAGTTGTATCAATCATACTGGAGGCTCCTGGTCTGTGGTCATTAATATCACAGACGGCAGCACATGGTGTTGTTATATTCAGTATTTCTTTCTGGGGTGTAAATATGTGGCACACACATGGAGAGTGGTTTGTGGTCACAGTAATCCCATCAATGGCAATTCTAGGGTAGCATGGCATAGCTGTTTCAGAACAGCACAATCCTGTGATGTTTTCTGTGTTCGCTATAAAGCTGCTGCTGCTACACAATCCTGACCAATTATAGGTGTGGACATTATTCACTTGCAATGACAAAACTGCTTTGTTTACATCATAAACCTCTGTAAGCGAATCATTTATGGGACTAATAGTACAATTTATTCTTCCATCGGGGATATCTGCATTGAGTCCCCAGAAAAAGGTCTTTGGTTAAAAAGCACATATGCGTTTGAGTTAAACACACAATGAGCCCACTTCATAAATTCAAAATGATTCTTGCCAATGTCATCCGTTTGCACAAGTTAGGTCCTTAGCTACCAACGTCAAAAATGTCTGAAACGAAGCCATCCAATTAACGGCTTTATCTACAGCGAAGGTTAACGAACTGTGAACAAACATTTATGTTCAAACCCTTGAAAACATTTTCAAAAATCTGCCAACTCGCAGCAATAACATTTATCGTGTTGTTCAATGTAAACATTGCTTGGTCCATAGCTCGAATATAAATAAGCTGCCATTTTTATGAAACGGTCATGAGAAAGGATATTGCTAGGACCATTCTACAGGGCATAATATCGAGTTACGTTCAAAAGTAGACAAGGCCAATAGACAAAGAAGTAAGTAAGTAAAGTACCCCCGTCACGCCAAGTGGCGTATAGGGAAATATGGTGTTAGTGACCCTATATTTTACAGACCTTCAGCACATGATTTTTGTGGTAATGTGGTCAGTATTACGCCCGTGCTGCTTTATTTTCCCAGAAAAAAATCCGGTACTCATTTAAGGCTGGGTGAACCCGGAAGCCGTCGATTGGGATAGAACCCTACCCCTTGTCCTTTGTAGTCCAGTTCACTAACCACTGAGCTATCGCGGCTCCCAATAGACAAAGAAGTGGGAGGACAATATTCGAGTATGGACATAATTAATCTTCATCGCATCTCAGAGAATATTTCTTAATCATGAAGATCGGTAGAAAATTGTGAAAATCGCCAGTGACCGCCAAGTTTCTTGATAAATGATGTTGAATTACATACCTGTTTTCCGGCAGATACTATTTGGTAGTCTTTTCTGATGAATGCGGCTGCTTGAGGTCCTCTCTGGTTTCCATGGTTTCTTTTGCAGACTCATGTCTGTGTATGGGTGCATGAAATGTTACCTCCTGATGCAAATATGGTTGATCTTAGAATATCTTCCGTTTCTCAAAAGGAATGTCAATTACAACACATGTCTTTGGAATGAATTTGTCATTGTGTGGTAGTGTTATTTTTCTCTCTCTTAGTCTGGTAGTTTGGTGCCGCTATATATATATATACATATATATTAGATACAATTGGAAGTCATAATATAAATAATCTAAGATATGCTGATGATACAGTCTTAATCGCTAAGAGTGAAAATGAGTTACAAGAAATGTTGGACATTATAGTGAAAGAAAGCAAAAATAAAGGACACAACCTTAATAGCAAAAAGACAGAGGTAATAGTAAGAACAAATAAAAAGACATCACCTCCGTGCAAAATAAAAAAAAGACAAGTGGAACAATATTAAAACAGGTCAATGAATTTAAATATTTGGGAACTTTGTTAACCTCAGACGGAAGATGTACAAACGAGGTGAGATGCAGAATGGCTCAGGCAAAAGCAGCTTTCCAAAAAATGAGGAAGATACTATGCAATCCATTTTTGACAATAGAAACAAAACAAGAAAAAAAATTCTTAAATGTTAGAGCCAGTCTTAACTTATGGATGCTAATCATGGACAACAGGACAACAGACGAGAAAATCATAAGGAGTCTGTAGAAATGTGGTTTTACAGAAGAATGTTGAGAGCACCATGGACAGCTAATAAGAGTCATGAAGATGTTCTGAGAGAGGTCAAAGCAAAAAGAGAGCAAATTTCCAATATTAGGAAGAAACAATCATCATTTTTTGGCCATGTAATGAGAAGAGAACAACTGGAATATATTGTAACAACTGTAAAAATTGAGGGACGAAGAGATAGAAGGAAGCAAAGAGAAAAAATAACAGACAGCTTAAGAGAATGGCTTGGCAGAAGGTCAACAACAGAAATGATAAATAGCTGTTGAGATCGAAAGTTGTGGAGAGACATGAAAGACCTGAAAGCATACGCCAGCAGGCCCGGTACTTGATGATGATATATATATATATATCATCAGTCCTAATATATAAAAATGAATTCTAGATAATTGGGCAGCAACAAGCAAAGTCTCTGAAGGCCACCGAGATCGTCGTTCCAAAAGAAGCTAAGATAGAAAAAATAGGTTGTTGCCATTATCATAAGTAATTAATCATCATTTCTAAGCCTTATAGGAGAGCAAGTGGCGAAAAAGATAACTCGTCTTGCACCAAATCAGGATAATGTTGGTTCGAATCTCCGTAGGGTCAAACGTTTTTTTTTTTTTCGGGTTGAAGTAAAAATAAGACCCGAACACCTTGTGGTGACTGTACTGGACATGCGGTCTTTATTCTACGGTCCTATGAGTTCCCCAGGCAGACTCCAGTAATTTGATAATGTCGTAAAGATAGTTTTCTGTGTTAGTTTTGAGCCATGCAACGAGAAGGAAACAAGCTAGAACATTTTGTAACAACAGAGGAAATAAAAATTCGATGCTAGAGGAGATAGAAGGTAACGGAGACGAATGACGCTAGAAACTTTCAGAGAAATGATGATTCCGGAAATCAACAGCAGAACTTATAAACAAAACTGTAGAGGCAGAAGATTGTAGAGAGACTTGATCATCTACGCCAGCAGGTATTGTTCTTATACATATATAAATATAGTTACATACTGTCACATACTCATTGGTTCATCCTGTGATATTCTGCATTTATTTTCTTCTGCCCAAGCAAGAACTACGAGTCTGACATTATAACAGCCCTGTTTATCTTCTGGCTTTAGAAAGCCACTCTAGGCTGCATTCTCAGTCCCCATCTACTTATCGTATTAAACATTGCATTACAACCTTCCTTGGCGATCTGCCCGACGCCGACCATTATTATATATGGAACGTTGTACAAATGTGAACAATATCATAGCTGTCGTTGGATTTTAGAACCGTCAATAATAGTCCAGTATCTAGCACTTGGAGAAGCAACTATACAAAAGCTCAAGTCAATAATCCTCTACGTTGTCAAAATACTCTAAGGCTAGCTTACACCAGAGGTTCTCAAATCACGAAAGAATCAGGATCATGAGTTAGAGAGTTCACTGTTAATGTTACAACCAAAATTTGAACCAGCTTGCGTGCTTCTCTGTTATTATTTCAAATTTCATGAGCAGCGTTAGTAGAGTGTTTAAAGAAACATCAAGAGATTGATTTCGATCCCGATAAATGGCTGCTAGGTTCGATTAGTTTAGTTTAATTCAGTTTTTAATTTTAATTTAGACAGATCATCTTCATTGCATAACGGGCAACTCCATAGTACTTAGATTCCCTCCTCAGCATGTTCCCTAGTATGAAGTACATCGCCACACACTAACGAAAGTACCGAGATAGCTTCAGCTGAGATGCACGAACGTAGTATCTACGAAGACTTTGGTCCTACAACCTCCTTATTTTCCCCGGGGGACATACCTGACAGGTGATAGTGACTATATTCCTTTCTCCTCTGATCGTGATTAGAGCATCGATAACCACACGGACGCTTCAAGGTTCACCAAACATAAATGGGTCTCAGAATACTTTTTTCTTGGAAAGAAAGACATAACTGGGGTAGTGCTGACCACATTAAGTCCTCTCTCCACCCACATCATTTTTGGCATCACGTTTTTTTTCTGGTATATGGTTTTACTGGAGGCTAGAGAATGAGGGTCGCATGCTTAAGTATGTTAGCCACGTGGTGTAGAGCTTAGAATTTCTACTTCGCAACCCTCTTCACCTTTCTCAGATAGAAACAATGCTTGTGACTTCAGTGCTACCAAACCCGTGTTCCCAAGATTAAAGTATGACAGGTCCACTATTCGTTCTGCACACATTTAATAGCTTAGTTATTACTATGTAATTTTAATTTGAATTTGTTGTTATTTAACACTTAATTAACTTGTTGATAAAGGTCTTATTTTTCTCTTAACACAGCTAAATGGAAATGGTTTAGAACACAATTGTTATTTATTTATTGTAATCTCAAGATAGACCATTATTGAATGCTTAGTTTTTATCGAAGGCGAACGATAAAACATAAAACAAGTGCTAAAATTCAACATATCAAAGAATCTTTCTTTTCTTGTATCCATCGGCTGTTGCCATGAACCGTTGCAGGAGAAAGGGAATATATAATGTAACCCATTTCTTGCATATGTTGTATTGCTTGTTACTTTAGTGTTTTCTCTTTTAGATGTGTCATTCCTGGGTGTATCTGTTGTATAATCGGAAGAGTTGTGCTTCTCTACAAATTTGTGTTCTGCTATTTTATATACAGACACTCTATGGTTGAAAAATAGTCATGAATATACGGCGAAGAAATGGAAACTGGGAGGCAAATTGGATGAATTTCATGTGATTGTAACCCACAACTTTGGCATAGTTTCTCAGGATGTAACGCAGTAAGTGGCGATTCATTTAGTTGAAATGATTCTACAAGTAGAACAATACGGCTTCATGCGCAAAGCAGCAAATATTAATGGCGGGTAGTAACCGTAGTGAACTTGAGCTGACCATCCTGGTGCAGAATATAACCCTAACATGTGTCTCATTTGATGTGATTGACATTTCCTTGACTACAAACCCTGAATAGAAGAAAATGTTTCATTTCCTCGTTTGTATATCAACAAGCAGTTCTCGTGAATATTAAGCTATAACAAAGCGATGCCAAAGGCTCTTCAGTATCTACAATATTTTTTATTGGCTTAAACATACGCAACGTGTCCTACCAGCTTGAGAACGGTTGACCAAAACTATAAAACTGTATATTTTTATAAGGAAATCTTCTACGAGATTAACTCTGAAAAATGTATCTCCGCGATTGATAAATATGCCATCTTTTTAAAAATATTTAGAGTTTCCGTATTTCTGTTATCAGGGTTTTCACGAAGAGGCCCTATCCAGCTCTTAAAGACCGAATAATTCCTGTTATTCCTTCCTGTCTTTCGATATTCGGTATCGCTTCCCGAAAGCCACACCAATCCCCTCCAACATTGTATAGGTCTGTTCCGCTCTCATAGAGGAAATGAAACGTCAAAAACATTAACAGAGTTTGCTTTCCTTTATTAATATTGACATAAGCGGCGCTCAATGTCCGTCTGTGTAGACAAAGATTTCCAAACTATCCGCACGGAAGGCGGGGAAGTTAAAGACCAGATAAAGTTCTTCATTTATCAAGGATGAAATGATTTTTTGGTCCATTATATCCCAAGAAGCTTGCAGGCAGGTTGGAAGAAGCACTTTTATTGTGGAGCTTGCCGTTGTTTCCATTCCTGTTATTTTACATATGCGGTCGACAACGATATCTTGTCGGATAGAGTAAAAAATAGGGGAGTGAGGCTTCTTTAAGGCTAGTGGTTTGTGGAGACGCCATTTTTTTCATCTTTTCTAAACAAAGTGAGAGAGAAAGGGAGAGAGAGAGCGAGAGAGAGAGAGAGAGAGAGAGAGAGAGAAAGAGAGGAAGAGAGGAAGAGAAGAGAGTATATTTTTTTCCTTTTGGAAATATCCTTCTTAATTAATCTAGCAAATATTTATTGTTTAATAATAATAATTACAACTATAACAAAAGGAAGAAAAAGAAGGAAGAGAAGAAACACGAGAATAATGATGAAGAAACAAGAAGTGGAAGAGGAAGATACAATAAAAAGATGTTGGAGAAAAATAGGGGAAAAATGAATTTATTGATAATGATACGAAATAATATTAATCACCAATTTTCTATTTAAAAAAAATAAAAAAAAAAAACTGTTACCAGAAATCTATGAATATTATCATTCCATTTGAAAAAACGAAAACATCGCAATATAATCAAACATAGATGCTGAAGCTCTAATGCATGCACATTTGTCAAATACATTTTATAGTTATCAAATCATCATCATCAAGTACCAAGCCCGCTGGTGTATGTGATCATGTCTCTCCACAACTTTCGATCTCGACAGTTATTTATCATTTCTGTTGTTGGCCTTCTGCCAAGCTATTCTCTTAAGCTGTCTGGTATTTTTTCTCTTTGCTTCCATCTATCTCTTCGTCCTTCAATTTTCCCAGTTGTCAGAATATATTCCAGTTGTTACAATATATTCTAGTTGTTATCTTTCCATTACATGGCCAAACAATGATGATTGTTTCTTCCTAATATTGGAAAGTAGCTCTCTTTTTGTTTTGGTCTCTTTCAGAACGTTTTCATTACTCTTCTTATCAGTCCATGGTATTCTCAACATTCTTCTATAAAACCACATTTCTACAGATTCCAGTGATTTTCTTGTCTGTTGTTATATTTTCCATGATTCACATTCATATGTTAAGACTGGCTCTACATAACATTTAAGAATTCTTTTTCTTGTTTCTATTGTCAAAAATGGATTGCATAGTATCTTCCTCATTTTTTGAAAAGCTGCTTTTGCCTGAGCCATTCTGCATCTCACCTCTTTTGTACAATTTCCGTCTGAGGTTAACGAAGTTCCAAAAATATTTAAATTCATTTACCAGTTTTGATAGTGTTCCCCTTGTCTTTATTTTGCACTGAGGTGATGTCTTTTTCTTTGTTGTTATCATTACTTCTGTCTTTTTGCTATTACGGCTGAGTCCTTTATTTTTGCTTTCTTTCACTATAATGTCTATATTTGAGGTCCATTTATCAAATAGACATAAAAAAAAACAGGCATTATGCTTGTATAAACAACAGATGAGTTGTGATATTCAGCGATTTTGCTAAAAAAAATAAATAAACCAAGTCATGAATAATATAGGAAATCAGTTTACTGTCATCATCATCATCACTGAGTGCCGTCTCCGCATCGAAGGCTGGCTACCATGGAGCGCCATTCAACTCTGTCTCTTGCTTTGATGGTGCAGATTGTCATAGGTTGACTTGCCCATCTTTTGATGTTACTCGTCCATGTTAGTCTTGGTCTCCTTCTGCCTCTTTTACCTTTTATTTTCCCTTCCAATATTACTTTTATTAGGCTGTTGTGTCTTTTAAAATGCCCCCAAAATTTCATTTGTCTTGTTCTAATTGTGTTTAGTAGTTCTCTTTTTATTTTTAGATGTTTTAAAACATCATGGTTTGTTTTCTTTCCATCCAATTCTACCTATTCTATAAATCCACATTTCAAATGCTTCAATTTTCTATGTTTTCTTGTCTAATGTGCATGTTTCTGCACCATACAGGAATACTAAGATGATGTAACATTTTGCTATTCTTAGTTTTAGCCCTGGTGTTATTTGTTTTGATGTTAGTATATTTTTCATGACATTGAAATTACTTTTTGCCATATCTATTCTTTTGTTTATTTCAGTTATATATTTTCCATTACTGATTATAGTACGTCCCAGGTAGTTGTAGCTCTGAACTGTCTCCAGATGTGTTCCTTCAAATTTGATATTTATTTGTAGGTCTTGAGAATTTTCTTTGTTTATGATCATAGTTTTAGTCTTTTTGATCTTCATA
Source organism: Megaustenia siamemsis (assembly GCA_032433765.1). Lineage (NCBI taxonomy): Eukaryota > Metazoa > Mollusca > Gastropoda > Stylommatophora > Ariophantidae > Megaustenia > Megaustenia siamemsis. Next base: position 74,550,974 of record JAVIAB010000051.1, on the reverse strand, counting down.
TCTAGTCCATATTTTTTGCTTGTCGTGTTTATTGCATTAAGTAATTGTTGCAGATCTTTATGATTTTCTGCTAGTAGTACATTATCATCAGCATATCTTAGGTTATTGATTATCCTTCCACTAATGTTTAGGCTCATTTTAGTTCACTGTACATGGTATAAAACGATCATGAAACATCTTCATCTGTTTACTCTGCATACATAGTCAACATGTGAGCGTGATCAAGTGAATACAGAGATGACTGTCATGTCACACAAGAAATTCTGCTTCCTGTGACTTCTGCCTGACTATTGAGTGTCTGTTCTATTTTAAATTTTCTTCATACAAAATACCGTTTTATGTTTAAAAGCTCGATCAATGTGACTATTTGTGACAAGATGCAGTCTATGGTGATTAAAAAGAATGGGACGATCAGTAATTTACATTTTGTAATAGAATAATCAAAGTTTTTATACGTGAATATAAAAAAAAAACACTGAAAAGGTAAAGTGTCAGACTAAAAACATTAGAATAACTTGTGCTTGTCACTTTACGAATATAAATATTTAAAACAGTAAATAGCAATAGTTAGAAATGTGAATGTTTAACATTTGTGAAAGCTCACATTTTTTTATATGACGTCATGAAAGAATCATAGGTCGCGTCTAATCGCTAACGCAAATGCACAAATATAAGACGGCGAAGCTCCTTTCATCTTTCAAATCGACTCAGAGTGAAATGATCACTGTCTTGGATAATGAGAAATTGATGTGACATGTAATTCGAGATAAAGATAAAAGGATTCGAGTGGAAAATTTAATTTGTCTTTATTTGCGGGATGGGTATTAGGGAAGGGAGTTGGGTGGTAGTTACTCTTGAAAATTGCGACTTGCATCAAGGGAGTGTCAATATATTTTCACAGTAACTTTATTACAAATTTATAGCCAATATAAATGTTAGTTATAAATACAGTGATTGCTGGGCCATCCATTACGATTCCAGGAACCACATTTTAAAATTACTTATAAAAAATATATCTCCAGATTATTTAGTCTTAAAAGTTTACCGAGACAAGTTCCTGTGGAAAAAAAAGATAAAGGAGAGGAAACAAGAATAAGAAGTAAAAGAGTTTAAAAAGTGAAATTGTAATTATTATTATTATCATCATATACGAAAGACGAATGTGGCTGACCACCGTGAAAGAGATTGGAGCCTCATCACGTACTAGTCCAGAGGAAGCCATGGAGAGGAATTCAAACTTATGTCGGAGAAAAGTTCTTAAAATAAGTACTTGGAATGTTGGGACTCTATATCAAGAAGGGAAATTGGAAAATCTGATTCAAGAAGCAGAACGAATAAGTATAGATATCTTAGGCATATCAGAGACAAGATGGAAAGAATGTGGGTACATAGAGGACGAAAAATATACATTTATATACCCAGGAAACACAACAGAATATCAAAGAGGAGTAGGAATACTGATAAAAAGAGAGCTACAAAAATATATAAGTACCAACTGGACATACAGTGATAGGATTATACTAGTCAGGATGAAAGCAAAACCATTCGACATAGCAATAATACAGACATATGCACCTACTCAAGACTACACAGATGAACAAATAGAGGCATACTATGAAGACCTAAATAAAGTTATGAAGCAAGTGAAATCTTCAGACATCTTGATTGTAATGGGTGACATGAACGCCAAAGTAGGAAAAGGTAGATATAAGACCACTATAGGAAATCATGGTTTAGGAAAAAGAAATGACAGAGGAGAAAGATTAATACAATTCTGTGAAGAAAACAGGCCGATAATATGTAACACCTACTTTGTGCAAGAGAAAAGGAAACTATACGCATGGAAAAGCCCTGGAGATAAGAAGAGGAATCATATAGATTACATAATGATAAAAGAAAGGTTCCGTAACAGCGTAAAGAAAGCCAAAACCTACCCAGGAGCAGATATTAATTCAGATCACAATCCTGTAATGATTAAAATAAAAATCAAACTGAAGAGAAACAAACAAAAGTCTAATTCATCAACAAATCCACTAGATATAACAGCTTTAAATCAAAAAGATATTAAAGATACATATACAATACAAGTAAAGAACACATACCAGAAGCTGCTAGAAGAAGGAATTGAGCAATACAGAAGAGAAAATCTTGATGAAAAAGTAACAACCAAATGGCAATGCATAAAGAAAAGCATATAAGAAACCTGCGACACCTTACCCAAAAGAGAAAAGAACAAAAAACAAAAATGGATAACTAACATAATCTTAGAAAAAATGGAAGAAAGTGACAAGCGAAGAACACTGCCCAATACAATAAAATAGATAATGAAATACGCAAAATGTGCAAAAAGGCAAAAGAAGACTGGCTCAGCCAAAAATGTATATAAATAGAAACTATGGAAAATAAACAAGACTTAAGAGGAATGCACACATAAATAAAGAGAATAACTAATAGAAATATATGTAAAAATAATAGTCAAATAATCTGAAAGGTCACCTGTAGCAGAGAAGAAAGCGAGAATTACGGAGAGAGAACTAGAGAGAGCAACGCAAATGACAACACGTATAACGCACCAGAAAAGATCATTAAAAAAAGCTACAAGAAAGCATTAACATTATACTGAAATATTCAATGAACTTAAACACAAGCACCGACATTTGAACAATAAAAGAAAGAACGAAGAAATGAGGAAAGGAAAGAAGATAGAGAGAGAGACGAAGGAAGGAAGGATGAAATAAGGAAGGGAAGGAGGAAAGAAGGAAGGAAGGAAGGGAGGGAGGGAGGGAGGGAGGAAGGGAGGAAGGAAGGAAGGAAGGAAGGAAGGAAGGAAGGAAGGAAGGAAGGAAGGAAGGAAGGAAGGAAGGAAGGAAGGAAGGAAGGAAGGAAGGAAAATTTAGTGACAACTTAAGAAATCAAGGCCAACAGATAAGGCACTGCCAATCAGTGTTTTGAGAACACAAAGCACGGGAGTCACTGAAACACTCAAAACTCATATCATCTTCATATTATTTTTTTATGTTTAAAGTACCGTTAATGTCCCAAGCACGAACACAACGACCATGAATTCACATAACAGGAACATCTCCTTTCTCAATTGCCCACATTTCTGTCTTTCCCGCCTGTTAACTTCTTGTTCTGCCTAATAAACATCTATTTGCATTACCATTTCTTTATTTACAGCCTCTGACTTGATCTAACTTCACGTTTACAGAAAATCTCAAATGCTCTCTTTATCGCATATTAGTAACTATTACTCTTATTTTCTGAGAAAGTAAAGCGGCACGGGCGTAATACCGACCACATTACCCCAAAAATCATGTGCCGAAGGTCTGTAAAATGTATGGTCACTAACACCATATTCCCTATACGCCACTTGGCGTGACGGGGGTACTTTACTTTTTTTTTTTTTTTTTTAACTCCTATTTCATTTTCTCAAGACTAGAAGTTTCACGTCAAGTGTCATGATCAAGATTATTTTGTCCTCGTGAATAATGTAAACAGAAGCTAACAAATAATTTCTTTATTTGTAGGCCTTTTTGTTTTGGTTTTTTTGTTATAGTAAAGTTACATAAAAACAATAAGAGTCACTTTTATCATGACAAAGTTGTAACTCAAGGGCCGAGTATTCTAATACTCTCAATCACTCCGTATGAAGTAGCTTTTTCCAACACAAGCACACACGTACTATTAACTCTCTCTCTCTCTCTCTCTCTCTACTTCTGTCCCTCTCTCTCATTATCGTTATTAAAAATAATGGAAAAATAACATGCCTCGCTATCTAATCGCAACTCACACAAATTGGATGAACTTGGAAAACTCAATTTATAATTGAGCTGAAAAGATAAAATGGATAACACAAACTTATTGTAACAAAGAATGGTTTATGCGCAAATATTAGCTGAGCAAATTAGGACCAACCGGCAACAGCAGCAATAACAGTATTGCTGTCGTGAGGAAATGAAAGCTGTGAGGTACGACCATATAACATACATTCTTGTACTAATATATATATATATATATATATATATATATATATATAAAATATACATATATATATATATATATATAGTGAGAGAGAGAGAGAGAGGTTAGACGAAGAGGCAGATAGAGAAAAGAATGAACTGGCAGTATTAGAAAAAGGATGGGTCTCGGCATCACATGCCCACAAAGGATGGGTCTCGGCATCACATGCCCACAAAGGATGGGTCTCGGCATCACATGCCCACAAAGGATGGGTCTCAGCATAACATGCCCACAAAGGATGGGTCTCGGCATCACATGTCCACAAAGGATGGGTCTCGGCATCACATGCCTACAAAGGATGGGTCTCGGCATCACATGCCCACAAAATCATGTGATTGATAAAACTGTAGAATCTATTATGAGTGTCATAATGACTCGCCAAAGTCACGTGATATGCGAAAGACAAAAGCACGGGGAAAATAACTCGCCCAGATCTACTGGTATAGAAGAGGGAAACTCTTATTCTTTGTAGAGAAGGATAGCTGTAACTTGTAAACAGCAGTTTAATAAATGCTTTCTTATTTTTGTAGTGTTGATTTAAGTTTTTGTTTTGGGGGTGGGGATAGGGAACGATTTGTTTCGAGAAGAGACGGAATTACATGATTATTGAATCGCGCGCTGAACAAATAAATTGAAAAGGATGACAAAAGAATGCAACGATTGCGCTTATTATTCTTCTTCTACTTTTCAACTCCCTGTGGAGCATTGGTCTTCAACAAACACTTTCCAAGCCGTTCTGTTTCTTGCCAATCATTTAAGATCATTTCATGTCTTCCCCATCATCATCATCATCATCAATATCTCGCTTCCATCTCTCTTCTTCAAGAATGTCTTGGTCTTTCCTTTTGTCTTATTCCTTGGTGATTCCAAACAAGTGCCTTTTTTGTAGTACTCTAAGTTGATCTAACTTAACAAGTGAATATTATAAAAGTTCTACCTAAGATATGCTGATGATACTGTTCTACTAGCAGAAAATCCTAAAGACCTAAAACAATTGCTTAACGTGATAAACAGAAGCAAAAAATATGGACTAGAAATGAATATCAAAAAAACTAAAGCTATGATCATAAACAAAGAAAATTCTCAAGACCTACAAATAAATATCACAGTTGAAGGAATACATCTGGAGACAGTTCAGAGCTACAACTACATTGGACATACTATAACCAATGATGGAAAATGTAAAATAAACAAAAGAATAGGTATGGCAAAAGTAATTTTAATGCCATGAAAAATATACTAACAATAAAACAAATAACAGCAGGGCTAAAACTAAGAATATCAAAATGTTACATCTTCTCAATATTCCTGTATGGTGCAGAAACATGGACATTAGACAAGAAAACAGAACAGAAAATTGAAGCCTTTGAAATGTAGATTTACAGAAGAATAGGTAGAATTGGATGGAAAGAAAAGAAAACAAACGATGAAGTTTTAAAACAACTAAAAACAAAAAAAAAAGAACTATTAAATACAATTAAGACAAGACAAATGAAATTTTTATGACACGTTAAAAGACACAACAGCCTACTAAAAGTAATATTAGGAGGGAAAATACAAGGTAAAAGAGGCAGAGGCAGACCAAGACTAACATGGACGAGTAACATCAAAAGATGGACAAGTCAATCTATGACAACCTGCACCACCAAAGCAAGAGACAGAGTACAATAGCGATCCATGGTAGCCAACCTTCGTTGCGGAGACAGCATTCGATGATGATGATTATAAAGGAAGACTAGGAAAAAAAGGAGAAAGTAAGATTCGGGCCACGTCAAGAATGAAGTGGTTAAGAAATGGAGTGTTAGTGCCTGTATTTTGTATGTGCATCGGCACATGTTTAGATAATGTGGACAGCACAATAACATTCCATCTTTAATCCCAGAACTTCGGCACCCAGTTATGACTCTCTTAACTTAGAAGTCAGGTCGGTTTAAGGAATACATCTTCAGTATCACTGTGTGGCTACCGGGGCCCTGATCACAGTCATGGAAGAGAAGAAAAGAGCCACTGTCACCTGCCACTCATGTCGAAAGAGGCGACTAAAGAAGTTGAAGACAAAGTCTTCGTCTGTGCTACGGAGTTCGTACATCTGAGCTGAAGCCATCTTCAGTGCTTTTGCTAGGGTGAGGTAGCGTGCTTCATACCCAATGGGGAACGTGATTAAGATTGGATTTGAACACTATGGCGTTGTCTGTTGTGCAAAGAATATGACATATCAATTAAGGTTGAGCCTTAGTCTAATTCTCATTAAACCAGTTTATTACCACTGCTCAAATGTGATACACAAAACTCTTACAGTTTGATAAAATAAACCAGTCAGTTGTCATTTAAATGGACTGCCTTCTGTCCAATGTTATATTTTTTTATCTGACTTAATTGTTTGAGACTGCGGTTGACTAAACTGTGTCTCAATTCAAATGACACTTCATCAACTGTAACTGCCTATGAAACACATGGGGAAAACCTATGATAAGACGACTGACTGTGGAGTTCCTGTTTATTAAAGAGATGTAGAAAACAAATTGAAAAAAGTGTACTTTGTGAAGTGAAATTTCGAAACACTTAAATTAACAATGACATCTCAAGCTAGTGAAGATAAAACAGCGAAGGATCACTTTGGGAGTACATTTAGTTGACATGTATCGTCTACAGTAAAATATTAAGATATAAGCAATATATGATAACGAAAGAGAACTACAAGCTTGTTAAGATAAGCTCATACCGTGAATCTACAGGGAAGCAGAAATGGCCTAGAAACACATGGAGACGAACTTTGAGATAAGAAAGATACAATTATTCCAGAAGTTGAAAGGGAAAAACACAGAGAGCAGAAGAGGCTGGAAGTTGCCCCAATTGAGGAGAAATAGTTAAGAATAGAATTGAATAATCTCAAACCACATCACACCAGCGAAAAGAGTTTTTAGTTAAATTTAGGAGATTATAGCTTTTTCATCTTTAGACTTTTCATCTTAAATTAATTTTAAAATGTTAGATTCAACGATACAACAGAGATCATCATGAGATATACCCAAAGTACATTCATTATTCTATTTCTTGAAGATGAGGTAGAACGCATCGAGTGAAGATTATCATCATCACCATTGAGTGCCGTCTCTGCTTCGAAGGTTGGCTATCATGGACTGCCATTCCGTTCTGTCTCTTGCTTTGATGATGCAAGTTGTTATAGGCTGACTTGTCCATCTTTTGATGTTACTCGTCCATGTTAGTCTTGTTCAGCCTCTGCCTCTTTTGCCATATACTTTCCCTTCAAGATTACTTTTAATAGGCTGTTGTGTCTTTTAGCATAGCTCAAAAATCTCATTTGTCATGTTTAAATTGTATTTAGTAGTTCTCTTTTCATTTTTAGTTATTTTAAGACTACATTGTATGTTTTCTTTTCTTTCCATCCAATTCTTCATATTCTTCTATAAATCCACATTTCAAAGACTTCAATTTTCTGTTTTGTTTTCTTGCCTAATGTGCATGTTTCTGCATAATGCATGAATGTTGAGAGGATATAACATTTTACTGTTCTGAGTTTTAGCCCTGGTGTTATTTGTTTTGATATGTTTCATGAATTAAAATTGATTTTTTGCAATTCCTATTCTTTTGTTTATTTCAGTTTTATATTTTCCTTAACTGATCGTAGTATGTCCAAGGTAGTTGTAGCTCAGAACTGTCTATTCCATGAACTCTGATATCCACTTGTATGTTTTAAGTATTATCTTTGTTTATAATCATATGTAAGCGAATTTAAATATCTGGTAACAACTGTTACCTAAGATGGTAGATGTACAACAGAGGTGACATGCAGAATGGCTCAGGCAAATGCAGCTTTCAAAAAGATGAACAAGATACCGTGCAATCCATTTTGACAATAGAAACAAGAAAATGAGTTCTTAAATGTTATGTAGAGCCAGTCTTAACATATGGATGTGAATTATGGAAAATATGACAACAGACAAGAATATCACTGGAGGCTGTAGACATTTGGTTTTACAGAAGAACGTTTACCCATGAGCAACTAAGAAAAGTAATGAAAGCGTTCTGAAAGAGCCCAGAGCAAAATGAGAGCTAATATCTAATATTAGGAAGAAACAATCATCACTTTTGGCCATGTCAAAACTGTCTGTCACCCAGAAAGGAACAGCTGAAATATATTGTGACAACTGGTAAAATTGATAGACGAAGAGACAGAGGGAAACAAAAAGAAAAAATATCAGGGGTTAAGATAAAGAAATACAAATACCGAAAAAAATATCAGACAGCTTAAGAGAATGGCTTATCTTAGGGTTTGATTATCTTTCCATTAATGTTTAGGCATGGTATCTATGTTATGTTTTTACATATTTGCTCAGTGTATAGATTGAACATGCTTGGTGATAGGATGCATCCATGTCTTACCCCTCTTTTTATATCAATAGGAGTAGATTATAGTACTAAGTAAAAAAAAAAACAGGTAGGCACACTTATATAAAACCATATCTCATCTTCGAAAGTCATGGCGATGTCTCTACAAGGTCTCACTGAAGCTAAGTAGAAATGTATCTATGTAATCACTTTCCTTGTGTTAGATGTCTTGTCATGCTGATGAAGGCCTGCGACAGAAACGTCTATAATTTGTGCTGTCTTCTTTTTAGTAAAACTGCTATTTACGACTGTATATTTATTTTTCTAAGCAGTGGCGACGTCGAGGCGAGGGAAGACAAGTTACATGTCTAAGTAATTAGAAGGTAGCTCACTATAGGTTGAATCAGTATTTTGGGTTTCTGTAATATATTTTGTAATCACATCTGGACAACAGGAAGCTTACACTGGGAGTCACTGTTGTAACAATGAGGTTCCATGATCTCTCATGTGTAAAAGTATAGATTTTACTTCTATGTTGAGTGATGGTGTTATCTTCCTAGTATTCATTGATTTCATGATAAGGGGAATCCGATATCAAGTCCTATCGAACGCGGCTAGTTAGAAAAACAAATCACAGTCGCTGCATGAATTGACCACATAACAGAGCCATTGACCGATGACAATCTAATAGAACAATAGTGTCGCCACCTGAACGTTTTTTCTTAAAAAAAGCAATGAAATTGTAATTCTCTTCCTCTTTTCTCTTTTCACTGATACCTAAAAGGTGTCGTGGTTTATATCATTTGTCGTTCTTGAGCTGCTCGAATTGTCTGAATTAGTGATTTTCCTTTGTTGTTACATGTCTCTGTCACTGCATCTATCCATTTTCTTCTGGGTCTTCCTCTTGGTCTTTTAATGAAATTGTAATAACTTGAAATATTATGAACTAATTTTCTGATATTACTCTTGGTTTATCACCGGTGCTACTGAATTAGTGCACATTCTGAAGATCTCCCGGAGTGATCCACAAAGAGATCAGTATATTTATGAACACTGACCGAGTACAAGGATAAAGGTCCTGTACACATTGTAAAAGGGAGTCGTGGTATAGCGAGTACGATTGTGTACATATAAAGGAAGACGCGGCAGAATAGTAGAGCCAGAGGAAAGTAGTAGAGCAGAGCAGAGGAGAGTAGTAAAGCAGAGCAGAGGAGAGTAGTAGAGGCAGAGGAGAGTAGTAGAGCAGAGCAGAGGAGAGTAGTAGAGGCAGAGGAGAGTAGTAGAGGCGGAGGAGAGTAGTAGAGACAGAGGAGAGTAGTAGAGAAGAGGAGAGTAGTAGAACAGAGCAGAGGAGAGTAGTAGAGCAGAGGAGAGTAGTAGAGGCAGGAGAGAGTAATAGAGCAGAGCAGAGGAGAGTAGCAGAGGAGAGGAGAGCTGTACAGCAGAGAAGAGGAGAGTAGTAGAGCAGAGGAGAGTAGTATAGTAGAGGAGAGGAGAGTTGTAGAGCAGAGGAGAGTAGAAGAGGCAGAGGAGAGTAGTAGAGCAGAGAAGATGAGAGTAGTAGAGCAGAGGAGAGTAGTAGAACAGAGCCGAGGAGAGTAGTAGAGCTTAGGAGAGTAGTAGAGGCAGTGGAGAGTAGTAGAGCAGAGCAGAGGAGAGTAGTAGAGCAGAGGAGAGTAGTAGAACAGAGCAGAGGAGAGTAGTAGAGCATAGGAGAGTAGTAGAGGCAGTGGAGAGTAGTAGAGCAGAGCAGAGGAGAGTAGTTGAGGCAGAGGAGAGTAGTAGAGCAGAGAAGAGGAGAGTAGTAGAGGCAGATGAGACGCGGCAGAGTAGTAGCTTCAGACCTTATCTGTTGAAGAAAGGGGCCACGTTAAATCCATTTCTTGGCTTTCAGCTTTACCGAAAACAAAAGATACCAGGAATTATTTTTGCAAAGCGACACGGTACTGACATAGTGCCGACAACTACCCAAAATGTGTGCTGATAGTAAAACAATATTTACACGAATATCATTATCCATTATACTCAATACTCGAAGTTTGACGGAGTTCTTTCTTTCTTTCTATCTTTATTTATTTCCACACACACAGTAGAACTACGAAATAATGCTGCAACTAAACTTAATGTAGAATATAAAGAAGGCCAGCATAAAAAAACACTCCATTTTCACTAAACAGATTCATCACAATTGGGAATTATGAGCATAGCTTTATGATCAGCAATTGTTCTATTATTTCTCAAACCTAACGATTATATATGTGGTTGACTGATGTGTGTCCCGCTATAAGAAGCTAAAGTCCCCAAAGGCAACACCTTTAAGGTAGGGGACTGTGATTACGTCCCCTGTGCATGAAAAGAGATTACAGCCGTGCTTTACTGCATTTGATGTGCGATAATGAATTACTTACAAGTATGGCATGCTGAGTTCACCCAATGTCAATTAGAGGATGCCACGCTAATTAATTAAACTGCGGTCTTGTGATTGCCAGAATTCTACACAAAGCGTGGCAAGAGAAGGAATAAATGATTGAGGAGGCGAATAGGAAATATGTTGAATCAGCACGCCACTAGAGTTAGTGTGCATACAAAAAATTTGGTCTTGGGAACCACGGAGGATAATTTGGGTACACTTATCTTATCTTATCCTATCTTATCTTATCTTATATTATCTTATCTTATGTCGAGAAGCATTATGGGGAAAATCATGTGGATGTCCCACAAAATGTTTGTAACTCTGGCAGTGTTAACTGTGCAGCTTGTTCCTAATTATAGTCTACACCCCACCCGTTCTACTCTTGATCTTCAACGAACTTTGAAGCAGAGCGTGCTATGTTCTAGGCACAATGGCATAAAGGTTTGGGTCTCATCCCATGAGACTACTGTATCCAATTTACTTTTCTTTTATCTTCTGATCAGAAGCTATGTACACATTTTGATTTGTGTTTTGTCACCTTAAAACAGCTAGCAGAAAAGACGACAGAACAAAATTAAAATTTGTACGTAGCTTTCATTGACCAGGAAAAAGCATTCGACAAAGTAAATAGAGAACAACTGTGGGAGATACTAACAACAGACGAAGTAAGCCAACATCTAACCAACCTAATTAAAAGTCATTACATCAACAGCAGAAGCACAGTCAGAACAGCAGCAGGCTACACGGACCACTTCGAAGTTACATCAGGAGTAAGACAGGGGAGCATACTATCCCCCCCCCCTTACTGTTTATTACATACATGGACTATATATGCAAGTTAGCCAACCCATCAGAGACAGAGGAGATCAACGAACCTCTATTGGCAGACGATCAGAAACTAATACATGAAAAAATAGAAGACCTACAGAACACTTAAATACACTCAACATCACATACACAAAATACATACATGAAAATCAACAAAACAGAAGTCATGAATATCGCAAAAGAGAAACAGAACATCAACAATAGACGGCAGACAACTAAAACAAGTAGAGGAATTTAAATATCAAGGAAGTTTAGTGACAAAAGACAATTCACAAACAGCAAAATTAGACTCAAGATGCAAAAAGCTTGTCAAATAATTGGACAGCTATCACCACTATTGTCCAACATGGAAATAATTCTAGTCGCAAAACGGTCACTCTACAATACAATCTTCATCCCAACGGTGTTGTGCTACCAATGCTAGTCCTTGACCCTAGACGAAAGAACAATAAGAAAATAACCTCTACAGAGATGAAATATGTTAGACGAATGACAGGAAACAGCCAGAGAGATAAGATCAGAAATGAAAAACTGAGAAAAAAGCTAGGAATAATCCCGGCCATAGAATATATAAAGAAATAACAGATAAAACGGTTTGGCCACGTATCAAGGCATAAAGATCGAAATATAACACAACGAGCCTTCAATAAACGTTGACGTGACGTCGACGAAAAAGATGGATTGATGGAGTATTAAAAACACTAGAAAACATAACAGCAGCAGAGGCAAACAGAAGTGCAGACGACCGCAAATTATATCTCCTCTCGACGCTGAAAGGCAAATGTGGAAAGAAGAAGATTTTATTTTCTGTATTGCAGCGTATTTGTATGGAGCTGTGATAGAGCATGAGTTAGTGAACTGGTTTGCTGAAGGCAAGACGTCTTTTCGATCATAAACTACAGCCTATAGGTGCACCTATTGTTATATGGGTATCAGATGTGGTTTACAAGAAAAGCGGTACTGGTGTAATGCTGACAACATTACCAATATGCCTGTGGATGAAAAGTTTGGCACTAGCATCATACATATATTCCTTGGGACTTCCGGTCAATATGGCGGATAGGCGGCAATGAACAATTGAAGCACTGTCTGAAAAGCTTCATTGTTGCAGTTTCCTTATATTCCAAATCCGGCTTGCTGCAGGAGCTACTGAGAGTGCACTGTGCACACCGTGAGCTGTGTGTTTCATCAGATGGTGTTTCTATATTCAGATTGCTTATGATGAATGATGATATCGTATGACGAAGGACAGTTCAGTTGCGTTCACTATCGGTGCTACTATGCCTTATGTCTTTTGACGTGTGCTATGTTTGCTACGATGGGGACGGCAACTTCTTTTTTTGTTTCGATACTCGATGAAATGTTAATTCTGATGATTCCACTGGCACGGGCGGTTGAGCAATTATGGATTTTAATTCGTTTGCAGTGGTACCGGGGCCTTCGAATAACTATAACTATATATTCCTCATATCTTTGTGTGTGCATGTCTATGTTGGTCATATCTCATATCTTTGTGTGTGCATGTCTATGTTGGTCATATCTCATATCTTTGTGTGTGCATGTCTATGTTGGTCATATCTCATATCTTTGTGTGTGCATGTCTATGTTGGTCATATCTCTATCTTTGTGTGTGCATGTCTATGTTGGTCATATCTCATATCTTTGTGTGCATGTCTATGTTAGGCATGTGTCATATCTTTGTGTGTGCATGTCTATGTCAGTCTTATCTCATATCTTTATATGCATGTTTATGTCAGTCATGTGTCATATATCTTGATGTGTGTCAGTGTTGTAGTCATGCCTCGTATTGCTGTGTGCATGTCTGTGTTAGTCACCTCTAGTGACTCGGGCAGATGGTGCTCGTAAACCTGGGAGGGCTGACCATCTAAGGGCAGAGTACCCCTACAGAAAAGATCCACTGCTGCCTTGCAGGAAGATTGGGGACAATCAAAGGCTAAGGAATGCAAACCTGAATAAAATGCTGGCTGAAATCGGATGCACTGGGCCACTGGCGCAGAACACAGTGCAACGTTTTAACGAGTGTTCAATCAGAGTGGATCTGGCAGACTCTAATTGTGATGTTCTGTCTGTGGGGGCGATCAACACACTTAACCTGACAGCTGACTTCATGTGAGAGTCTGGAATCCTGCTCTGAGTCCTGATCGCAGAGAGAGAGAGAAGATATTCCTTATGCGTCACTCTCGAGGCGAGTCCGGGTCCTAGTTCTTCCTTGCTTTTCTTTCCTTCGCTGCATCGTTCCTTCCTTCATTCTTTCTTTCCTTTCTTTATTCCTTCGTTTCTTCCTTCATTCATTCCTTCCTTCGTTACTATCAGGTACATGATGATAGAGTTACAAAAGAAGTTTAGTGTTTTAAAGACTACAACCTAGGTCATGTATTTTGTTAATGCATTTATAATCTGAATGTTACCAAAGTTTTAACATTGTGATGATAAACAACAGATTTATGTTGGCCATGTAATAAGTAATCGTAGGTCAAATCGTTACTGTTTATTGGTTTAATGGCTAACAAAAGATGGACGACACGATAACCATTTGAATACTGTTTACGCGTCGAAGGACGGCAGCTATGGGGCGCGGTTTCACCTTGTTCCTTTCTTTGATGGTGCACTGGTAGAGGTCCTCCTGTCCATATCTTGATGTTGCGAAATTACTTTTGACTTTGTCTACCTCTTTTACCTTGTGTTTTTTTTCCGTCAAAGATGATGTTAGTGTCCAAGAACATAATTGGAACTCGACAAGTAAAATAATTTTGATACACACGGAGACACAATGTTTATTTGTTTGTTTATTTGTTTGTTTGTATGTTTGTTTGTTTTTTCTTCACTTCGTCTTGTACCAGTTCGCGTGCCGAGGGAGACATAGATACACAGTTATGGTTCTCGTCCCTTTGGCGGTTTCACTCATTGTCAATTGATGCTGTTATAACGTTTCTTTGATGCTGTCTGTCTCTCCCACTCTCGGTTTGCTCTTGCTCTTTTCCTTTCTCTTTTATTATAGGCTTTGTATGGTAATGCATCACACGGCTTTATTTCTAGATGGGCAAACCAGTTTATTATTTGTTTCTGTATGTAGCTTAGGATTGGCTCAATGCCTACTCTTTCTCTTATACTATCATTTTTTATTCTGTCTTTCTGGCTTCTCCAAGCGCTTTTCTCAGACATCGCATCTCTGTTGTGACAAGTCTCCTTCTATGCTTAGTTGTAAGTCACCGGATTCAGAGAATGAACTACAAGAAATGATAAACAATAGTAAAAGAAAGCAACAAGAAAGGTTTCAGTCTGAATAGTAAGAAAACATAAGTAATAGCCATATCGAAGAAATAATCATAACCATCATGCAGCAAAAAAATAAACAGGACAAATCTGAAACAAGTGCAACCGTCAAATATTTGGGCTCAATAATAATATCAGATGGAAGACGCACCACAGAAAGAAAGAACAGAATAGCTCAGAACAAAATAACATTTCAGAAAATAAAAAACATCTTACGCCACAAATCTATGTCAGAAGTGAGAAAGAGAGTTCATCGGTGCTATATAGAGCCATTTATGACATATGGAAGAGAATCACGGACAGTAAACAAACAAACGAAAAGACTATTAGAGGCCACAGAGATAGGATTTCTCAGAAGAATGTTAAAAGTTGCCTGGGCAGCTAAAATGACCAATGAGAAAATTCTCAAAGAGGCCAACACAAAAAGGGAGTTCCTAAGAAACATCAGAAAGAAACAATTAACATTTTTCGGGTACACCATGAGAAGAGGAAAGTTGGAATACTTGGTTACAACTGGCAAAATGAAAGGAAAGAGAGATCGCGGACGACAAAGAGAGAAGATACTGGATAACTTGGTGGCATGCAATGGAAAACAGTCAACAACAGAACTGATACGATGCACTGTAGATAGATGATGTGGAAGGACTGCTGATCGCCTACGTCAACCAGTTTGGCATATGATGATGATGATATAATTGACCATGATTGGCATTGGTAGCACATTGTTGGAATGAATATACTCTGCAAGAGGTGTTTTTGGTGGTAATAGATTGTGTGTGTGTGAAGGATAGAGGATAGATGTCCTAATATTATTTGGTTTGCCTTATTGCATTTTTAATATATTTCTTTTTCGATTTTACCATCTTCAGAGAATGTTGTTCCCAGGTATTTAAAGTTTATTACTTGTTTTATAACTCGATGTTCTATAGCTATGTTTTATAACTCGATGTTCTATAGCTATGTTTTATAACTCGATGTTCTATAGCTATGTTTTATAACTCGATGTTCTATAGCTATGTTTTATAACTCGATGTTCTATAGCTATGTTTTATAACTCGATGTTCTATAGCTATGTTTTATAACTCGGTGTTCTATAGCTATGTTTTATAACTCGATGCTCTATAGCTATGTTTTATAACTCGATGTTCTATAGCTATGTTTTATAACTCGATGTTCTATAGCTATGTTTTATAACTCGATGTTCTATAGCTATGTTTTATAACTCGATGTTATATACCAATGTTTTATAACTCGATGTTCTATAGCTATGTTTTATAACTCGATGTTCTATAGCTATGTTTTATAACTCGATGTTCTATAGCTATGTTTTATAACTCGATGTTCTATAGCTATGTTTTATAACTCGATGTTCTATAGTAGGGATGGCCAATTTCTTTCAAATGGCGGGCCACTTTTTATTATTTTTTCTGTGGCGGGCCACACACATAACAACATCAATACAAATAAACTTGGCATTTGTTTTAAGGTAATATTTTTGTTATTTATCGGCATTATTTGCTTACATAAATTATTTTATTGCAACACAGTTAAAAATGCCTAGTTGATTTATACAAATGAATAAAATTTGCTATTTATATTGTTTAACAAACATGTTTTAGTTAGGTCATTTTAAAGTTGGCATGTAACAAACCTTAAGAGAACAAAGTGGACGTTCATGTGCAGCAACAAGTTCATCAAAGTCAATGTGTAAAGATGATGATGATATTCGTAATAAATCCTGAAGGTGGCCATCAGTGAGTCGGTTTCTTTGTGACGATTTAATCTCCTGTTGAAAAAGCTCATTCACATATATATGTGCTTCCAAACATAGAAGTAATTTTCAAACTGAAATCACTCAATGCGGGATATTTTTCCTGTGGCATAAGTTTCCAAAAGTCAACTCCTATCTCCATCATTGATTGGAAAAAGGGGTCACTTTGGAGGTTACATAACTCCACCTGAAAAATGTCATGTTGTTGGAAAATGGCACACTTCATAGGGTTGTTAAACAATGCCAGTTCTGTCGTATACCACTGAAGTCAGAAAATCGTTCACTGAATTGCTTCAATAGTTTGTCTAACATTAATACAGAAAATGTGAAATCAGTGTCACTGCGCTCCTCAATCAATTCTTTGCACGAGGAAAATGAATTAAGTTTTCTTTGACCAGGGTAAATCTAAAAAACTTTTGGTTGACTTATAAATCCATCTAGGTGTCCTACCAAATCTGAGACTGTTTGGGAACGTCCCTGTAGCTTCACGTTGAGTTCATTCATGTGCTGGGTGATATCAGTTAAAAGGCCAATACGCTGTTAAAATGTGGATCAGACATTTTTCTGATCAGTTCTTTGTTGGTATCATGTTTCTCTAAAAACTGCTTTATCTCGTTTCTCAAAGTAAAAAACCGCCTCAAACAATTCCCTCTCCTTAGTCAGCGTACTTGTATGTAGAGCACCAAATCGCCATATTCCGCCTCAACTTCTGATAGAAAATTTATAAACTGTCGGTGTGTCAAAGACCGATTCCCGCCTTTTATTAAATTCACACACTTTATTACAGTTTTCATAACATCCTCCACGTCTAGAGTCTTGCCACACAGCGCCTCCTAGTATATAATGCAATGTAATGCTGGCAATGGATTCCAGCCTTCCTTAATAATCCAACTAGACCTGTTTGAGTACCACACATTGACTTAGCGCCATCTGTCACTATTGCTGAAAGTCTGTTTATGTCACCGATACCGTTAACAACTTTCATAACTGAGTTATAAATGTCTTGACCATTGGTCGTATTATGCAATGAATCTAAAGCTAGTAGCTCTTCATTGATAATAAAGTCTTTTGAAACAGTTCTTATGAAAATAAAAAGTTGTGCTGTGTCTGATATGTCAGTAGATTCATCCAAAGCGAGAGAAAAGTAAGCGGAATTTGTAACGACACTCTTTAATTTACTAGATATATGAGAACTTATTTCCTCAACCCTTCTAGTGACTGTCTGTTTTGATAGTGGAACGCTCTCAAAATGACTTGCAATTTTTTCTTCCCCAAATGCACGCGCCATGTTAATAGAACAACGCTTTACGAAGTCACCGTCACATAATGATTTTTGGATTTCGCTATCTCTGCGCTTACAACAAACGATGCCATTAAGGAACTTGTTTGTTTTGTTGTTAATGTAGTAAAAACAGATTTCTGAGCACTAACCTTTTTCTTCAAATCGCACACAAGTGTAGAACGTATTGTACCAATGTAGTCCTTGTATTTAGCGGCGTGATGCTGTGTGTAATGCCGTTTAAGATTATACTCTTTATTTACAGACAACACTTGCAAACACACAAGGCACTGCGGTTTGCTATCCTTATTGTTGATAAATAAAAAATCATGTTCCCATTTCTCATGATTTTTTCATTTAATTGACGTTTATTGTTCATATTATACCACGACCGAAGCAACAGGCAATGAAAACACAGATTACAACAATAGCACTGTTTCCTGTTAAAATGGAACTGTTCACTGTAACTCGACAAAATCAGAATGATCAGATCGGATATATAATTTTGACTGATGAAAAGAGGTTTGGAGAGAAAGAAACTGAAAGTAAAATAATTGTGTTGGGGTGGAGGAGGTGGGTGACTGACAGTATTTCTTGGCGGAAATTGTTTGAACTCGCCGATCCGAGAGTCGGCTTTAGAACCATTCGTGGGCTTCTTCCTTTGTTTAAGTCGGTCGCAGGATAATCAAAAGGAAAAAAAAAGGATGGGCCGGGAATGACGGGAAGTCAAGGTTAAACTAACTACTAGAGTGTTCCGAGTTTTAAACATAGGTCTACTAGGGAATATTTGAGTTAGCTTTCTCCACGGTAGAAGTTAATGTAACAAATTTAAATCAATTTTACCCAGGACATTTTGCTCAATGCAACCTGATTTTATTTTTTATCCCCCGCGGGCCACAAAAAGGACGTCGCGGGCCACTTGTGGCCCGCGGGCACCTAATTGGCCATCCCTGTTCTATAGCATTGTTTAGAGACACCATAACGTACTAAAAGTCATCTTGGAGAGAAAGAAGTATATAGAGGGGCAGATATAGCTTATGATCATCATCTTCTGATAGACAAACTTAAAATTAAACTAAAAAGGTATACTACAACGAATAAGGGTAGAAAATATTTCAATGTAGGGTTCTTTAAAGAACAAGGAATTAAAGATAAATTCGCAGTCACAATATCAAACAAATACCAAGTCCTCCACAACTAGAAAATACAATAAATATAGAAGATCATTGGAAACAGGTAAAACATATATGGAGAGAGACATGTGAAGAAACACTAGGGAAAAGAGAACGCCAGAATAAGGCATGGATGACAGCAGAGACCCAGGACAAAATTAATGAAATAAAGAAGAAAGCAGACATAAATAAAAGCAAACCGAGAAGTAATAAAGCCAAGACACAGGAAGCTTATACAGAGGTGAACAAAGAAGTGAGAAGATGCAGTAAAAGGGATAAGAGGAAATATATAGATGAACTAGCTAAAGAGGCAGAAGAAGCAGCAAATAAATGGAATATGAAAGAACTGTACAACAGCACAAAGAAATTAAGTGGAAAATACAAACAGATCAATGCCTGTATTAAAGATAAGAAAGGAAATCTATTTAGTAATATAAGGGAACAAATGGAGAGATGGAAAGAGCACTTTGAAGAACTTTTGAATATACCCGGCTCAAATAATCCTCCAGATATACTACCAGCAGAAGAAGAGTTACACGTTAAATGTGAAAAACCAAGCAAAGAAGAAATAATGAAAGCCATCAAACTATTAAAAAATGGTAGAGCCACAGGACCAGATGAAATTCCTTCGGAAGCCATCAAAGCAGATATTAACATCTCTACCAAGATGTTACATAATCTATTACATAAAATTTGGGAGAGGGAAGAAATACTTAAAGGCTGGAAAGAAGGTTATATGATCAAACTACCAAAGAAATGAAGTTTTCAGAAGTGCACAAATTATAGGGGAATTATGCTACTATCAGTGCCAGGAAAATTATTAAGCAGAATCATTCTGGAGAGACTAAAAGAGGCCATAGAGAAACATTTGAGAGATGGACAAGCAGGTTTTAGGAAGAACAGATCATGTGCTGATCAAATAACTACTCTACGTATAATAGTTGAACAAAGTTTAGAACTAAAATCTCCACTTTATATTGGATTCACAAATTACGAAAAGGCATTTGATAGTTTAGACAGAAGAATGCTTTGGAAATTGCTGAGTCATTACGGAATCCCCATAAAGTTTATTAACCTCATAAAAACAATGTATGAAGGAACGAAATGTAGTGTGGTGCATGAAGGACAGATTATAGAAGCATTTGAAATAAGAACAGGAGTAAGGCAGATGCCTTCTGTCTCCATTTCTCTTTCTACTGGCCATAGATTGGATTATGAAAATAAATCAAACAACAGAAATGGAATCCAGTGGTCACTGACCAAACAACTTGATGATTTAGACTTTGCTGATGACATAGCTCTCCTATCACACAGCCAACAACAGATGCAGGATAAAATGAGCATACTTGATGAGAGATCACAACAGCTAGTACTGAAGATTAATAAAGATAAGACCAACATTATGAGAATTAATACAGTTGGCAATAACCAAATAAAACTAGGATAATTACCTCTATTAGATGTACAATCTTACATATATCTGGGCAGTAATATAGATAAAGAGGGATGAACAGAAAATGATACCAAAATAAGGATATCAAAAGCAAGAGGAGCTTTCATTGCACTGGGAAACATATGGAAATCCAAAGAAATTAGGTTAAATACTAAAATAAAAATTTTCAACTCAAATGGTAAGGCGGTCTTATTTATATGGCTGTGAAACACGGAGAACAACAAAATTGACAATCACGAAGATACAGACTTTCATTAATGGATGCTTACGCAGGATAAAATGATGGAAATGGCAGGACAAAATCACTAACATTGAATTATGGAAATGTACCAGTCAAACACCAGTGGATAAAGAGATACAGCGAAGTCGATGGCGCTGGATAGGACACACACTACGGAAGCCAACTGAGAGTATTACACAACAGGCCCTTGTTTGGAATCCCCAGGGGAAAAGACAAAGAGGAAGACCAAGGAATTCTTGGAGAAGACAGATAGAAACAGAGGTGAAGATGATGGGGAAGACATGGAATGATCTTAAAAGAATGGCAAAAAACATAACGACTTGGAAAGTGTTTGTTGAAGACCTATGCTTCACTGGGAGCTAAAAAGGTAGAAGAAGAAGCAGAAGAAGAATAGACTTGTTTTATAACTCGATGTTCTATAGCAATGTTTTATAACTCGATGTTCTATAGCTATGTTTTATAACTCGGTGTTCTATAGCTATGTTTAGAGACACCATAACGTACTAAAAAAGAGAGAAGATTGGAGAGAAAAATGCAAGGTAAATGAAGCTGAGACAGACTAAGATAAAGTGGACTGACAATATTAAGGCTTGGGCAGAATAACCTCTGAAACGTGCACAATCAAGGCAAGATACAGCATGAAACGCGCCTGGGGTAGCCACCCTTCAATGCGGAGACGGCAACAAAGAGTTAATGAGTGTTCTTTCTTTTGTCAACCAGTAAACAGTAACAGTTGTCTCTGATAATGTTTATTATCTTCTTCTTCTTCTACTTTTCAACTTCATGTGGAGCTTAGGTCTTCAAAAAACATTTTCTAAACGGTCTTGGTTCTTGTCATTCTCTTAAGATTATCATATGTCTTCTCCATCTCTTCATCTCTGCTTCTACTTGTCTTCACCAAGTATATTTTAGCCCACCTCTTTGTCTCCTCACTTGGACATTCAAAAAACGTTCTTATTATTTATTAAGATCATAACAATCTGTTCTTTATATTCACAACGTTAAAACTTCAGTAACATCCAGATTCCTAAGTTAACAAAATACGTGATCTAACCTGTAGTTTCTAGAAGTATAAGCTTCTTTTGTAACTCCATCATCTGCAAGCACAATGTCTGCTGTTAAAAGTGATTATGTCTATTCACAACTTTCTATCTCTTCACTGTTTATCAGTATGTTTTTCATTTCATATCAAACAATTCTATTAAATTTTCCTGTATATTTTCCGTTTGTTTTTTTATAGCTCTTCTTCCCCCATTTTCCAGTATCCAGAATTTATGTCCGGGGTTCATTTTTGTAACTTAAATAAACCTGCTTGTAAAATATCGATTATCTCACGAAATTACCGTTGTTAAATGGTACAAGGTGACTCACTCGCTAACGTACCCGGCATTTATTTATTGGGTTTGACCACTAAATACTCCGTCATTCGTCAAACACATTTAATCTCAGTAGAGGTTATATTCCAAGTCCGGCTTGTTGCAGGAGCTACTGAGTTAGGTGCTCTGTGCACACCGTGAGCTGTGTGTTTATCCGTTTTGATCATATTTCGATATTCCAATTGTTTACAATGAATAATGATATCGTATGACAGGGAACAGTTGACTGTGTTCACTTTCTGTGCGGTTTCGCCTTATGTCTGTTGGCGTGTGCTGAGACTGCTATGATGGAGACTACAGTTGCCTTTCTTATTTGGGAGACGAGATATTAATTCGGATGATTCCACTGGCATGAGCGATTGAGCAATTATGGATTTTATTTCGATTGCAGTGATACCGGGACCTTCCATAACCAAAGAACCAACACTGCGTCATATCAAGCCCTCTCAAATAACGGCAGTAAACAGGAGGTCCCATGTGCACTCGCGCACGATAAATATCCCTTGACAATTAAAATCGAAAAGAGTAGGCTACAAATATGGCAGCTGCACGGGCAAAATTGTCAGGAAAAAACCCTATCCACACCATAGATCAGAGGCTGTGCTACGGAGTTCGTGTACCTGGACCAGGATTCTCCTGGGACTTTCTTGAGATTTTCGAGGGGGGATATCGGAGCACCTATGGGTTCGTCCGGTGTGCAGTGAAAATGATCCTAACAATAAACTCCCTCCTGCAGAGTATATAAACACATTTTCCAACTATTATGTGTGAACTCCGCAGATACTGTACACTAACACTCACTAACAACAACCGTATTATGCTGGCACCCTCACCCAAATGACAGAGATCAGCAGAGGGGCACGACCGACAGGTTGCACTAATCAGTGTCGCAACAACAATTGCCACACACACACACACACACACACACGCTACAGACATCATTCTTTTCATCTCTCACGCAAGACACGAACGCTTGTTCAAATGTTGTTCGATATCTTCTTTGATGTTAGAATTGTTGAGGCTATGTCGAGTTTGGTAGCGAGTGAGACTCCTTTTTTTCTTCTTCTTCTACCTTTCAGCTGCCTGTGGAACATAAATCTTCAACAAACACTTTCCAAGCCGTTCTGCTTCTTGCCATTCCTTTAACATCATTCCTTGTCTTCCCCCATCATTTTTATCTCTGCTTCCATCTGTCTTCTCCAAGAATATGTTGGTCTTCCTCTTTGTCTTTTTCCTTGGGAATCCAAAAAGGGCCTCTTGTGTAATACTCACAGTTGGCTTCCGCAGTGTGTGTCATATCCAGCGCCACCGTCTTCGCTGTATTTCTCTATCCACAGGTATTTGACTAGTATATTTCCATAATTCTATGTTCGTGATTTTGTCCTGTTATTATTCCGTTTTACTATGCCATAAAAAAAGTAAGTAAAGTACCCCCGTCACGCCAAGTGGCGTATAGGGAAATATGGTGTTAGTGACCCTATATTTTACAGACCTTCAGCACATGATTTTTGGGTAATGTGGTCGGTATTACGCCCGTGCTGCTTTACTTTCCCAGAAAAAATCCGGTACCCATTTAAGACTGGGTGAACCCAGAAGCCGTTGGTTGAGATCGAACCCTACCCCTTGTCCTTTGTAGTCCAGTTCACTAACCACTGAGCTATCGCGGCTCTTTAATAAGCCATAATTAGAGATAAAAAGAAGCCTGGTCCTATGAGCTCATGTGATCTGGTATTTGTGCGACCACAACTAGAATCCAGCATGCTCTTATCACTGAAAGTTTACTTCTTCACATTGTGAACCACTAATGTTAAATGCGAAATAAAAAAAAATGAGTTGCAGGTTGACCAAATGACGGGTTATGGGAAGATATTTAATGAACGAAGTCACAGCAACGTTTGCGGTATTAATTTAGACCATAGCAGCAATGTGCAGGATGTTAGCAAAATAGCAAACTAGATTATGTTTCAAGACAAGTTTTATGTAAACTCTAAATAATTAAACTTAATAACATTAGGTTGTTTTTTTATAACATCTAAAACAGTGTCCATATATCCTAGTATCAGCTGACAACTTCCATGACATTATTATGTAAATGTTTCTATGCATGGTTGCCGTAACTGCCTTGTAACAGGTCATTCTGTTCTGTAGAGGGAAATCATAATTCATGAAATGGTTGAAACCAAAATATGTACTGGCCATGGTGGCTAAGGAAAATGTTCTATATAATCGCTGATTTATAACAATATAAATAAAACCGAGAACCAATGAGCCAGTCCTGATTGCAATTCAGTCATTCTGTTTCCGGTTATATCCTTTATACCAATATTTTTGTTGCTGTTCTCACTGACTGTTCTTAAATGAAGCATATTAACTGTATATTCTGCTTCATTTAGTCTTATGCTTCAACGAAGACTGAACTTGTGATCAATAGAATGATCTGTTACTATATAATATAACAAAATCCTTGTATGGACATGCAGAAGTTCATGTCAACTTAAAGAATTGCTTAGAAGGCAAACGTAGTAAGAAAAATAATTATATATACAAGGGGTATTGACTTCAATAAACAGTCGCAGTTCATATATGTACACGTAACAGTACTTGATTAAATAATTAGGCGACTAGAAGAATTTAAATTAGTCTTGCACAAAGAGAATAGACTTGATACTTGTAATCGTGTATTTACGTGGAATTTATCATAATTGTTCTCGGAGAGAATAAACTAGTGTTTGAATCAATTTCCTGAACACAGAGTAAGATTGTTGTGTAGTGCACGGCTTTTGTCGTACCGATTATGGTCTCTAAGATGACTTGTCGTACCGATTATGGTCTCTAAGATGAATTGTCGTACCGATTATGGTCTCTAAGATGAATTGTCGTACCGATTATGGTCTCTAAGATGAATCAATTTCAAAGTGTTTAGCATCATTCCAATTATAGTTGGAATTACACATAACGATTTTCTCTCACACTTTTTCAAGGACATAAAAACAGAATGGAGTTGTGAGCAATTTAAATGACTAACATGTATGTTTTTTTTGGTTATCTATTGAAACGAATGGTTACCTTTGGGTCTGTCTGAAGTACAGTAAATATTGTTTACAAACACCCGTCACGGGTGATGAAGAACACTCATTTCAACAAAGTTGTTTATTTAGTGCCTGCCAATATGACTTAAGCCCAACCAGAGCTCTGAACAACCGAAGCAGTAAGAAAGAACCTGTAATAGTTAAGTAAAAAAAAAGGTAAAGAACCCCGTCACTCCAAGTGGCGTATATGGAATATGCTGTTAGTGACCATCATTTTTACAGACCTTCGGCACATAATTTTTGGTGTAATGTGGTCGGTATTACGCCCGTGCAGCTTTACTTTCCCAGAAAAAAATCCGCCGGTACCCATTTAAGGCTGGGTGAACCTGGAAGCCGTCGATCATGATCGAACCCAACCTCTTGACCTTTGTAGTTCAGTTCACTAACCACTGAGCTACCGCGGCTCACTTGTAATAGTTGCTGCTATCTATTTCAGGAGCCTGTCTGTCCTATTTGTCCGGCTGCTACACTTAGCTAACCAACGAACAGAGCAAGAAACCAAGTGTAACTTAATCTATAGATCATCTTCATTACACAACTTACTGCCCAGATACCCTCCTCAGCACGTTGCCCACTATTAAACACTTCCATCACACTCTAGCGAAAGCACTGCATATACATTCAGATCAGATGTGAAGACATTGACCCCAACCTACTTGGTCCCCAATTACGAGGTATGGCAGGTGACATTGGCTCTATCCTTGTCTTCCTTGACCGTGGTCATCAAATTGCAAACTAACAAGCCAAAACAATAAATTAACTAACCGATCACTCAACCCCACTAACCAACCCTAGAGAAGATGTTCATTAAACCAAATTATCATTCGACCAATCAGAGTGGATCTGGCAGACTCTAATTGTGATGTTCTGTCAGTGGGGGCGATCAACACACTTAACCTGACAGCTGACTTCATGTGAGAGTCTGGAATCCTACTCTGATTGAGTCCTGATCGCAGAGAGAGAGAGAGAGAGAGAGAGAGAGAGAGAGAGAGAGAGAGATAGAGAGAGAGATAGAGAGAGAGAGATTCGACCAATCACAAAACCAGCCAACTAATTAACCAACCAACTCTACGGATGAAAAAAATAACAAGCTAACCAAGAACCGGTGAGCAACCTTAATATATTTATTTAACCTTCGATTATATGGATGCTGTTATACAACTTTTCAACAGAAACGCGCCTATTTATTTGATCTTTTTCCATCGGTAGCCAAGTTTTCTTTAGCATACATACCACGCCTGTCTGTATTTCACGTTTAGCTTTCCCACATTCGTCGTAGTTTCCTCTCCAGCTTTTAATATCACCTAACCTGTATCGATGTTATGTGGACTGTCTATATTACCTGATAAACAAACATCTGGGGGCCCTCCTGCTAGCCTCATCCTCTAAACACATTTTATGAACCATTACCGCAACAATTGATTTTTATCCAAAGCCAGGAAATATGGCGGCGTCCCAGGATAAGGTGCAGTCTGTTGCCAGTCAGAGTTGGCCAGGTAGGGTGGTTATGTTTGATGCGTGAAAACCTGGCCTTTCACCACATCCACGGAATGCTGGGGGATATTTCCTTCCGTTTCTAAGCAACCGCGACAACCGGTAACGGAAATGCCTTTACCTTTCTGTTGTTATTTAATCGAAAGACAGACAGTAAACTATGTTTTTTCCGACCATAGACAATTCGTTGACAAATGCTACATTTCAGCTACAAATCATAAGAAAACGGCTGAGTACTTTTCTTACGTCTTTGATGTTTGAACATATTCATTGATTTCTGTACTTCACACCTTCTCCCTCAGAGAGTGCAGAAATATTTGTAAATGTTTATTTTGTGAAGGAAAGACATACGATAAGAGAAATATAAAACGTGTTGGTATTATTTATAAATATGAAACCTTTTTTGCAGTAAAAATTCCGTTTAATCTTTAATCAAAATTTATTTTATTTAAATTCTTTTGCGATAGAAACATACGATGAGTGTAGTTCGCCTTCCTCCAGTAGTATATATTATATGTTAGTAACCATTGTATTACATTTGTTGGAATCCTTATATAACTCAATGAAGCCTTTAGTGCAGAGTAGTTAGTGCGTTCGTTTTCTGATCACGAGGGTCTGGGTTCAAATAACAAATGTTACGAATCGCTTTCCGGAACGACATGACCGCGAGGTTCACCAGTCTCTTAAAATGAGTACCAGATATTTTCTCTGGCACATTTGGCGACCTGGCGTGATACCGTTCATTTGTGAAAAGAAATGATATGAATAGTAATACTATATTTCCAGTATACGCCACTTGTCTCTGTATTAAAATAATCTTCATTACATTAAAACATTGTATCGGAACTTTCCGAACCTTCCTGAGAATACAACTATTTGAGAGAAGTGCACGAACTCTGTAAAACCCACAAGTGACAATTAGGGCCAGAAAGCCAGGTAACAATTTTGAAGGTAGATATTGCATGTATCTTCTAGACATTTTTTCCCGGTCAGGGACATGTATCCCACTCGTTTCGATTTTCAACTAACAGGTGTTCTATTTGAATGCTCATATTGAATACGGTACCTCCTTGATATCACCCGTTTTCGATAGGTGATTTACCCCCTTTTACCTACATTGAGATCAGCAATCATTGGAAACCCTTTAGCTCATTAACCCCAACAACGATCTTCGTTACTTTTAAATAAATACATAGGTGTAGTCTAAGATCGTTACTTTAATATATACATATAAACTTACCCGTAGATCGTTACTTTAATATATACATATAAACTTACCCGTAGATCGTTACTTTAATATATACATATAAACTTACCCGCAGATCGTTACTTTAATATATACATATAAACTTACCCGCAGATCGTTACTTTAA
The DNA here is from genome assembly GCA_032433765.1 of Megaustenia siamemsis. Classification (NCBI taxonomy): domain Eukaryota; kingdom Metazoa; phylum Mollusca; class Gastropoda; order Stylommatophora; family Ariophantidae; genus Megaustenia; species Megaustenia siamemsis. The sequence goes on along the minus strand of JAVIAB010000051.1, from coordinate 74,522,818 downwards.
TACATACATATAAACTTACCCGCAGATCGTTACTTTAATATATACATATAAACTTACCCGCAGATCGTTACTTTAATATATACATATAAACTTACCCGCAGATCGTTACTTTAATATATACATATAAACTTACCCGCAGATCGTTACTTTAATATATACATATATACTTACCCGAAGGTCTGTGCATTAAAACATACGCTCATATAAGAGTTTATACACGGAACAATTTACACCTGTGGAATTTTCAGCCTCTTCAGAAAAAAAACAACTTGGAAAAAATGTAAAGGTAAAGTACGAGACTTGAACCGGCGTCTTAACACGCGAGTTTCCACCCACATGTGCTCGGCCGCCTATCCAGAAATGTTCGGAAATTTCTGTATAGTGTCGCCTCAAGCATCGAAACTCAGATGCGAGGCAACATTCCTCACCTTCCCAGGGTAATACCCTGGTACCCATTTCTGCCAACGGCTGGGTCGACCGTAGGGGTATTTTTTTTTTCCAACCACGAGTACAATTCATACTGCTCCCAGTGGGAATCGAACACGGGTTGTCCGAACGTCGGTAGTCCAGTCGGGTGGTTTTCCCAACTCGGCTACCGGGGTACTAACGGAATAATTCCCGCTGTTGAATACATACAGAAAGAAATGAACAGATACAACGATTTTACCACGTGATATGACATTAAAAAAAAACAAACACAACGAGCCTTCAATAAACAGAACACCAAACCCTAGGGTCGACCAGAATAAATATTGATTGATGGAATATTAGAAACACTAGGAAACATAAAAGCAGAAGAAGTCTTGTGGAAGAACACAAGGCATCACAATTATCTCCCCTCGACACTGAAAGAAAAATAAGGGAAAAGAAATAAGAAAAACAAGAAGATACCAAACAAATATATCATCATCATCAAGTACCGGGCCTGCTGGTGTAGGTGATCATGTTTCTCCACAACTTTCGAACGCGACAGTTATTTATTATTTCTGTTGTTGACCTTCTGCCAAGCCATTCTTTTAAGTTGTCTGGTATCTTTTCTCTTTGCTTCCCTCTATCTCTTCGTCCCTCAATTTTACCAGTTGATACAATATATTAAACTGTTCTCTTCTCATTACATGGCCAAAAAATGATGATTGTTTCTTCCTAATATTAAACAAATATATACCGAGCAATACAATTGTGCGATATTTGTTCCTCAGAAAATACACTCCTTCTGTCTTTCAGCAAAGCAAGTATTTTTGTCTATTGTAGCTTCTAGACACCAGGAAACGCTTGCTCGTCTGGAAGACCTCTTATGGCATCAGATTTCCTCCACTTGAAGTATTCTGTATGGAGTTTATTGGTGGCAAAGATTGTTATCTGTCATGGAATTTCTTGATGGCAAAGATTGTTATCTGTCATGGAATTTCTTGATGGCAAAGATTGTTATCTGTCATGGAATTTCTTGATGGCAAAGATTGTTATCTGTCATGGAATTTCTTGATGGCAAAGATTGTTATCTGTGATGGAGTTTCTTGATGGTAAAGATTGTTATATGTGATGGAGTTTCTTGATGGCAAAGATTTGTTAATTGTCATGGAGTTTCTTGGTGGCAAAGATTTTTTTTAGCTGTCATGGAGTTTCCTGGTGGCTACGAATTGTAACTGTCATGACATTTCTTGGTGACAAAGATTTTTAGCTGTCATGGAGATTTTTTTTGGAGGCAACGATCTGTAATTGCCATGGAGTTTTTTGGAGACAAGGTTTTGTAACGGTCAATGACTTTCTTGGTGGCAAAAATTTGTAACTGTCATGGAGTTTCTTGGTGGCAAAGATTGACTGTCATGGAGATTTACTTCCCACTATGAAAATGACATTAACGCTATGCATGTTACGAAACTAAAATGTTACAATTATAATCTAGTAACAGAGTAGTGATTGAACTTACTGCAAGTCATTAGAGTGACAAACTGTATGGTAGACTTCTACAATAGCATGAAAGGCTTATGACAACATATAGGGTGAAACTAAGCAGCGACTGATAAATGGAGTTACGGTTCAAAGCAACTGCTGAGTCCACTCCTGCTCCACCTCCCTACCGTACCTCTGGTAGCAAACTAACCATTCTGGCTAAGGAGGTAAGGATTGGAAGAGAAAGGTACTAGCTACCTAGAACGCCACAGGATATAAAAATGTCATGTATGAAGTCGAACGTGCTGGTACGAAGACACAAGCACAACATCTTGGTGTAAACCACAGCACAGGGTATCATATACTATTTATCGTTCATTTTAATGCGAAATTAGAAGAATAGTCGTCGAACTTAATGTAGCAGTAACATAAGAAGCCACAATCATCACGAGCTGAACTGGTGGTTATTTTTAAATGAGCTTAGGTCTCAATAAACTAAATTGTAACAAAAAAGCGTAATGATTATTTTTTTAATCATCATCATGCGCCATACCGGAATGTCGTTGGTGATCATGTCCTTCCTCAATCTTCTGTCTACAGTGATATCGTATCAGTTCTGTTGTTGACTGTTTGCCTTGCCGTGACATCTAAGATATCTAGTATTTTCTCTCTTTGTCGTCCGCGATCTCTCTTTCCTTGTATTTTGCCTGTTGTAACCAAGTATTCCAGCTTTTCTCTTCTCACGATGTGCCCGAAAAATGTTGATTGTTTCTTTTTGATGTTTTTTAGGAGCTCACTTTTTGTGTTGGCCTCTTTGATAATTTCCTCATTGGTATTTTTAGCTGTCCAGGAAACTTTCAACATTCTTCTGAGAAATCCCATCTCTGTGACCTATTCTTTTAATACTTGTTAATAAAATAAAAGTTCACAAAAAGTACTGTTTATTTTTCATGAAAATACCAAAAGTATTTTTATTATTATTATTATTATTATTATTATTATTATTATTATTTTAATACTTTTGGTATTTTCATGAAAAATAAACAGTACTTTTTGTGAACTTTTCCCCCCTCTGGTTGCCCTTTGATCTACTCGCACATTTCTATATAATTTCTATTTGACAGTTCACGACCATTTGGTGTCTCATAATGCAAACTTTGAAAACCGCTAAAATAAACCAAGAAATCAAATCGAACCATGTCCTCTGATGTGTCTCTCTGCGCAACCACCACAACCATCAGAATTGCCGCGCTATTGATTCCAAAGGGGTGACAAAGAGGTGGGCGTTCCAAATTGATGTCATAAGGACCGTGGATGCTCAGATGAAAGAGATAAACCAGATTTAAGCTCGAGAAGAGGGTCGGCCAAGGACCGAAGACAATATTTGTTGCTGGCATGCGAAATGTCTTTGATGGCTTAACGTTAGCGGATCAGATATAGATGACGGTTTCAACTGAATGTTTTCTTGTCATTCGTCACTTATTACTTTTGCTTGTTCTCCTTAAGATGGTCGTTAAATGTGTGTGGTTGATGGTGTGTTGTTATTTACAGTAAACCGCGAAATAAATTTGCGCGTGGACCCAATACACCCGACTTCAGAAATGCGTTTTTGAGTATCGGATTGCTTTCCTTCTTCAGTCACTACTCGCTTGACCAGGTCGGTTAGTCTTATCTTCTGGGCCACCTCGAGAAGATGATTTTGATCAGATCTCGTTGACAGGTATTGATGTCGTCAGCTTTCACAACACTAGACGTTGATATAGTCAGCTTTCACAACACTAGACGTTGATATAGTCAGCTTTCACAACACTAGGCGTTGATATAGCCACCTTTCACAACACTAGTCATTGAAACAGTCAGCTTTCACAATACTAGACATTGATACAGTCAGCTTTCACAACACTAGTCATTGATACAGTCAGCTTTCACAATACTAGACGTTGATAAAGTGAGCTTTTAGAACACTAGACGTTGATACAGTCAGCTTTCACAAGACTAGACGTTGATACAGTCAGCGTTCACAACACTAGACGTTGATACAGTCAGCTTTCACAACACTAGACGTTGATACAGTCAGCTTTCAGAATACAAGAAGTTGATACAGTCAGCTTTCACAAGACTAGACGTTGATAAGTCAGCTTTCACAAGACTAGTCGTTGATCATAATCAAGTACCGGGCCTACTGGCGTAGGTGATCATGTCTCTCCACAACTTTCGATCTCGGCAGCTATTTATCATTTCTGTTGTTGACCTTCTGCCAAGCCATTCTCTTAAGCTGTCTGTTATTTTTTCTCTTTGCTTCCCTCTATCTCTTCGTCCCTCAATTTGTCCAGTTGTTACAATATATTCCAGTTGTTCTCTTCTCATTACATGGCCAAAAAATGATGATTGTTTCTTTCTAATATTGGAGATTAGCTCTCTTTTTTCTTTGACTTCTTTCAGAACATCTTCATTGCTCTTCTTAGCTGTCCATGGTACTCTCAACAATCTTCTGTAAAACCACATTTCTACAGACTTGTGGCGATTCATGATTGTACAAAGAAATTACGACGGTGGTTTTCTGTTGCCTTCCGTCGGTTTGTTTATGGTTGGCTCCTCTAGCCTTTGACTATAAAGTCTCACCTACAAGTCAGTGTGGTTGTTTTACTTCTGGGTACCTCCCTTAGCCTTTTACTCTCCCGAGCTTACCTGCAAGGCAGCATGAACAGGTAAAATTTATAGTGGCAGGTAAAATTACCTGACCTGACCATGATACAGTCAGCTTTCCCAAGACTAGACGTTGATTGAGTCAGCTTTCACAAAACTAGACGTTGATACAGTCAGCTTTCACAATATTCAATCATTGCTATTTACTATGTTTTACAATAACATGCACATATACACACACGCACATATATACACGCACAAATATATATATATATATATATATATATATATATATATATATATATGTATGTATGTATGTATGTATGTATGTATGTATGTATGTATGTATGTACGTATGTATGTATGTATGTATCTATCTATCTATCTATCTATCTATCTATCTATCTATCTATCTATCTATCTATCTATCTATCTATCTATCTATCTATCTATCTATCTATCTATCTATCTATCTATCTATCTATCTATCTATCTATCTATCTATCTATCTATCTATCTATCTATCTATCTATCTATCTACCTACCTACCTACCTACCTACCTACCTACCTACCTACCTACCTACCTACCTACCTAATTACCTACCTACCTACCTATCTATCTATCTATCTATCTATCTATCTATCTATCTATCTATCTATCTATCTATCTATCTATCTATCTATCTATCTATCTATCTATCTATCTATCTATCTATCTATCTATCTATCTATCTATCTATCTATCTATCTATCTATCTATCTATCTATCTATCTGCCTGCCTGCCTGCCTGCCTGTCTGTCTGTCTGTCTGTCTATATGTCTGTCTGTCTATTGTCCTTTCGAGCCGACGACGGCATACAGAGCAGAAATTCTAGGCTCTCTGTTTCCGACGATCTTTTTGTTATCACACATCAGACCTTCCATAAGACCAGCGTTGTATCTTGCCATACGCCTCTGTTCTGGGTGAATTGCTCAGTCTCGGTGAGGGAGCTGACGCCTGCTGTTGATGCCTCTCGTCTGTTTTCATTTCGTGTTTCTGCAGGTCAGCATCTTTCTCTTCTGCCTGTGGGTTCCCATTAACGGACCTGCTTTGAGATTATCATGTTTTCTCTTTTCATCACAGGGCTAAAATTGATAGGCTGGAGAATATACATAATAGAGCTATGCACATTATCTTGGGGTGTACGAGAGACACTCCCGGTCTAGCAATGAGGTATCTTCTTGACTTTCCAACCATGGATGACAGAATCAAGATCTGGAGCGCACTAGTTTACCTGCAGATAAGTGTAGTTAAAGAGCATTCATTGCGCCAAGAGCACAACACAGGGAAAGGTGTCAGGCTAAAAAGGAACAAATCATGGGTGGGCTGAGCAGAAGATGACATCAAATAAGGCTGTGGGTTAACCAATATCTATACTGGCGAGGAGTGAATACCGCTGCCTACATCATTCGGAGGCATATTTTCGTGTATTGTTACACTCGACAGGAAATGTAGGGAGCAGAACTCAGTCGTGGTCAATACGGAGGTCAACAGTCTCGCCTGGGATAGCACAGATGAGGAAGATGCAGTCACCTATACAGAAGGGTCCGTAATACGACACCAAAGGAATGCAGGGACAATAACAGCACGCTCGGAAGGCAGAATAGTTAAAGAAGACAACGCTGCAGAAGTTATGGCCACGAGTAGCATGACGATGGAGGTGATGGCAGCGACCACGGCATTCATCTGGTTAGATATATGTAATATATATGTATGTATGTATGTATGTATGTATGTATGTATGTATGTATGTATGTATATATATATATCTATATATCTATGTGGTATATATACATATATAGCGAGAGAGAGAGAGAGTAAGTGAACATTATAAAAAAACGTGTGTGCATATTATGCCAAGCGGACATTATGTAGTGCAGGCAGAGGCGTAGCGTAGAGGAGGGGGGCAGCTTGATGGACAGTTGTCCGAGACGCAAATTCATAGGGGTGCAACATTTCAAAAGAAATAAAGGAAATGAGTGATAAGATATACAAAATTAGCAGGTTAACGACGCATGCAATATTTGACTTGCGTGGAGGGGAGCATATGCATTTGACATATTTGTATTGTCCCGGGCGCTGATAACCCAAGCTACGCCACTGAGGATAGTTTTTGAAAGCGTAAACGTAAGATTATACTCCTGGAGAGAGAACGCTCTGTAGCGTTTCTAAGAAAACAAAGTAGTGCAAGCAGGGAGATAACTCTAAATTGTGCCTCAGAGAAACTGTATATAGAACAAAGAACGAGTGAGCCCGGATAAACACTTACAGTAAAGGAAACACGCAGCAAAAAGGATAGCATTAATCCAAACAACTGGCGGGAGATGAAAGACTTTCAAAAGCTGGAACGGTTACATTTGTCAGGCTCTGGTTCACATGGAAGCGGAATACATCTGGAATACTGTCTTGCTATTCACACAGCTACAGACTGCTTGAGAGAAAATGTTTTACGAAAGTTATAGCGCTAATCAAGAATTATAGAGTAGAATTTTAAAAATATAAAATGGTATTAATGTAGCTGAAGCTAAGGCAAAAGACTAGACAAGCTAGGACGTTTTGGACAAAAGCCTTCATGAGGTACATTATAACATATATAAATACAATAACACACACACAAAAAGCAAACACTTATCTATCTGAAAAGGGTCATGTGGAGGAATAAGAGGAAGGGGAAGTGGCCAGGACCAATATGCCTGTTGGTCACATAATACGTGGTCAATAGGCGAAATAGAATTATATAACATCTTCTTTTATCCTACTGCTTGTACCATAAGGTGTAGCGGAAAGGAGATATGTAGAGCTTTTTAAATATTTCTGGTTGTGTAGTTGAAGCTGTTGTCATCTTGAATTAATGTTTCAGTCTCTCCACTTTTTCCTGGGTTGTCCTGTTGCTGCTCTGTAGTCTAATATTTTCATGTGGTTTGCTCATGCGTCAGGTTGATTGGGTTTCTTTCTGATAAGATGTCAAAATTGTTCAATTAAGATGATGTCCGATATAATTATTTACTAAATTTGCCCTTAAGGTGCTTCTCAATTACATCTTTTCTGTGTGATAAATCTAATAGTTTTTGCTGGTTTTTTTTGGGGGCAGCAGTTCTTATGCACCTGATGGGATCTATAGTTTTGTAAAGGCCTGTAAGCAGAACTCAGCGAATCATTTCAGTGGAAGGAGTTTGTTTACAACACTCGGAAAAAAAATCACAAATAATCAACAACAGAAAAAAAAGTACAATAGACAGCCCGAAGTAGAATCGAACCCGTACTCCTCGACACAGCGCCTTGCTACGAGACACCTGCGCAAGAGTACACGGCCAGCTAAGCAACCTAGAAAAGTTCTTATCATTGGTGATGTCTTTCATGCATGTGTACTCATGACTATAGCATAGGGCTGCGATCACAGCTTGGGAATAAATTGTATATCTGTATTTTCCTATGAAGACGAGTATCTCCCGGATAGAGTAGGGCTGAATACTTGCGTTGGAGACAAATAATTGTAGGATGAAACCGCACGAATAGTAGTTCCAGTGGTTCATATTGGAAACAAATAATAATACATTAATTAATTACATAATAAATACATTAATATAAATTATTAATTATATTCATAATATAAATAATATAAGGTATGCTGATGATACAGTATTAATCGCTATAAGTGAAAATGAGTTGCAAGAAAGGTTGGACATTATAGTGAAAGAAAGTAAAAATAAAGGACCGAGCCTTAATAGCAAAAAGACAGAGGTAATGGTAACAACAAAGAAAAAGACATCACCTCAGTGCAAAATAAAGACAAGTGGAACAATATTAAAACAGGTAAATGAATTTAAATATATGGGAACTTTGTTAACCTCAGACGGAAGATGTACAAAATAGGTGAGATGCAGAATGGCGCAGGCAAAAGCAGCTTTTAAAAAAATGAAGAAGATACTATGCAATCCATTTTTGACAATAGAAACAAGAAAAAGAGTCCTTAAATGTTATGTAGAGCCAGTCTTAACATATGGATGTTAATCATGGACAATAGGACAACAGACAAGAAAATCGCTGGAGTCTGTAGAAATGTGGTTTTACAGAAAAATGTTGAGAATACCATGGACAGCTAAGAAGAGTAATGAAAATGTTCTGAAAGAGGTCAAAGCAAAAAGAGAGCTAATTTCCAATATTAGGAAGAAATAATCATCATTTTTTGGCCGTGAAATGAGAAGAGAACAACTGGAATATATTGTAACAACTGGAAAAATTGAGGGATGAAGGGATAGAGGGAAGCAAAGAGAGAAAATACCAGACAGCTTAAGAGAATGGCTTGGCAGAAGGTCAACAACAGAAATGATAAAGAACTGTCGATATCGAAAGTTGTGGAGAGACATGATCACCTACGCCAGTAGGCCCGGTACTTGGTGATGATGATGATGATTACGAAGGGAAACTTCCGAGGCAATAGATCAGCGAATTATTTCAGGTGAAGAGGTATGTTATTTCTTTCCAAGAGTTTTGTAAACATACCTCTTGCCCTGAAATAATTCGCTGATCTATCGCCTCAAAGAAATATTTATTATTACTATTTTTCTCAAGCAGAGCCCTGTAACAAGATGCAATTTGATCGACAGAGGTTGTGTATATTTTATATATAATTCTAATGTAGTGCAATGATTAAACTCATTGTAAGTAGTTGCCATAGGAATCAGACTTTTATCAAAGTCAAGTAGCATGTAGTAATATTCCTAATCGTTGTTATGTAACCTTCCTTCATGTTGCGAGTACTGTAAACTTTTTTAGAGTTAGGTCGTCCGTCACGACTGATTCGTCTTTCAGACTGAGTGGGAGAAATAGACATGGGTAGCATATGCAACATCGACAAAGATAGTTAATGCTATAAAGTAACTAAAATCTGAGATGATAGAAGCCAAAGTTTCTACTATAAGAAACGATTTTCAAAGCAGAGAAACACAAGCAAAAGTAACTAAAAACAGAGATGATAGACACATAAATTGTTACTATAAAATCTTCAAAGTAAACACAAGCAAAAGAAACTATAAACAAAGATGATAGACACCAAAATTGTTACTATAAAATCTTCAAAGCAAACACAAGCAAAAGAAACTATAAACAAAGATGATAGACACCAAAATTGTTACTATAAAATCTTCAAAGTAAACACAAGCAAAAGAAACTAAAAACAAAGATGATAGACGCCAAAATTGTTACTATAAAATCTTCAAAGCAAACACAAGCAAAAGAAACTAAAAATCTCAAACATTTTTATGAAAGCTTGCAGCCAAAATGGTATCGGGCTGGATTTCCCGAGACTGACGTCCATCTGAGAGCTAACGCTTCATTACGCGCCTCTCACATAAAAAAGTACAATAAACATTAGCAATATTCTTTTCTTTCACCAGCTTGGACAAATGCACAACAAACAGCTTCAAGTATGTAGCATTCTACATCTCTCAACCTTGCTTATCTTCATGATTCTCTATCCCTTCTGTCTTTCTTCACTTATGACATGTTTTGTCATGTCTACTAATCAGTCCGCCAGTTCATCCACTAATTCTTAATGTCTTTCTTTTCACTTCTCCACTAGTCTGTCGGAGATGCGCGTGGCCGTGCGGCTAAAACCACTGTTCCGCTAGCTGAAAAGCTGACGTACGGTGTTCGAAGCCCGCGGTAGACAGAAATGATTTTTTCTATCGGGGGTGAAATAAAAATCCTGAGTCGCACACGTCGTGGCGACTGCTTGACCAAGCGGCCTTTATCCCTCTGGTTCTATCGTTGCCCCCCCCCCCCCCGATTGCTCCCCGACATACACCAGCAATGGTACTATGTGTCGTAAAGTCTATCCGCTGTTCTGCTATAATCTTTTTTGTTACTCTCACCATTCAGCAACTCTGTCTGCAGCTAGTTATACTAATCTCTACTTTATTTCATTCTTCCGTGACTGGTCTGTGTGTTCTCGTTCTTTCATCAAATTCTGCGTTCAAGGTGGTCTACCACATATCTGCCTTACCGTTCATCTATCACATTGTTTGTCTTTGTTCTAGCAATCGCTTTGTCTGCTCGATGTTATACCAATCGCTCTGTATGTCCATTGTTATTCCAATCATTCTGTCTATCAATTACTATGTCTTTTCTTTGTTCCACCAATCGCTCTGTTCGATCGTTGTTCTACCAACTACGGGCGGCACATTGTTCTACCAATCACTTTGTCTGCCCGATGTTATACCAATCATCCTATTTGCTCATTGTTCTACCAACCACGGGCGGCACATTATTCTACCAACCACGGGCGGTACATTGTTCTACCAATCACTTTGTTTGTCCGCTGTTATACCAATCATTCTATTTGCTCATTGTTCTACCAATCACTTTGTCTGCCCGATGTTATACCAATCATTCTATTTGGTAGTTGTTCTACCAACCACGGGCGGTACATTGTTTTACCAATCACTTTGTTTGCCCGCTGTTATACCAATCATTCTATTTGCTCATTGTTCTACCAATCACTTTGTCTGCCCGATGTTATACCAATCATTCTATTTGGTAATTCTTTACCAATCACTTTGTCTGCCCGCTGTTATACCAATCATTCTATTTGGTAATTGTTCTATCAATCACTTTTCCTGCTCGTTGTTCTAACAATCCCTCTTTCTGCTCGTTGTTCTAACAACCACTTTACTCTGTCTGCTCGTTGTTCAACCGATCACTCTGCTTGCTCGTTAATCTACCATTCACTCTGCCCATTATTCTACCAATTACCCTGCCTGCCCATTATTCTACCAATTACTCTGCCTGCCCGTTATTCTACAAATTACTCTGCCAGCCCATATTTCATTAATCACTGACTGAACGTTATTCTACCCATCACTCTGTCTGCCCATTATTCCACCAATCACATCGTCTGCCCGGTATTCTACCAATCACTCTTTCTTGCCATTGTTCTATCAGTCACTATGCCTGCCCGTTGTTCTACCGATCATTCTGCCTGCCCATTATTCTACCAATCACTCTGTCTTCCCATGTTTCATTAATCACTGACTGAACGTTATTCTACCAATCACTCTGTCTTCCCATGTTTCATTAATCACTGACTGAACGTTATTCTACCAATTACTATGTCTGCCCATATTTCATTAATCACTGACTGAACGTTATTCTACCAATCGCTCTGTCTGCCCATATTTCATTAATCACTGACTGAACGTTATTCTACCAATCACTCTGTCTGCCCATGTTTCATTAATCACTGATTGAACGTTATTCTACCAATCACTCTGTCTGCCCATGTTTCATTAATCACTGACTGAACGTTATTCTACCAATCACTATGTCTGCCCATATTTCATTAATCACTGACTGAACGTTATTCTACCAATCAATCTTTCTTGCCATTATTCTATCAGTCACTATGCCTGCCCGTTGTTCTACCAATCACTCTGTCTACCCCCCTCCCCCCCCCCCCTTTTCCTTTTTTTTCTATACTGCATGGCAATTTTTATGTGTACCTTCCAGTTGTACTATTGCGCACTGATATGAAGACATATCATTTGATCTTATACTGAATCGTAACATTACGTGAACAAATACTTTAGTGGCACAAATCTGTTTCTGTCCATCCGATAAACCACCTTGCAAACTAATGGTAAGCTCCTTTTCTTATTTATATTGTTGGAATAATGAGAGATTGTCTTGAAGCTGACAAACAGGAACGACCATGACTTCTAAACTAAGCCGCTTAACCAAATTCTGATGCCAAGATTAGCAGCGAACCAATCCGGTAATTATAGTATTTAGCTCGCCCCCGACAGTGCGGTGAACTCTCTACAGGTCTCATTGTCAACATTTCAGAGATACGTTTTCGTCATTTTTGGTTGGTTATCAAGGGTAAATCTGATTTTGAGGTTTCACATTGACAAACCTACTCTTGTGACTTCAACAACAGCAATTTTAGTTTAGCGCACGCTACAACAGCTATAAATGTTTTGTCAGGTTTATTCACTTTGTTTAATTAAATTATAAAATGTTATGAGGCATTTTTACCCGTATTTCATTGTAATTATATTTTCTGAAATTGTTTTATTTGTGTAATTAGTTTATTGTAGCCACGGTAGCTCAGTGGTTAGTGGACTGGACTACTGAAGACAAGAGGTCGGGTTTGATTCCGATCGATGGGATCATCCAACCTTAAATGAGTACCGGAAGTAGTGCGGAATGACGTTTTACTGACCACATCACATATAAAATGTGCCTTAATCATTGAACAATATGGACGCTAACATCATATTCTTCAAACGTCTTAAGACATAGAGGGAACAACTTTTAATGAGACGAATTGTTGTCCAAACAGCTAGGCTTCCAGGTTCACTCAGCCTGTTATAATGGGTACTACCCTTTACAATCATTGAACGAATATTTGGCCCACAGGATCAACCCTTCAGGACAAACTATGGGGAGTCGGGGAGAAGAGTTCAGGCCAGTTCGTGACCTTTGCTGGTATATCATGTATAGAAATGTGTAATAGTTGAAGCAGAAGAAGGTCCATATATTTTTTCACGGTAATGAAAGGCGGCCTGGCGTTATACTAACCACAATACTCATCAATATACTGATAGACATGGAACAAATAGAGAGCCGCAATAGCTCAATGGTTAGTGAACTGGACTACAAAGGACAAGAGGTAGGGTTCGATCCCAACCGACGGCTTCCGGGTTCACCCAGCCTTTAATGGGTACCGGATTTTTTTCTGGAAAGTAAAAGCGGCACGGGCGTAATACCGACCACATTACCCCAAAAATCATGTGCCGAAGGTCTGTAAAATTGATGGTCACTAACACCATATTCCCTATACGCCACTTGGCGTGATGGGGTACTTTACTTTTTTTACGCGGAACAAATGTAAACACCACATCAGACGCAATAAGTCGTAAGAGCCAATGACTGGAGTTCAGAAGAGGAAGAAGAATGAAACATTACCCACAATCCACACGGAGTTAACTGATCTATTCTAAGTATGCGCATTATTAGCATGAGAATAATAGATTCTTGTTTATATCAAACGTTGGCGAAATTAAATGTCTTTTTTTCTAAAATTGTGCTATAATTGTGTGGGTAAAGAAAGCACGTGCAGTACGAAGTAATCAAACGCAGATACCGCAACATTTCTTCATTAAATCCTGCGTATTTTGGTCACAACCTTCTAATGATATAGTTCCCCGTCAAGAAAGTACAAGTCATAAACACAATTAACTCATTTGGTGTTACTTCATTTTGGTGTAGTACAGAAGGTGTGGGTGGTTACAACCTCAACGGGCCCAGACAACTGTAAAAATGCTACCAGAAGGGTATCCCTTTCCGGAATGCTCGAGTGCTTGACCAAACTAGACTGGACACAACCATATTGAAATCAGATGCGCCCGGGTACATGATTAACTAAGCAGTAAACTTATATCATCACTAATTTTCATCATCATCATCATCATCATCATCATCATCATCATCATCATCATCATCATCATCATCATTATCATTATTTTCTGGCTCGTTAAAGGTACCGCTTAGCTACCGCTCTCATGTCAAACGGGTACCATTTTCCCCTTAATGACATTCAAGAGGTCTTTATGTCGTTTAAAGTGTTAAAAAAAATAAATTGTATTGTTTTTATGCCCCTCAGCAACCAGTACTCTGAAATACTGAATTGTTGCATAATTAACATTTTTGTTTTTTTCTCTCTCTCTGGCCACAGCCTCAGTTTCATCTATAGTTAATACACTGACATTCAATACAGTTACAAAGCTTACATTCAATATAATTATAACCTTTACATTCAATACAGTTGTAACTGTTATATTTAATGTAGTTATAACGCTTTCTTTCAATATAGTTATAAAGCTGGCGATCAAAGGCAAAAATGTATTTATTTTCAGCAGACATGTTAACAGTTCACGTTTCGCAGCCACGCGTTAGTGTGGGAAAAAAACATACACGCTCTTAAAAACCTAAACTTTGTTACTATATCAATTCCTTACCATATGTTGTTCAGTTATTTTCCTGTTTTATTCATGTCTATGTGCTTCTTAGCACCGTTGTGCTAGTTCATTGACAGTGAATCAATATATCAACAAATATTAGAATTCACCGAGTTAAAGTAGTGCAAATGAATAAGTATCTGAGCAGTTGCACTTGACGATGGGAAATGTCAACACATTAAAAATAGACCAAATAGAAGTTCTTTTCCAGCAACGTTTAATCTAGATAAAGAGAGGCAGGACTAGAGCAATTGGACACGCATCAAGAACTATACTGTAATGCACAAATTACGGAGAAATATATTCATTAAAAAGTAGTTCTAAAATATTAACAGCATGAAAACTAGATTGATGTTGGACTGGAAGTACACATTCACAGATATTGAATTATTTGGGGTTATAATCATTCACTCTGAACATGTCCGCAGGTGCTCAGATCCCTTCCTCAGCATGTCTCACAGCGACCAGCGACTGTCGACTCCAGTTCAGTGTTGGTTGATAAGACCTCTTACACGCCCACTAAGCCTCTCGTTTCTACCTGTACTCATCTTAACTCCCTAATCTTTCATTTGAAGGAGTGATGTGGACTCATGGTTGTCAAAGAACTGTGCCCTTCCTGCATCTCGAAGAGAATTAATAACGTCCGCATGATCCATTGGTTGACTGTCTTCAACGACAGCACAGCTAACTAGTCTGTCCACTCATTCTTTTCCCAGTAGCTCCACATGCCCAGAGACATAGACAAAGGTAACTGCGCATCGTACTGACAAACTATCAGTCACGACTTTCATACCATTCATTTCGTCCGAGTTTTAAAAAAGTGCTTTTACTAATTAGTAACATGATTTCAGTTAAGTGTAGCGTCAGTAAATACCACATTTAATGTACACATTTCAGAAGTCTGCTCTTGTAAAGACGTTTATATGACACAGAAAATAATCTCTTTTTGACAAATTTGAAGATGTCAAATCCAACAGCACATGACTTCCTCGGTCTTCTTCAAATATAGGGAAATGAGGTACGAACACAGAAATGGAATAAAAGACTGGTAGACATACAATATACCAACATCAGATACAATTAAAAAGTAAAGTAGCACCGTCACGCCACGTGGCGTATAGGGAATATGGTGTTAGTGACCATAAATTCACATAAAAGAAAACATAAGGGAACGACGGACAGAATACATTAAACATCTTTATAATGGTGAACGAACGGAAGTAAATATTAAGGATAATGGAGAAGGACCAGAAATACTCAGAGAAGAATTGGAAGATGCCTTGCGCAATATGAAAGCAGGCAAAGCTCCTGGACCAGATAATATAACTAAAGAAGAGATTGAAGCCATGGGTGATTTTGGAATAGAAATAATAACAAAAATATTGAATGATATCTACAACAGCGGATATATACCAGACGACATGCTCAAATCAATATTCATAGCCCTACCAAAGAAATCGGGTGCGATTGAATGCGATGATCATCGCACAATAAGCCTTATGAGTCATATGATTAAGAAAGATATTACTAAGAATCATCATGCGAAGAGTGCGAAATAAAATCAGTCCAGAAATTAGCGATGAACAGTGTGGTTTTGTTAGAGATAAAGGAACAAGCAATGCCATTTATATAATAAGATCTTTAGTAGAAAGAGCCATAGAGGTGAAAACAGATCTATATCTATGTTTCATAGATTACACCAAGGCATTTGATAAAGTAAAGCACCAAGAAATAATCAAAATTTTAGAAAGCATAAACGTAGACAGCAAAGATCTAAGAATAATAAAGAACATGTACTGGCAACAAACAGCGGCTATAAGAACTGGAAACCAATTGGGAATGTTTCAACAAATAAAACAGGGTATTAGACAAGGTTGTGTGCTGTCATCAGATTTGTTTAATATTTATAGTGAGAT